>JAPXFQ010000242.1:0-30173 GCA_028564705.1 Apricaphanius iberus
AACCAGTCTGATTAATATTGTCTGATAATAAACCAGTCTGATGAATATTGTCTGATAATAAACCAGTCTGATTAATATTGTCTGATAATAAACCAGTCTGATTAATAATGTCTGATAATAAACCAGTCTGATTAATATTGTCTGATAATAAACCAGTCTGATTAATAATGTCTGATAATAAACCAGTCTGATTAATAATGTCTGATAATAAACCAGTCTGATGAATATTGTCTGATAATAAACCAGTCTGATGAATAATGTCTGATAATAAACCAGTCTGATTAATAATGTCTGATAATAAACCAGTCTGATTAATAATGTCTGATAATAAACCAGTCTGATTAATAATGTCTGATAATAAACCAGTCTGATTAATAATGTCTGATAATAAACCAGTCTGATTAATAATGTCTGATAATAAACCAGTCTGATTAATAATGTCTGATAATAAACCAGTCTGATGAATATTGTCTGATAATAAACCAGTCTGATTAATATTGTCTGATAATAAACCAGTCTGATGAATATTGTCTGATAATAAACCAGTCTGATTAATAATGTCTGATAATAAACCAGTCTGATTAATATTGTCTGATAATAAACCAGTCTGATTAATAATGTCTGATAATAAACCAGTCTGATTAATAATGTCTGATAATAAACCAGTCTGATTAATAACTGATATTAAACCAGTCTGATTAATATTGTCTGATAATAAACCAGTCTGATTAATAATGTCTGATATTAAACCAGTCTGATTAATATTGTCTGATAATAAACCAGTCTGATTAATATTGTCTGATAATAAACCAGTCTGATGAATAATGTCTGATAATAAACCAGTCTGATTAATAATGTCTGATAATAAACCAGTCTGATTAATAATGTCTGATATTAAACCAGTCTGATTAATATTGTCTGATAATAAACCAGTCTGATTAATATTGTCTGATAATAAACCAGTCTGATGAATATTGTCTGATAATAAACCAGTCTGATTAATAATGTCTGATAATAAACCAGTCTGATTAATATTGTCTGATAATAAACCAGTCTGATTAATATTGTCTGATAATAAACCAGTCTGATTAATAATGTCTGATAATAAACCAGTCTGATGAATAATGTCTGATAATAAACCAGTCTGATTAATAATGTCTGATAATAAACCAGTCTGATTAATATTGTCTGATAATAAACCAGTCTGATTAATAATGTCTGATATTAAACCAGTCTGATGAATAATGTCTGATAATAAACCAGTCTGATGAATATTGTCTGATAATAAACCAGTCTGATTAATAATGTCTGATATTAAACCAGTCTGATGAATAATGTCTGATATTAAACCAGTCTGATTAATAATGTCTGATAATAAACCAGTCTGATTAATAATGTCTGATAATAAACCAGTCTGATTAATATTGTCTGATAATAAACCAGTCTGATTAATAATGTCTGATAATAAACCAGTCTGATTAATAATGTCTGATAATAAACCAGTCTGATGAATATTGTCTGATAATAAACCAGTCTGATTAATATTGTCTGATAATAAACCAGTCTGATTAATAATGTCTGATAATAAACCAGTCTGATTAATAATGTCTGATAATAAACCAGTCTGATTAATAATGTCTGATAATAAACCAGTCTGATTAATAATGTCTGATAATAAACCAGTCTGATTAATAATGTCTGATAATAAACCAGTCTGATTAATAATGTCTGATAATAAACCAGTCTGATGAATATTGTCTGATAATAAACCAGTCTGATTAATATTGTCTGATAATAAACCAGTCTGATTAATAATGTCTGATAATAAACCAGTCTGATTAATAATGTCTGATAATAAACCAGTCTGATTAATATTGTCTGATAATAAACCAGTCTGATTAATATTGTCTGATAATAAACCAGTCTGATTAATATTCAATTCAATTCAATTCAGTTTATTTATATAGCGCCATTTCACAACAGATGTCATCTCAAGGCACTTTACAAAAAGAGTTATTACAATACAATGTTTAGTGTAGAAATTACAGAACCACAGAAGATTGCGTCGTGGAATTCTCAGCAATCCCTCATACTGAGCAAGCATGCAGCGACAGTGGGAAGGAAAAACTCCCTTTTAACAGGAAGAAACCTCCGGCAGAACCAGGCTCAGCACAAGCGGTTATCTGCCGCGACCGTCTGTGGCTTGGAGAATACATAACAGAGACACAGAAAGAGCAATAGAACTGATGCAGAAGTTTGTTGCAGGACGTGGAGAATTTTCCGTCACTGCAATGCCATCTTAGTCAGGGTCGTCAAGCAGGGCTAATCCGGAGCACCTACTATAATAGAAAACAGGTTAGTGCTTGAATTGACAGCACATCATGCAGTTGGGGAGAAGTAGGAGAGAAAGTAGGAACAGACCCTAATAATGTCCTCCAACAGCCTAACCTAAAGCAGCATAGCTACTAACATTAACCTGTCTCCTAGCTACTAGGAGACCTGGCTACCAACACTCTGTCTTGAGTCCTCCTGACCCGTGGACGGTGTAGGGCCGGTAACGGCCCCCGTCATGCCGGGGTCTTCTCGGAGTCGGGTTGTTTGAGAATGCAGCCCAAAGTGGGTGGTAAACTCCATCTAAGGCTAAATACCGGCACGAGACCGATAGTCGACAACTATCTTAAGGAAAAATAGACAGAACTGAGAGGACAGAGTTGAAGAGGGCGAGAAACGTTTAAGAGATAAACGGGTGGGGTCCGCACAGTCTGCCCGGGGGATTCAACCCGGCAGGTAATGGGCGGCCGCACTGTGCGGGAGGATCCCCTTGAGGGACCTCTCTCCGGCGCTGGCTGGCCCCTGTGGGGCACATTTCTTCCGCGGCGGTAAGCCGCGACCGGCTCCGGATCTTTACCTGGCTTACATTAATCTATCTCTACCTAGCTACTCTACCTCTTCCTATCTCTTCCTAACTTTTGACACTCTGCCTGACTACTAACATTAACCTGTCTCTTCCTATCTACCTGTCTGACCTGACTCTAACTACCTATAAACATATCTCTAACTGTAAGCTTTGTCAAAGAGGAAAGTTTTTAGCCTAGTTTTAAAGATAGACAAATTGTCTGCTTCACGAACCAACCCTGGGAGCCGGTTCCATAGGAGGGGAGCCTGATAGCTGAAAGATCTGCCACCCATTCTACTTTTAGAAATCCTAGGAACTACCAGTAAACCTGCAGTCTGAGAGCGAAGGTCTCTGTTAGGAACATATGGAACAATCAGGTCTCTTATGTATGATGGAGCTAGATTATTAAGGGCTTTATATGTCAGAAGGAGGATCTTGAATTCTATTCTAGATTTTACTGGGAGCCAGTGAAGAGAAGCTAAAACAGGGGAAATGTGATCTCTTCTTTTAATATTCATCAGAATCCTAGCAGCAGCATTTTGAACTAACTGAAGACTTTTAATTGTATTCTGTGGACTACCTGATAATAGACAGTTACAGTAATCCAGCCTTGAAGTAACAAAGGCATGGACTAGTTTTTCAGCATCAGTCCTGGACAGGATGGTTCTAATTTTTGCAATATTCCTAAGGTGAAAAAAGGAAATCCTACAGACTTCTTTAATGTAAGTTCTAAATGACATATCTTGGTCAAAAATGACACCGAGGTTTTTTGCTTTATTACTGGAGGCTAATTTAATGCCGTCCAGGTGAAGGGGCTGACTAAGTAGTTTCTTTTTCAGAGCTTCTGGTCCAAAGACGACAACTTCTGTTTTATCAGAATTTAGAAGCAAGAAGTTTAGAGTCATCCAAGTTTTTATGTCTTCCAGACATGCCTGTAGTCTACCTAACTGATTGGATTCATCAGGATTTATGGATAGATATAGCTGTGTATCATCTGCGTAACTATGGAATTTTATCCCATGCTGCCTAATTATTTTACCAATAGGAAGCATATATATAGTAAAGAGAATCGGCCCAAGCACTGAACCCTGTGGTACTCCGCAAGTAACTATTGAGGTTGAGGAAGATCTATTGTTTACCTGAACAAACTGAAATCTGTTAGACAAATAAGATTTAAACCAACCTAGTGCTGTTCCTATTATACCGACACTTTGAAGCCTTTCTATGAGAATATTGTGGTCAACAGTGTCAAAGGCAGCACTGAGATCTAACAGGACCAGAATGGTCACCAGTCCATTGTCTGAGGCTATGAGAATATCATTAGTAACCTTCACCAGAGCTGTTTCAGTGCTGTGATGAGCTCTAAAGCCTGACTGAAACTTCTCAAACAGCTCATTATTGTTTAAATGCTCACATATCTGGTGTGCAACTATTTTCTCAAGAATTTTAGATAAGAAGGGAAGATTAGATATCGGTCTATAGTTAATTAAGTCGTTTTGATCAAGAGAGGGTTTCTTAAGTAGAGGTTTAATTACAGCAATCTTAAACTCCTGTGGTACATATCCATTGACTAAGGATAGATTCATTATATTTAAAATTGGAGCAGCGATCAGAGGGAAAACTTCTTTTAAGAGTTTAGTTGGGATTGGGTCTAAAACGCAAGTTGAAGGTTTAGATGAAGCTAATAATTTTAGTACATCACAAAGTTCGGCTGCATTAAAGCAGTTTAAGCATATATTAGGTTCCACCATTTTTGAGGCTGCCTCATTAACTAAGGAGGAAGCAAGCATATTGGGAAGGTTCCCAATTATCTTATTCTTTATGGAGTCTATTTTATTTATAAAGAATTGCATGAAGTCGTCACTGCTTAGAGCTTGGGGAATGGTTGGCTCGATAGAGCTATGATCCTGTGTGAGTTTGGCAACTGTATTAAAAAGAAACCTAGGATTATTTTTATTCTCCTCGATTAAAGATGAATAATATGCTGTTCTAGCTGTGTGAAGGCTCTTTTTATATAGCAATAAACTATTTTTCCATATTAAAAAGGAATCATGTAAATGCGTGGAGCGCCATTTTCTCTCTAGTTTTCTAACATTCTGCTTTAGGGTACGTAGCTCTAAATTAAACCAGGGAGTTAATCTTCTATGGCTAGCCACCTTCCTTTTCAAGGGGGCAACTTTGTCTATTGCCCGACGCAGGGAGGAATTAACGCTATGAACTAAAATGTCAAGTTGTGAGGGGTCACGAGTTAAATCACTGTTTTCTGTTCTGCATTTATAAACTGAGGAAATTAAAGTTGGAAGAGCTTCTTTAAAATTTGCTACAGCGTTGTCTGATAACGTTCTGGTATAATGAAGTTTTCTTTCAGGTTTGATATGATCCATTAGAGTAAGTTTAAAAGTGATAAGGAAATGATCAGACAGGATAGGGTTATGTGGAAAGACTGTTATTTCTTCACAGTCAATGCCATAAGTCAGCACAAGATCTAAAGTGTGGTGACAAGAATGTGTTGGTCCCTGCACATTTTGAGTAAAGCCTATTGAGTCTAGGATAGTGTAAAAGCTGTATTTAGACTATCACTTTCATTATCAACATGAATATTGAAGTCTCCGACTATAATGACTTTATCAGTGTTTAAAACTAAGTCAGATAGAAAATCTGAAATCTGATCTAAAAATTGAGAATAAGGTCCTGGTGGACGATATAAGACCACAAACAAAAGTGGCTTTACTGCTTTGTTATGTGTATGAGGAAAGCTAAAAACTAGATGCTCAAAGGAACTGTAACTATTATTTTTTTGGAGATTAATTAGTAAATCGGAATGAAAGATAGTTGCTACTCCACCTCCTCGACCAGTACTTCGAGGGACACTAAAGTTTAAGTAGCTAGGGGGAGTTGACTCATTTATTGTGACATGGTCCTCTTCCTGCAACCATGTCTCTGCAAGACAAAACAAATCAATATTATTTTCACAAATTAAGTCATTTACCAAGAGTGTTTTTGAGGGGAGAGATCTTATGTTTAGTAAACCACATTTAATTGATTTGTTTTTATGTTCAGTCCGAGTTTTATTTATCTTTATGAGATTTTTATACTTTGCTCTAGTAGCATTAACTTTTAATTCATTAGTTTTGGGTAGTGGACGGGAAACTATCTCTATAGGGTAGTGGGTGGGTGGCAGTCCCTGTTCCTTGACCTGGACTCTGGGTTCCCTGAGCTGGACTCTGGGTTGTCACGGCTTTGGGGAACTAGAGATAACCCTATCAATGTTCCTGGAAAGAAGCGAAGCTCCGTCCTCGGTGGGATGGATGCCGTCTCTACGTAACAGTCCAGGTTTTCCCCAGAAGGCCCCCCAGTTATCAATGTAGCCCACATCGTTTTCTGGACACCACCTTGACAACCAAAGGTGGAACGAAAGCATACGGCTGTACATGTCATCGCTAGTACGATCAGGCAGGGGACCAGAAAAAATTACAGAGTCAGACATCTTTTTGGCAGCCCTACACACCGAAGCTACGCTAATTTTAGTGACCTCCGACTGCCGTCGCCGGGTGTCGTTGCCACCAGCATGGATAACGATCCTGCTATACCGCCGTTTGTCCTTGGCCAAAAGCTTCAGATGGGACCTAATGTCCGCAGCCTGGCCCCTGGAAGGCATTTGACGGTGGTCTTTCGTGTCTCTGGAGCCACATTCCTAACTATGGAGCTGCCAATTACAAGAATCGGCCTCTCCTGCTCGGCGGGTGCGTCGCTGAGCGGGGCGAACCTATTGTTCAGAGAAAGGGGCTGGAGGTTGGCCGCGGACTGGGGTCTGGCGCTAGTCTTCCTACGAACAGTCACCCAGCTCGCCTGAGGTCCCGGCTGCACGGGAGCTGTTGAAGGACGGCTAGGTCCTGTCCTAGTTGACTCCGCGCTAGCTACTGCTGGGCCTGGCTGTTCTACAGCGCGGAGCCGGGCCTCTAGCTCAGAAACCCTCGCCTCCAAAGCTACAAAAATGCTGCACTTATTACACCTACCAACTTCACTAAATGAGGCGGAGGAGTAACTAAACATCTGACAGAGAGAGCAGGAAAGAGGAGGAGGTGTAGAGAGAGATGGAGGGACAAGAGAGAAAGCTGCCGAAGCCATGCTAGCCGTAAAGCTAAGCTAACCAAGCGGTACCTTACCTTACCTAAAAACAAAGTAATTAACCCAGTAAAACGCTTAAAGAGTCCTAAACCGTGAAGAAACTTAACGTTTTAATGTGTTTGTGTGTTAAGCAACTCAGAAAAAACTTATTGACAGAGAAAGTTAGATCAGTTCAAGAGAGAGAGAAACACCGACTTGCTACAAACGAGTTAGTCACAAAACAGGAAATGACGCGATACGTCTTACCAACGCGATACGTCTCCACGTATCAAGCATTGATTGAAAACAATGATCTACTGGAATGTATATGTAACTGAATTTGCATCTGGTAAATTGTTCTGAGACGGACCTCCGGGTGGAAGAAGATTTCTGGCCCAAGGAAGCGTTCGTAGCCCACGTCGATGTGGAAGGGGGTCTTAGAGACGGCGTTGATTCCTCGGTACTGTTTGATCCACTTCCCAGGATCAGTGTCATACTTAGTGAACTCCTTCACAATGTCGGGACAGATGTAACAGTATCGCTCCTAGAAATAAAGGCACAGGTGAGTGGCAGAGGAAAACCAAGAGGATGACCAGGATGTAGTAAAGGAGCACCTTGATGGCTTTGGCGGTCTCTAGCGACTGCTCCGGAGGAATCCCTGCCTCTCTGTCTCTGAGCAGCTGTTGGATGAAGAAGGTAATATCCCGCCCCGCTATAGGGATGTGTTTTATACAGCTGCCAATCACGTAGCCCTCTGCCTGTTACAGACAGCCAATCAGTGAACAGCTTCCCCTACAGCCCAGGTGTTTTGGGTGCGAGTGGATCTCACCACAGGAATGGCGTGCGTCACTCCGTCTCCACTGTCAATGACCATGCCAGTCAGGGTCCTCTGTCCCACCTGCCGAGACGTCCAGGACGCCGCCAGGGCCAGCACCGCCTGAAGGAGGAGCACAGTTAACCAAAGGAGGTCTGGAACATCCCGGCTCCTGTCCTGAGCTCTCTGAGGACGGGTCTCACCTGCACTGCGATGTAGAGGCCAGGTATGTTGAAAGTCTCGAACATGATCTCAGCCAAGTACTCTCTGTTTTCAGGAGTGTTGAGAGGAGGTTCTGTCTGTCCAGGCAAACACACACATGTGAAAACCAGTACCTGCAGAGAACATCCAATCACCTTTCTCCTCCTTAGGAAGCCAACATCTCTAAGCGTCACTGAGTGACGCGTTTTCTCATGGATCTGAACCCTTCCTGATGTTCAACTCCTGCTGCCTCCAGCTAACTGCAGCTGCTGTCCTGTCTGAGGTTCTGTCTACACCAAAGTAACACCAACACTCAGTCTGTACCATCAGAAAACTGTGGTCTTCAGGCTCAGCTCTCAGGTACTTGAAGATGACCTGCTCCATGAACTTCTCCATCAGATCCCAGTCCTCCACCATCCCATGGCGGATGGGCCACTGAACAACAAAGCAACGACACAGTGAGTCCATCTCTAGGCCTGGTAGACCTCCGTCCTCCATCTTTCCTCACCTTCTCACCTTGGTGGCATAGTTGGGTTTGTCAAAGGCTTCATCTCCAATGTAGAAGTCGAGGTCATCTACTCCTTTGACCAGTCTCCTCTGGGCCTGCTCTCCCACGCTGGCTGACTCCTTGATGGCGATGCCTGGTGGAGAACACAAGCATCACTAAACAATCTTCAGACCAGTTAGTTCCCAGAACCCTTCGCTCATCAGAGCCAAGTTGTCTAAAGATGTGTAAGGCAGAGTAAGTTATTCTGTAGGTATAAAACCAGGAGCCGCAGACGTTTCCTTTCTGCGGGAACATCAAGCGGTTCGGTTCTGGTGCCATCAAGACTAAGTGAGGAGACTCAGAGATGCTGGTACTTACAGGACGGCATGATGAACTGTGGCTCCGTGTTTCCTGCATAGCCCATCTTGGTGTAGCTGATGGAGAAAGCAGCAGATCAGTCCAGACAGAAGCAATCACCAAACAGACTCACTGACTGGAGGAAAACAAAGCATTCACTTGTATTGTTGTTTTTTTTATTCATAATTTTATTGAAATTTTAATTTATCAAACAATACGAATAGTTGCATAAACAACTTGAATTAGCCATATACCCAAGTACTACCTACAACCCAACACACAAAAGATAAACAATATTTAAGAAAAAGAGGGGGGGGATTACCCATTTACCAGGTTAAATAATGTAAATGTTCATCTTCCAAACTTCCCATTTCTCCAACCTTAACTAGGACCAAAAACGTCTGCCAGATGTTATAAGATTCTGCTGTTCTTTTCTTTATTGTATATGTAATTTTTTCCAGTGCTAGACTTGACATTAACCACATAGAACCAGTAAACATATAGAACACTGTGGTTCTGACCCAGTAGAACCAGTAAACAGGTATAAAACTTTGGTTCTGACCCCGTAGAACCAGTAAACTGGAAGAACAATGTGGTTCTGACCCACTAGAACCAGTAAACTGGAAGAACAATGTGGTTCTGATCCAGTAGAACCAGAAAACAGGAAGAACAATGTGGTTCTGACCCACTAGAACCAGTATACTGGAAGAACACTGTGGTTCTGACCCAGTAGAACCAGTGAACAGGTAGAACAATGTGGTTCTGACCCAGTAGAACCAGAAAACAGGAAGAACAATGTGGTTCTGACCCAGTAGAACCAGTAAACAGGAAGAACGCTGTGGTTCTGACCCAGTAGAACCAGTAAACAGGAAGAACAATGTGGTTCTGATCCAGTAGAACCAGTAAACAGGAAGAACAATGTGGTTCTGATCCAGTAGAACCAGTAAACAGGTAGAACAATGTGGTTCTGACCCAGTAGAACCAGAAAACAGGAAGAACACTGTGGTTCTGACCCACTAGAACCAGTAAACTGGAAGAACACTGTGGTTCTGACCCACTAGAACCAGTAAACTGGAAGAACACTTTGGTTCTGACCCAGTAGAACCAGTAAACTGGAAGAACACTTTGGTTCTGACCCAGTAGAACCAGTAAACAGGTAGAACAATGTGGTTCTGACCCAGTAGAACCAGTAAACAGGAAGAATGCTGTGGTTCTGACCCAGTAGAACCAGTAAACTGGAAGAACACTTTGGTTCTGACCCAGTAGAACCAGTAAACAGGTAGAACAATGTGGTTCTGACCCAGTAGAACCAGTAAACAGGAAGAACAATGTGGTTCTGACCCAGTAGAACCAGTAAACAGGAAGAACGCTGTGGTTCTGATCCAGTAGAACCAGTAAACAGGAAGAACAATGTGGTTCTGATCCAGTAGAACCAGTAAACAGGAAGAACAATGTGGTTCTGACCCAGTAGAACCAGTAAACAGGAAGAACACTGTGGTTCTGACCCAGTAGAACCAGTAAACTGGAAGAACAATGTGGTTCTGACCCAGTAGAACCAGTAAAAAGGTAGAACGCTGTGGTTCTGACCCAGTAGAACCAGTAAACAGGAAGAACGCTGTGGTTCTGACCCCGTAGAACCAGTAAACTGGAAGAACAATGTGGTTCTGACCCAGTAGAACCAGTAAACAGGAAGAACGCTGTGGTTCTGACCCAGTAGAACCAGTAAACAGGAAGAACAATGTGGTTCTGATCCAGTAGAACCAGTAAACAGGAAGAACAATGTGGTTCTGATCCAGTAGAACCAGTAAACAGGAAGAACAATGTGGTTCTGACCCAGTAGAACCAGTAAACAGGAAGAACACTGTGGTTCTGACCCAGTAGAACCAGTAAACTGGAAGAACAATGTGGTTCTGACCCAGTAGAACCAGTAAAAAGGTAGAACGCTGTGGTTCTGACCCAGTAGAACCAGTAAACAGGAAGAACGCTGTGGTTCTGACCCCGTAGAACCAGTAAACTGGAAGAACAATGTGGTTCTGACCCAGTAGAACCAGTAAACAGGAAGAACGCTGTGGTTCTGACCCAGTAGAACCAGTAAACAGGAAGAACGCTGTGGTTCTGATCCAGTAGAACCAGTAAACAGGAAGAACAATGTGGTTCTGATCCAGTAGAACCAGTAAACAGGAAGAACAATGTGGTTCTGACCCAGTAGAACCAGAAAACAGGAAGAACACTGTGGTTCTGACCCAGTAGAACCAGTAAACTGGAAGAACAATGTGGTTCTGACCCAGTAGAACCAGTAAACAGGTAGAACGCTGTGGTTCTGACCCAGTAGAACCAATCAGCTATTTGTTATGGTCACTTCGGCGACGTCACTGAGCAGCTGATCGGGGTACTGTCCCTTTAAGGGAAACTACAACAACATGTCTCTCTCCCGTGACGTCACAGTGTCCTCTGCGCGCGTGTCCTTACCCGGTCCCGCAGTCTATCACGCACGGAGGCAGCTGCAGGGTCATGCTGCGGTCCTGGTCCGGTTCGGTAGGGCTCGGTTCTGTTCGGTCCAGTCTAGTCCGCGCTAAGCGTCCGGTGGAAGCAGGACAGATGAGGGGAGCGTCTTCTGTCTAAGTGACATGAGCACTTCCGGGTCAGACCCCCGTAACCGGAGAGGTACCGTGATGCGTTTAGGGTCCGTCAGGAAGGCTGGAAGATGAGGGAATGAGTCCGACCAGAACCCAGAACTTTTTCGGCTCATTTCAGATCAGAATGAGACATCAGCCAGACCATAATAATCATAATATTAATCAGCGAGACCATAAAAATCATCAGCCAGACCATAATAATAATAATAATCAACAGCCAGACCATAATATTAATCAGCCAGACAGTAATAATCATCAGTCCTGATGCATGATGATGAGGATGAGGAGGGTAAACCCTTCATCAGAACCATGGAGACGTCTCTAAGCAGCTCAGAGTCCGTCTGGTTCTGGTTCTGGTTCCATCTAGAAACCAGAACCTCTGTAAGAGTACTTAAACATATTTTTACTCAAGTAGAATCAGAAAGTAACTGCCCTAAAAATGACTGGAGAAAAGTATTCGGTAAAAAAGTAAGTTTATATTTTTATATAATTAATCCATGTATGACTCAGCACAATCTGCTGGGATTGCTTGCAAAGAAAACTTTTAACTGAATGTTTGTATAATTATATTAAAATTACTTGTTGTGAATTGGTGTATGAATAAAAGTGGATTGAATTAAATAGAATATAAACTGGATAAATGATGCAACAGACGGAAAGAAATATGAAGTTATGGGCAAATTTTGCTATTTTAAAGACTAAAATAAATAACAGACTTATGGAAACATTTATGCATAAGAAAGACGTTTAAGTCTTTTATTTTATCAATATACCAATAATGTTCCGTCTACACCAGAACCTCGGACCATCACCTCTGGGTTCGTGGTTCTGGTTCCGTCTAAAACCGGAACCTCCGACCATCACCTCTGGGTTCGCGGTTCTGGTTCCGTCTAAAACCAGAACTTCAAACCATCACCTCTGGGTTCGCGGTTCTGGTTCCGTCTAAAACCAGAACCTCAGACCATCACCTCTGGGTTCGCGGTTCTGGTTCCGACTAAAACCGGAACCTCGGACCATCACCTCTGGGTTCGCGGTTCTGGTTCCGACTAAAACCGGAACCTCCGACCATCACCTCTGGGTTCGCGGTTCTGGTTCCGTCTAAAACCGGAACCTCGGACCATCACCTCTGGGTTCGCGGTTCTGGTTCCGACTAAAACGGAACCTCCGACCATCACCTCTGGGTTCGCGGTTCTGGTTCCGTCTAAAACCGGAACCTCGGACCATCACCTCTGGGTTCGCGGTTCTGGTTCCAACTAAAACCGGAACTTCGGACCATCACCTCTGGGTTCATGGTTCTGGTTCCAAAGCTTGTGGTTCTGATCCAATTTCCCTGTAGATGACCCGCTGCACCTCCTGCTGGCAGCTTTTTTCTGGATCAGAACCGGGTTCTTACAGCAGATGGGTTTGGACCAAGGCCCAGTACCACGTTCCGTATAGATGGTACCCTTTGGTACCAGTAATAATGGTCTACAGAACCAGAACCATAAAGCTGGCTCCCATTCCGTCCCAGATCCAGAGGGGGTCAGAACGTTTCCCGGCCCACAGACGGTATCAATCGGACCGGTTCTGGTCAGAACTTTGACAAAGCTTCAGTATTCACACTGGTCCGCTTCACCGAGCCCAGATGTTCTCCATGATCAGAACCAGAAGCATAAATATCATGATAAACGGACCGGCGCCTTGCTGACACCACCAGAACACTGGGCCTGATGCAGAGGTGACGTCACAGAGTAGGACCGGTCTCTGGCAGAACAGGTCCGGTTCTGAAATCAAAGGTTCTGAAGCGGTTCTGATGATCCAAGCTGAAGTCAAAGTATTTGTAGAACCGGTCAGAACCACAAGGTGGGGTTCTGCTGCAGTTCTGGTTCAACCCGTTTCATCCGACCCGGTTCTGGAAGATAAACATAACTCGTGATTCATGGTCACCATAGCAACAGTAGCAGACCAGGTTGAGAGCTTGGGCCCGGTTCTGATCCAATCATCTGGTTCTGGTGTTGGAGAAGGAAACATTATTCTTTTTAATTTTCTGTTTTTTATCAATCGCTAAATGTTTTCTGTTTTTCATTTTCATCATTTTACATCAATTTTCTCTTATTCTCTAATCACTAAATGTTTCTAAATTAATCTTTTTGCTAAATGTTTTCATCCTCGTGTTTCATCCCTTTTAAAATGTTTATAATTTTACATAAATTGTCTTTTATAAAGGTTCATTTTCTCTTATTGATCTGATGTTTTCATTTTCCCATTTCTGTAATCATGTAAAGCACAATGAATTCCCTGGTGTTGATAATGTTCTATAGAAATAACATCTTTTTGCTTCCAGGTTCTAATAATGTCCTACTGGTTTATTAAAGGTGTCCTGTAGACAGTGGAGCTTCTGCCAAGGAGGAGATGATTTTAGAACCAAAACCAACAAATAATCTGGTGAATTTAGACGGAAAAAATGAGATCCAACACGTTTAAAGAGAATCAGCATTTTTATTTCATCACTTTGTTATTCAGACTCTATTGATGATGCATTTCATAAACTGTGATCTGTGTTTGTGCATCAGGTGAGCTGGCAGACAGGATGTGAAGTATGGAGACCCCTGGAGTCAGTGGCCAGTCACAGAGGAAGGGAAAGATCTCCAGTTCAACTCCACATCATCCACTTCATGTCACATTTAGTTTGTAGCATCTGGACAGATTATGAAGCTGAAAACAACCAGATGATCAGATCAGATCATCTCCAGTTTCCTGCTTCAAAACTCTGAGTTTCAATCTGATCAATAAGGTTTTATTTGGACTTTGTGTTCTTCATGCTGAGAACATCAGAGCTGCTGTTTCATCACTGAGATCTTCATCTGGAGGAGCTTTAGTTTATCAGTAGTGTAGAAGTATGGAAACATCTTGTCAGTGAAGGTGTGTGTGATGGTGTGTATGTGTGTGTTAGTATCCAGATCAGAGAACGACAGCTTTCCTCTGTCCCAGTCCAGATTCACTCTGATCCTCTGGAGATTCTTCTGGACTGAGAGAAACATGGAAGGAGCTGATGGAGAAAATGCTAAGTATTCACCTTTATAGAACTGTATAACCAACAATCCAGACTCTATGCCTCCCTTCCTCTGTACAGACTCTGCTAACACTCCAAGATTCCAGCCTTTACTGCCTCCAACATCAACATCCCAGCTGTGGTTCCCTGACTTAAAGCCCTCAGAACTCAGAACAGACCAACACCGCTCATCAAACCTCTCTGGATTATCAGGAAGCTGCTGTTTCTCTCCTCCAGTCAAACAGGTCAGATCATCAGACAGGTGGAGTTTTGAACCAGCAGTGTTTGGGTCGATGACTAGAGGAGTGTAGGACACCATGTTGTTCATGTTGCTCCAGATGTTGAAGGCCAGGTTGCCCAGATGTTTGGCCTGGTCTATCAGAGCTCCTGAGGGCAGCTGTGGATTCTCCAGCAGGGGGCAGCGCTGGACTCTTTCCACTGCAGCCTTGTAGTTGTGCAGGAATGAGACGTCTTCAGCTCTCAGCTCTTCCTCTGTGGCTCTGACTGTGTCTGAAAGAGCTGCTATCTCTCTGCTCAGAGCCTCCATCTTCTCCTTCATCATCCCACTCTTCTTCTCCTCTTCCTCCCTCAGTGCAGCCAGCCTGGCCTCCTCTTCCTCTGCTAGAAACTGATGAAGCAAATTAAACTGCTCCTTAATCTGCCTCTCTGTGTGTCGGGCCTGGACCTTCATGTGTTCTGCTGTCTGATCAAACTCCTCTAGAACTTTCTTCCTGAGCTCCAGCTTCTCCTTTAAAGGATCCAGAGTTTCCTGAAGGTTCTTCTTGTGTTGCTGAGCAGCTTCATCGATGGGTCTGAATCTGTGGTTGGTGTGTTTCTCTGAATCTCTGCAGATGGAGCAGATCGGTTCTTGATGGTCCAGACAGAAGAGTTTGAGTTTCTCAGAGTGCAGACTGCAGAGATCCTCTGAAGCTCTCTGGTCTCTCTGCTGTAAGAACGTCTCACACAGGTTCTTCAGAGCCAGATTCCTGGGTGGATGATCCTTAGAAGATCTCCTCTTACAAACTGGACATTCCCTTCCTGGTTTCTGTCTCCACCAGTTCTTCAGACACTCCTTACAGAAGCTGTGGCTACATGACAGAAGAACCGGCTCCTTAAAGACGTCCTGACAGACGGGACAGCAGAGATCCTCCTCTGATCTGGAAGCCATTTAGTCTCTGATGAAGCTGAAAACACAGAAGGTCCAGTCAGTCATGGCTCCCCTCCCTCCTCTACTAACTTCCCTCAAAGTGACTCTGATTGGTGTTCTTGGTCCAACTCACCTTCAGTGGGTGGAGTGTGAGCAGCTTGAAGCAGCAGTGTTGGAGCAGCTGGACTCACTCAGAGGAAGCTGCTAGTTTGGTCTGAAGGTGAATCTGATCGTCTGGGAGTCTCTCTGCAGGGACCAACAACCACTGACTGTTTCCTGCTTTCAGCCAGCTAGTGGGCGGAGCTTAAACCAGTTAAACCTGCTGACTCACCTGTAACTGAGGTGTGTTTCATTCCAAAGTCCTGGATTCAACCCGTAGTTATTTTTAACCAACTTTGGGGCGTGCTGAGACAAAGCAGCCTCTAAAGTTGGAGAATTATTTTATTTTTTCCCTGTAGGCCTTTATATGTTTATACAAATAGAAAAGTGTAAAAAATATACATATGTACTTGTTTGAAATGTAATATTTAAATTAAAATTACACCAAATAAGTTCATCAGGTTCTGGTTCTGCCAAGAGATGGCATCCCATAACACATCCAGAACCTTTGTAAGGAACAGAACCAGTGGATCCAGTATCAGGTTTTCTCCTGTTCCTGGATCAGAACATCAGGACTAAGGTCAGGACCCAGATGTGATTTTGTTATGCCTGGTGTTCCCCACACTCCATGCTACCCTGCATCCATCATCTTCCGGGCCAGCTCCTCAGGAGGAATCCTGAGGTGTTCCCAGGCCAGCTGGGAGACATAATCCCTCCAACGGGTCCTGGGTCTTCCCCTGGGTCTCCTCCCGGTGGGACGTGCCCAGAACACCTCACCAGGGAGGCGTCCAGGAGGCATCCTGACCAGATGCCCGAGCCACCTCAACTGGCTCCTCTCGATGTGGAGGAGCAGCGGCTCTACTCTGAGCCCCCTCTGGATGACCGAGCTCCTCACCCTATCTCTAAGGGAGAGCCCAGCCACCCTACGGAGGAAACTCATTTCAGCCGCCTGTATCCGCGATCTCGTTCTTTCTGTCACCACCCAGCGTTCGTGACCATAGATGAGGGTAGGAACGTGGATCGACCGGTAAATTGAGAGCTTTGCCTTTTAGCTCAGCTCTCACTTTACCACGACAGACCGGTACAGCGCCCGCATGACTGCAGACGCCCTACCAATCCGTCCATCAATCTCCCGCTCCATTTTTCCCTCATGCGTGAACAAGACCCCCAGATACCTAAACTCCTCCACTTGAGGAAGGACCCCATCCCCGACCCGACGAAGGCGCCCTACCCTTTTCCGGCTCAAGACCATAGTCTCGGATTTGGAGGTGCTGATCCTCATCCCAGCGGCTTCACACTCGGCCACCCGATCCTGAGGTCACCAAAGCGGATCCCCTCCACGCCTTGGCTGTGCCTAGAAATCCTGTTCATTAATGTAATGAACAGGATCGGTGACAAAGGGCAACCTTGGTGGAGTCCAGCTCTCACTGGAAATGAGTCCGACTTGCAATGCGAACCAGACTCTGACACCGTTCATTAAGGGGCCTAACAGGCCGAGGGTGTAGAGCTGGCCCAGTGTTCCACGGCTAGGACGAAAACCTCATTGTTCCTCCTGAATCCGAGGCTCGACTATCCGTCGGACCCTCCTCTCCAGAACCCCCGAATAGACCTTACCAGGGAGGCACAGAAGTGTGATCCCCCTATAGTTGGAACACACTCTGTGGTCCCCCTTTTTAAAGAGGGGTACCACCACCCCGGTCTATGAATCCAAGGGAACTGCCCCCGATGTCCACGCAATATTGCAGAGCCGCGTTAACCAGCACAGCCCTACAACATCCAGAGCCTTGAGGAACTCCGGCCGAATCTCATCCACCCCCGGTGCCTTGCCACCAAGGAGCTTTTTAACAACCTCAGACTCTGCTTCCGAACAGGAAGGCGTGTCGGTGGGATTGAGGAGGTCTTCGAAGTATTCCATCCACCGACCCAAAACGTACCGCATTGAGGTCAGCAGCACACCGCCCCCACTGTAAACAGTGTTGGTGGCAGACCGCTAGGACTTCTTCTTCAGCTTGACAGCATCCCTCACCGTTGGTGTCCACCAGCGGGTTCGACGGTTGACGCCGCGACAGGCGCCGACTACCTTATGGCCACAACTATGGTCAGCCGCTTCGACAATGGAGGCATGGAACATGGCCCATTCGGACTCAATGTCACCCGCCTCCCCCGGGACGTGTTTGAAGTTCTGCCGGAGGTGAGAGTTGAAACCCCTTCTGACAGGAGACTCCGCCAGACGTTCCCAGCAGACCCTCACAACACGTTTGGGCCTGCCAGGGCTGTCCTGCGTCCTCCCCCACCACCGGACCCGACTCATCACCAGGTAGTGGTCGGTGGATAGCTCCGCCCCTCTCTTCACCCGAGTGTCCAAAACATGCGGCCGCAGGTCCGATGAAACGAAAACCAGGTCGATCATCGAGCTGCGGCCTAGGGTCTCCTGGTGCTAAGTGCACACATGAACACCCTTATGCTTGATCATGGTGTTCGTTATAGACAATCCATGACGAGCACAGAAGTCCAACAACAAAATACCGCTCGGGTTCAGATTGGGGGGGCCATACCACCCAACCACGCCTCTCCAGGTCTCACTGTCACTGCCCACGTGAGCGTTGAAGTCCCCCAGACGAATGAGGGAGTCCCCAGAAGGAGCACTCTCCAGCACCCCCTCCAAGGAGTCCAAGAAGGGTGGGTAATCTGATCTACTGTTTGGTGCATAAGCACAAACAATAGTAAGAACCTGTCCCCCCACCCGTAGGCGGAGGGAGGATACCCTCTCATTCACCGGGGTAAACCTCAACATATAGGCACCGGGATGGGGGGCAACAAGTATGCCCACCCCGGCTCGGCGCCTCTCACCGGGAGCAACTGCAGAGTGGAAGAGAGTCCAACCCCTCTCAAGGACACGGGTTGCAGAGCCAGAACCGTGCGTCGAGGCAAGGCCGACGATGTCCAGTCGGAATCTCTCAACCTCGCACACCAGCTCTGGCTCCTTCCCCACCAGAGAGGTGACGTTCCACATCCCAAGAACCAGCTTCTGCAGCCGAGGATCGGACCACCAAGGTCCCCGCCTTCGGCTACCACCCATCTTGCACTGCACCCGACCGCTGTGGCCCCTCCCACAGGTGGTGAGCTCATGGGAAGAGGGGCCCATTTTGCCTCTGTGGCTGAGCCCAGCCGGGCCCCATGGGTAAAAGCCCGGCCACCAGGCGCTCGCCAACGTCCCCCACCTCCAGGCCTGGCTCCAGAGTGGGGCCCCGGTGACCCGCGTCCGGGCGAGGGAACTCTGAGTCCAATAGTTTTCCTCATCATAGGGGTCTTTGGGCTGCGCTTTGTCTGATCCCTCACCTAGGACCAGTTTGCCATGGGTGGCCCTACCAGGGACATAAAGCCCCAGACAACATAGCTCCTAGGATCATTGGGACACTAAAACCCCTCCACCGCGGTAAGGTGGCAGCCCAAGGAGGGGTCATCTCAAGGCACTTTACAAGAAGAGTTATTACAATACAATGTTTAATGTAGAAATTAGAGAACCACAGAAGATTGCGTCGTGTAATTCTCAGCAATCCCTCACACTGAGATAGCATGAAGCAACAGTGGAGAGGAAAAACTCCCTTTTAACTGGAAGAAACCTCCGGCAGAACCAGGCTCAGCACAAGCGGTCATCTGCCGAGACCGTCTGTGGTTTGGAGAATACAGAACAGAGACACAGAACAGAGACACAGAAATAGCAACAGAACTGATGCAGAACTTTGTAGCAGGACGTGGAGAACGTTCCTCCACAGGAACGCCATGTTAGTCAGGGTCGTCAAGCAGGGCGGGTCAGGAGCACCTACTGTAGGAAGAGACTCAGAGAAAACAGGTTAGTGCTTGAACTGACAGCACATCATGCAGTTGGGGAGAAGTAGGAGAGAAAGTAGGAACAGACCCTAATAATGTCCTCCAACAGCCTAAAGCAGCATAGCTACTAGCATTAACCTGTCTCCTAGCTACTAGGACACCTAGCTACTAACACTTTCTACCTGGCTTACATTAATCTATCTCTACCTAGCTACTCTACCTGGCTGCTAACATTAACCTGTCTCTTCCTAGCTACCTGTCTAACCTGTCTCTAGCTACCTATTAACATATCTCTAACTGTAAGCTTGGTCAAAGAGGAAGGTTTTAAGCCTAGTTTTAAAAATAGACAAGTTGTCTGCTTCACAAAACGACCCTGGGAGCTGGTTCCATAGGAGGGGAGCCTGGTAGCTGAAAGATTATAAATAAAGTGTTCTTAATGTCAATGTTCTTATGATGAAACAATCTTACTTTATTGAGCTTGTTCCAACTAAAGTCGTTGCAGTACTTCCATATAGTTCCATTCTATAATCCAAGTTGTTCCAATACATTTTTTCAAAAATACTGCATGATCAATCACTTTCAAACACGGTACAAAAACTGTGTGCCTTCTTCTTCTTCTTCTTCTTCTTCTTCTTGTTTAACAGTGGTTGGCAACCAGCTAATAGTATGGGTCAGACAGTGAGCTTACAATCTACAGTTTCCTATTCCTTCTCTCCCCTTTCAATTCCTCCCCTTTCCCTCTCTTTTATTCTTCTTCCCTTCTGTTCCCTTTTCCTTTCCCCTCATCAACTTCTTAAATAACTGTTCTTTGCGCTGCTGTTCCTCAATGGACTTTGCCCGTTTGGACTGTTCCTCCTTCTCCCCTCATCGTTCGCCTTGGACTGGCAGTGAGGACGAAGTCATCACCACTAGGACAAATGTAGTTTGTCTGGGTAGGATGTATGCTTCTGTAGGAGGTTTTAAACTCAAGTTTAGACTTGTGTGAAATGGTTTAATTAATTATTCTGTAATTGTTAAACCACCATTTGCTTGTTGTTGGTAGCATCGCTGCATGCTGGCTTTTGCTGTTATATGCTTGTTTTTGTGTTCATTGGTTCTTGCTAAAGCATTAGTATAATCTCCTATCTTTTAATATCCTTTAATTTTGTCGGTATGGTGTGGTCGCATGTCTTGTTCAGAAAGAATACTATTAACCATGTCCTGACTCCAGATCACCCCCTGCAGACACACACACCCATCCCACTTATGCTTTGAAGCTGTTTTTTCTAATTCTGGTAGTATTAGTTTTTTGGTTTCATACGTTATTCCTTTTTAAAGAGTTTATAGACTGCATGATTTAGAGTGGCTGTTGCCACAGTGTTCATCTGTGGCATTAAAACAACTATGTTAACAATAAGATTAATTTCATCTGCTCTAATATCACTTCATCGTCATAAAATCAGACAGTTTGGAACTATGTTTTACTTTCCCAGAGTCCTGCTTGGTCTCAGCAGAAACGTCCACTAAACTGTTCACAGAGATGAACCGACCAACAGCTGGTTTTGCTTCTGATTATTGGTCAAATATTGATAAATATTACTGAAACCAACCAGATGAAGACATTTGGTTGTGTCCTTAAACTTTGGGCTGTTTTAGACTTCTGGTTTGTGCTTTGGTTAAACTAATAACATAAATGTATGATTTAAATATGTATTAATCTCTGACAGAATATGTGAGATTTTATAGCTTATTGTTCTCATGGATCCAAATGGAAACCAAGAAAAGTGGAATCAAAGCTGATGGAAAATTTGGTGGATTTAATGTTTATGATATAAAGACTTTAACAGTAAGAATACGTTATTGTCTTGTGTTTATATCATAGATGTTTCTTAGCATACAGAACATTGCTTATGATGACCAGTCAGTCATTAAACAGCCTGGGCTCTTCATAAAAATAAAATATAAAATTGACTGTGATGTTCAGCACAAAGCAATAAATTATCCACATTTACAGTAGGAAGTTTCCATTGACGTGTTTATAATGTATTTGTAACAATAATAGATCATTTTAATCACCATCATAATGTAACAGATTATCTGAGATCAGTGATGTTAAATAATTGATATAAATCAGAAAGTGTCTCAGAAATAATTATATTTTCAGCTCCATAGTGACTTCTGAGGTTTGGTGGAAAAATTCTGACTATGTTACATGTAAAACACTAATACGTAATTTATTTATGCAAACATGTTTGCAGGGTTCATCTGTACTGTTGTATCTATGTAATTATAAAAAATTAATTTAGTTTCCCCTTGTTTGATCCTCGTTCTTACAGCGCTATATAAGATTAGACATTCTGATGATTTTTATATGTGGGTAGAACATAGATGCATTAAAATGTTATTTTCTAAAGATCAGTATTATTGTTTTCTGTCTCTTCCTGAAACCCATAAAGCTGATGGACTCCAGGAACTGTTCTAATGGATCCAGGAACTGTTCTAATGGAACCAGGAACTGTTCTAATGGACTCCAGGAACTGTTCTAATGGACTCCAGGAACTGTTCTAATGGACTCCAGGAACTGTTCTAATGGATCCAGGAACTATTCTAATGGAACCAGGAACTGTTCTAATGGACTCCAGGAACTGTTCTAATGGACTCCAGGAACTGTTCTAATGGATCCAGGAACTATTCTAATGGATCCAGGAACTGTTCTAATGGAACCAGGAACTGTTCTAATGGAACCAGGAACTGTTCTAATGGATCCAGGAACTATTCTAATGGAACCAGGAACTGTTCTAATGGACTCCAGGAACTGTTCTAATGGACTCCAGGAACTGTTTAATGGATCCAGGAAGTTCTAATGGATCCAGGAACTGTTCTAATGGAACCAGGAACTGTTCTAATGGACCCAGGAACTGTTCTAATGGACTCCAGGAACTGTTCTAATGGATCCAGGAACTGTTCTAATGGACTCCAGGAACTGTTCTAATGGAACCAGGAACTGTTCTAAGGGATCCAGGAACTGTTCTACTGGATCCAGGAACTGTTCTAATGGAACCAGGAACTGTTCTAATGGACTCCAGGAACTATTCTAATGGAACCAGGAACTGTTCTAATGGACCCAGAACTGTTCTAATGGAACCAGGAACTGTTCTAATGGACCCAGGAACTGTTCTAATGGACCAGGAACTGTTCTAAGACGAACTGTTCTAATGGATCCAGGAACTGTTTTGATGGACCCAGGAACTGTTCTAATGGACCAGGAACTGTTCTAATGGACCAGGAACTGTTCTAACAGACCCAGGAACTGTTCTAATGGACCAGGAACTGTTCTAATGGATCCAGGAACTGTTCTAATGGATCCAGGAACTGTTCTAATGGACCAGGAACTGTTCTAATGGATCCAGGAACTGTTCTAATGGACCCAGGAACTGTTCTAATGGATCCAGGAACTGTTCTAATGGACCAGGAACTGTTCTAATAGACCCAGGAACTGTTCTAATGGACCAGGAACTGTTCTAATGGATCCAGGAACTGTTCTAATGGATCCAGGAACTGTTCTAATGGACCAGGAACTGTTCTAATGGATCCAGGAACTGTTCTAATGGACCCAGGAACTGTTCTAATGGATCCAGGAACTGTTCTAATGGACCAGGAACTGTTCTAACGGACCCAGGAACTGTTCTAATGGACCAGGAACTGTTCTAATGGATCCAGGAACTGTTCTAATGGATCCAGGAACTGTTCTAATGGACCAGGAACTGTTCTAATGGATCCAGGAACTGTTCTAATGGACCCAGGAACTGTTCTAATGGATCCAGGAACTGTTCTAATGGATCCAGGAACTGTTCTAATGGACCAGGAACTGTTCTAATGGATCCAGGAACTGTTCTAATGGAACCAGGAACTGTTCTAATGGACCAGGAACTGTTCTAATGGACCCAGGAACTGTTCTAATGGACCCAGGAACTGTTCTAATGGATCCAGGAACTGTTCTAATGGATCCAGGAACTGTTCTAATGGATCCAGGAACTGTTCTAATGGATCCAGGAACTGTTCTAATGGATCCAGGAACTGTTCTAATGGAACCAGGAACTGTTCTAATGGACCCAGGAACTGTTCTAATGGATCCAGGAACTGTTCTAATGGATCCAGGAACTGTTCTAATGGATCCAGGAACTGTTCTAATGGACCCAGGAACTGTTCTAATGGATCCAGGAACTGTTCTAATGGACCCAGGAACTGTTCTAATGGATCCAGGAACTGTTCTAATGGATCCAGGAACTGTTCTAATGGATCCAGGAACTGTTCTAATGGATCCAGGAACTGTTCTAATGGACTCCAGGAACTGTTCTAATGGAACCAGGAACTGTTCTAATGGACCCAGGAACTGTTCTAATGGATCCAGGAACTGTTCTAATGGACCAGAAACTGTTCTAATGGACCCAGGAACTGTTCTAATGGAACCAGGAACTGTTCTAATGGATCCAGGAACTGTTCTACTGGATCCAGGAACTGTTCTAATGGAACCAGGAATGTTCTAATGGATCCAGGAACTATCTAATGGAACCAGGAACTGTTTAAGGACCAGGAACTGTTCTAATGGACGTAAATGTTCTAACGACAAATGAATGCTCTAATGGACCCAGGAACTGTTCTAATGGATCCAGGAACTGTTCTAATGGACCCAGGAACTGTTCTAATGGACCAGTAACTGTTCTAACAGACGAATGAACTGCTCTAATGGACCCAGGAACTGTTCTAATGGATCCAGGAACTGTTCTAATGGACCCAGGAACTGTTCTAATGGATCCAGGAACTGTTCTAACAGACGAATGAACTGCTCTAATGGACAGGAACTGTTCTAATGGATCAAGGAACTGTTCTAATGGACAGGAACTGTTCTAATGGATCCAGGAACTGTTCTAACAGACGATGAACTGCTCTAATGGACCAGGAACTGTTCTAATGGTTCAAGGAATTGTTCTAATGGACCAGGAACTGTTCTAATGGATCCAGGAACTGTTCTAATGGACCCAGGAACTGTTCTAATGGACTCCAGGAACTGTTCTAATGGAACCAGGAACTGTTCTAATGGAACCAGGAACTGTTCTAATGGACTCCAGGAACTATTCTAATGGACCCAGGAACTGTTCTAATGGATCCAGGAACTGTTCTAATGGACCAGGAACTGTTCTAATGGACCCAGGAACTGTTCTAATGGACCCAGGAACTGTTCTAATGGATCCAGGAACTGTTCTAATGGACCCAGGAACTGTTCTAATGGAACCAGGAACTGTTCTAATGGACCCAGGAACTGTTCTAATGGAACCAGGAACTGTTCTAATGGATCCAGGAACTGTTCTAATGGAACCAGGAATGGTTCTAATGGACTCCAGGAACTGTTCTAATGGAACCAGGAACTGCTCTAATGGATCCAGGAACTGTTCTAATGGACCCAGGAACTGTTCTTATGGACCAGTAACTGTTCTAACAGACGAATGACCTGCTCTAATGGACTCCAGGAACTATTCTAATGGACCCAGGAACTATTCTAATGGACCCAGGAACTGTTCTAATGGACCAGGAACTGTTCTAATGGACCAGGAACTGTTCTAATGGAACCAGGAACTGTTCTAATGGATCCAGGAACTGTTCTAATGGAGCCAGGATCTGTTCTAACAGACGAATGACCTGCTCTAATGGACCAGGAACTGTTCTAATGGATCCAGGAACTGTTCTAATGACCAGGACAGACGAATGAACCTGATCTAAACCAGGAACTGTTCTAATGGACCCAGGAACTGTTCTAATGGTTCAAGGAATTGTTCTAATGGACCAGGAACTGTTTACTAATGGACCAGGAACTGTTCTAATGGACCCAGGAACTGTTCTAACAGACGAATGAACTGATCTAATGGACCAGGAACTGTTCTAATGGACCCAGGAACTGTTCTAATGGATCAAGGAACTGTTCTAATGGACCCAGGAACTGTTCTAACAGACGAAGGAACTGTTCTAATGGACCAGGAACTGTTCTAATGGATCCGCGAACTGTTCTAATGGATCCAGGAACTGTTCTAATGGACCCATGAACTGTTCTAAAGGACCAGGAACTGTTCTAATGGACCCAGGAACTGTTCTAATGGATCCAGGAACTGTTCTAATGGACCAGGAACTGTTCTAATGGATCCAGGAACTGTTCTAATGGACCAGGAACTGTTCTAACAGACGAATGAACTGTTCTAATGGACCAGGAACTGTTCTAATGGACCCAGGAACTGTTCTAATGGATCCAGGAACTGTTCTAATGGACCAGGAACTGTTCTAAAGACCCAGGAACTGTTCTAATGGACCAGGAACTGTTCTAATGGATCCAGGAACTGTTCTAATGGACCAGGAACTGTTCTAACAGACAAACTGTCTAATGGACCAGGAACTGTTCTAATGGACCCAGGAACTGTTCTAATGGATCCAGGAACTGTTCTAATGGACCAGGAACTGTTCTAATGGAACCAGGAACTGTTCTAATGGATCCAGGAACTGTTCTAATGGACCCAGGAACTGTTCTAATGGACCCAGGAACTGTTCTAATGGACCCAGGAACTGTTATAATGGACCAGTAACTGTTCTAACAGACGAATGAACTGCTCTAATAGACCCAGGAACTGTTCTAATGGATCCAGGAACTGTTCTAATGGACCCAGGAACTGTTCTAATGGATCCAGGAACTGTTCTAACATACGAATGAACTGCTCTAATGGACCAGGAACTGTTCTAATGGTTCAATGAATTGTTCTAATGGACCAGGAACTGTTCTAATGGATCCAGGAACTGTTCTAACAGACGAATGAACTGCTCTAATGGACCAGGAACTGTTCTAATGGTTCAAGGAATTGTTCTAATGGACCAGGAACTGTTCTAATGGATCCAGGAACTGTTCTAATGGAACCAGGAACTGTTCTAATGGATCCAGGAACTGTTCTAATGGACCCAGGAACTGTTCTAATGGAACCAGGAACAGTTCTAATGGACTCCAGGAACTATTCTAATGGACCCAGGAACTGTTCTAATGGACTCCAGGAACTGTTCTAATGGAACCAGGAACTGTTCTAATGGACCCAGGAACTGTTCTAATGGACCCAGGAACTGTTCTAATGGATCCAGGAACTGTTCTAATGGAACCAGGAACTGTTCTAACAGACGAATGAACTGCTCTAATGGACCAGGAACTGTTCTAATGGATCCAGGAACTGTTCTAATGGACCAGGAACTGTTCTAACAGACGAATGACCTGATCTAATGGACCAGGAACTGTTCTAATGGACCCAGGAACTGTTCTAATGGTTCAATGAATTGTTCTAATGGACCAGGAACTGTTCTAATGGATCCATGAACTGTTCTAATGGACCAGGAACTGTTCTAACAGACGAATGACCTGATCTAATGGACCAGGAACTGTTCTAATGGACCCAGGAACTGTTCTAATGGTTCAAGGAATTGTTCTAATGGACCAGGAACTGTTCTAACAGACGAATGACCTGCTCTAATGGACCAGGAACTGTTCTAATGGATCCAGGAACTGTTCTAATGGACCAGGAACTGTTCTAACAGACGAATGACCTGATCTAATGGACCAGGAACTGTTCTAATGGACCCAGGAACTGTTCTAATGGATCAAGGAATTGTTCTAATGGACCAGGAACTGTTCTAATGGATCCAGGAACTGTTCTAATGGACCAGGAACTGTTCTAACGGACGAATGAACTGATCTAATGGACCAGGAACTGTTCTAATGGACCCAGGAACTGTTCTAATGGTTCAAGGAATTGTTCTAATGGAGCCAGGATCTGTTCTAACAGACGAATGACCTGCTCTAATGGACCAGGAACTGTTCTAATGGATCCAGGAACTGTTCTAATGGACCAGGAACTGTTCTAATGGATCCAGGAACTGTTCTAATGGATCCAGGAACTGTTCTAATGGACCAGGAACTGTTCTAACAGACGAATGGACTGTTCTAATGGACAGCTGTTCTAAACCCAGGAACTGTTCTAATGGTTCAAGGAATTGTTCTAATGGACCAGGAACTGTTCTAATGGAACCAGGAACTGTTCTAATGGATCCAGGAACTGTTCTAATGGACTCCAGGAACTATTCTAATGGAACCAGGAATGGTTCTAATGGACTCCAGGAACTGTTCTAATGGAACCAGGAACTGCTCTAATGGAACCAGGAACTGTTCTAACAGACGAATGAACTGTTCTAATGGACCCCTGATGCACCAGGAACTGTTTCAATGGATCCAGGAACTGTTTTAATGGACCAGGAACTGCTCTAATTGGTCCAGGAACTGTTCTAATGGATCCAGGAACAGTTCTAATGCACCAGGAACTGTTATCATGGACCAAGGAACTGTTCTAATGGGTCCAGGAACTGTTCTAATGGATCCAGGAACAGTTCTAATGTACCAGGAACTGTTCTCATGGACCAAGGAACTGTTCTAATGGGTCCAGGAACTGTTCTAATGTACCAGGAACTGTTCTCATGGACCAAGGAACTGTTCTAATGGGTCCAGGAACTGTTCTAATTGATCCAGGAACAGTTCTCATGGACCAAGGAACTGTTCTAATGTACCAGGAACTGTTCTCATGGACCAAGGAACTGTTCTAATGGGTCCAGGAACTGTTCTAATTGATCCAGGAACAGTTCTCATGGACCAAGGAACTGTTCTAAAGGACCAGGAACTGTTCTTATGGATCCAGGAACAGTTCTAATGTACCAGGAACTGTTCTCATGGACCAAGGAACTGTTCTAAAGGACCAGGAACTGTTCTAATGGATCCAGGAACTGTTCGAATGGACCAGGAACTGTTTTAACAGACAGTTCCTGGTGCTGCTGTTGCTTCTACATCAACAGCAGCTGGTGCACGGATGTGACTGTGATCTCCCAACACTGCGCTCCTTCTCTGGAATATCTGTTTATTCACTGTAAGCCTTTTTCTTCACCGCGTGAGATCGCTTCATTCATTCTGGTGGCTGCCTACATTCCGCCGAGCGCGGACGTGCACGTGGCTCAGCGCACGCTTGCAGGCCAGATATTACATGTGGAGCGGTCTTTTCCGGACTCTCTTGTTATCGTGCTTTAACAAGGGAAACCTGAGCCAGGAATTACCAAAGTATAGACAGTTCATTAAATGCCCGACCAGAGAGGAGAACACGTTGGATCACTGCTACACTACAGTCAGCAGAGCGTATCATGCTGTGCCGCGCGCTGCCCTCGGACTATCAGATCACGTGATGGTGCACCTAATTCCCTCATACCGACAGAGACTGAAATTGGCCAAGCCTGTGGTGATAACAACAAGGAAATACACCTCTGAAGCTGTGGAGGAGCTGCGCTCATGTTGGGAGACGACAGACTGGGGAGCGTTTGGAGCAGCCACGGACAATCTGGACGAGTATACGGACACTGTGACCTCATACATTCAGTTCAATGAGACGCGCATCATCCCAACGCGCACCAGGATTTGTTATAACAATGACAAGCCCTGGTTCACACCCAAGCTCCGGCGCCTACGTGAGGAGAAGGAAGTAGCGCGGCGGAGCGAGGACTGGAGTACATACAGACGAGCTAAGTACCACTTCAGCAGTGAAGTGAGAAGAGCAAAATCTGTGTACTCCAACCGTATACAGGAACACTTTAGCTCCAATGACTCTGCAGCCGTGTGGAGGGGGTTGAGGGCTCTCACAAACTACAAGCCCAAAGCCCCCCAGGCCCTGAACGACCGGACTCTCGCCCAGGGCCTGAATACACACTACTGCCGCTTTGAACAGCCGTCTGCTCCTCACACCTCTGCTCCCCCCACCATCACCCCAACCATCAACGACCCCAGCACTTCATCAAAGGACTCCTCAGACCCCCCCTCCTCCCCCCCTGCCCTCTCCATCCAGGAGGAGGATGTGCGCCGACAGTTCTTGAGGCTGAACAGGAGGAAGGCCCCCGGGCCGGACGGTGTCTCCCCCTCCACCCTGAGACACTGCGCGGATCAGCTGGCCCCCGTGTTCACGGACATTTTCATCACCTCCCTGGCGCTCTGTCGCGTGCCGTCCTGCTTCAAAACCTCCACCATCGTCCCTGTCCCCAAAAAGCCACGGATCACAGGACTTAATGACTACAGGCCGGTGGCGCTGACGTCTGTGGTCATGAAGTCATTTGAGCGCTTGGTTCTGCCCCACCTCAAGGACATCACCGCCCCCCTCCTGGACCCACTGCAGTTCGCCTACAGAGCCAACAGGTCTGTGGATGATGCAGTGAACCTGGCCCTCCATTTCATCCTGGAGCATCTGGACTCCCCAGGAACCTACGCCAGGATCCTGTTTGTGGACTTCAGCTCTGCCTTCAACACCATCCTCCCTGGACTGCTACGAGACAAGCTCTACCAGCTCAGCGTGCCCGACTCCCTCTGCAGGTGGATCACTGACTTCCTGTCGGACCGGAGACAGCACGTGCGGTTGGGGAAGATTGTCTCGGACAATCGGACTACAAACACTGGGACTCCTCAGGGCTGTGTACTCTCCCCCTG
>JAPXFQ010000246.1:0-150000 GCA_028564705.1 Apricaphanius iberus
GGATGGATAGTTTGATGGATGGATGGATAGTTGGATGGATGGATAGTTTGATGGATGGATGGATAATTTGATGGATGGATAGTTTGATGGATGGATAGTTTGATGGATGGATGGCTGGATGGATGGATAGTTTGATGGATGGATGGATAATTTGATGGATGAATGGATAATTTGATGGATGGATGGATAGTTTGATGGATGAATGGATAGTTTGATGGATGGATGGATAGTTTGATGGATGGATAGATGGATGGATGGATAGTTGGATGGATGGATGGATAGTTTGATGGATGGATGGATGGATGGATAGTTTGATGGATGATAGATGGATGGATGGATAATTTGATGGATGAATGGATAGTTTGATGGATGGATGGATAGTTTGATGGATGGATGGATAATTTGATGGATGGATGGATAGTTTGATGGATGAATGGATAGTTTGATGGATGAATGGATAGTTGGATGGATGGATGGATAGTTTGATGGATGGATGGATGGATAGTTTGATGGATGGATAGATGGATGGATAGTTGGTTGGATGGATGGATAGTTGGATGGATGGATGGATGGATGGATAGTTGGATGGATGGATGGATAGTTGGATGGATAGATGGATGGATGGATAGTTTGATGGATGGATAGATGGATGGATGGATAGTTTGATGGATGGATGGATAGTTGGATGGATGTATGGATATTTTGATTTAGTATGGATGGATATTTTATGGATATAATGGATTGATATAGTTTTGTTTTTTGTATAGTTTGTGGATTGATATTATGTAGTTTATGATTTAGATATTTATGGTAATTTATTATTAATGTAGTTTTATATATATAGTTTTAGTATGATATTTTTTTTTTTATTTTTTTAGTTTGGTGGATGAATGGATTATGGTTTTAGTTTGAGGATGAGGATAGGATGGTGGATAGTGGATGGTATGGATGATAGTTGGATGGATGGATAGTTGATGGATGGATGGATAGTTTGATGGATGAATGGATAGTTTGATGGATGGATGAATAGTTTGATGGATGGATAGATGGATGGATGGATAGTTTGATGGATGGATGGATAGTTGGATGGATGGATGGATAGTTTGATGGATGGATGGCTGGATGGATGGATAGTTTGATGGATGGATGGCTGGATGGATGGATAGTTTGATGGATGGATAATTTGATGGATGGATGGATGGATGGATAGTTTGATGGATGGATGGATAATTTGATGGATGGATGGATAATTTGATGGATGGATGGATGGATGGATGGATGTTGTGAATTCTGTGTTGCTGGACTGATTTCGGATCAGAGCTGCAGCTAAACTTGTCGTCTAATTCAAAAATAAATCTGGACGGATAAAATCTATTTTAAAACTTTTAAGACAAAATTCTGGAGTGTTTGGTGTCAAAGGTGTGAATATTAATTTATGAATTAGTTGTAATGAAATAAGATGAGAGCTACTGCTGGCGGCTGCTTCATCATTTCTACTGAAGGCTGTAGAGCTTGGACCTTTCTGGAGCTCCTTTGTGCTGTAATTGGCATTTCTCGGCTCCATCTCAGACCTCTGAATATTTCCTTTCTCAGTAAGGGCTGGGCATAGAGCTGCATTATGCTGGCTGTGAGCCTCCATCTTCCCCATCATTGAAGTCTTCCTCTCTGTGTGATAAGGACAAGCCTCCCAACTTCCTGCCTGAGGAGAAATGAGAGACATTTATGAAGGTGAAACCTCCAATAGAGATATGGAGTCGTTGATTATTTTATTTTTTTTACAGGGCGAGGGAAACGTATTCACAACCATTAAACTCCTTTACATGTTATGCTACGGCTAAAAACTTTAAACGGATTTCTTCGGAATCTTACGTAGCCGATAAACATTGAAGTGGAAGGAAGGAAAAGCTAGCATGGTTTTAAATGTTTTATATTAATAAAAATCAGTATTCGCTGTTAGCTATGGATGGTCAGACGCCATAGAAAACATCAGAGAACATCAGTTTTGAAGATGCAGCTCTGAGCTAACTGAGCTAACCGAAGCTAACGGAGGTTAGCGGGCGATTTTAGCCAGAAAACCGCAGTTAAGCGGCTCTGCTACCACCGGCCTTCTATACAGATCCAATAATTTAGTCAAATAAAATCATAAAGTCTTGGTGGTCCATAACTTTCACTAAAACCATGACTTTTAGTTTAATTAAATCAAGTTTTAATTATAAATATGTGAAGAAGAAGAAGAAGAAAAAGTGGGATCATTTAGACACATTTTTAACCTAGCAACGTTGTCTTAAATGCATGGCAGAAATATAATTTAATGGAGACTTGTTGAACGGTCTGTTTGAACATTGTGGACTAAACTGATGGTGAAGTTCAGAGAAACAAAATATCCTCAGACCGTTAATGTGACTCTGAGGCTGCGGCCTTCCCTCAAGCTAGCTGTTAGCCACCAACGCTAGCGCTGACGGCTCATCTGACACCTTTAAATCAAAATGTTTCAGATTGGCTTCCGTGTCTCTCACCATCTTCCCCACAGCATAGTGCTGCCACCCCCATGTTTCCCTGTGGGGATAGTGTGTTAACGTGTAGGTTAACTGTTCGTGGGGCCGATGTACTGCATCGGTATCAGTTAAAGGTAACCGGTACCATGAACTGATGCTTTAAATGTGGAAACTAAAATAATTTCACAGAAAATCTTTTTTTTTTCACTACAAATGTTACTAGAGTTTTCATTTTTATTAATATTAGTATTTTACTCATTCTTTATTAATATATATATATGGGATGTAAGTAAATATTGATATGTCAATATATCGTGATATTTTATGTCATCATATTGTATCGATTTTCAAAAGCAAATAATCAATTTTTATTTTCTAAGAATTTAAATCAAACATTTAATAATTACAATAATTTTTGTCATAAAATTAGAAGTATGACTGGTAGTTTCCTGCCAATACACATCCCTTATATATATATATATATATTAGATATTAAAATATAATTTTTTTTAATATATATTTTTCTAAACATTTTTACTTTTTTTAACGTTATTTCAAGTTATTTTACATTTGTTGTAAAAAGCAGAGAAGAAAATAAAACGTGCCTTCCAGATTATTGCATTTTTGTGTGTGGTAGAAATATCGGCATGGATACTAAAGTACTCAGATCCAAGTATTGGTATATCGGTTTGAAAAAAGTAATATCGTTGCATCCCTCCTGCTTTTCCCTCACGGCAAATAGTTTACGCAATCCGAACTGTCTGGATCAGTATCGGCAGATTACAAACCTCAGATATCGGTGTCGGCAACGAAAAAAAGCGGATCGGTGCATCCCTAGTTTATACTCTGATTAGATGCATGCGCTGGATTTTATTTAGGAGTGTCGGCGTAAGATGGGCTGTATGCGTGTGTCCGCCACACGTTTCAGATTTGAATTTCTCATAGCAAATGGAAAATTTTCTTCATTTTCACACCAATGCGCCTCGTTCTGTTTGAAACATGCGTGTTTTGCAGCTCTAACAGGAACACGCTCACAGAGCCTGCGCTGGCTCAGAGTAATTAGTGGTCAATTAAAACGCTGTGACATCACTGCCTGTCTCGCTCTTTGATTTCGTGGCTCCTGGCAGGACCAGACGCCATCTTGAATTCATTTACAGGCCGCAGCGTAAACACGACACACAACCGGACGCTTCTTCTCCTGTTATGGATCTTTCGCTTCTGGACTTTCCTTTCTTTTTTTCTGGTGGCTTTTACGTTTCTTTCAACGTTTTTTATTTATTTATTTTTCACATCTGGTGCAAAATCATGAACGTTTGGCTCTGTTCTCTCATCAATGCTCATTTTCTCCCTGGTTTTCATGGCTGAACGTGAATCATACAGATTCTAATCGTCGGTGCTTTCTGAGCCGTTTTACCGACTGGTTTTATCCACTCTTTGTTGAGAAATGCTGATTTTCTACGACCTACTTATGATCTACTGTAAGGAAATGTGGTTTTATGACTCCTAATAAACCATTTCCACCAGCGGGACGAAGCTTAGATTTATTTTGTGACTGGATCAGCTGCCCTAATGTTTCACAAAGTAACTGGCCTGAATTCAAGCATTTTTATAACTCTTTAAATTACGCCAATACCTCAGATCAAAGACGAATCAACTGATTATTTTAATAATTGGGTAGAAAATATGCTTTCCCAAACAAGAGCATCTCAATATATTACGTTTTTAACTACCTTTGCGATTTCAGTGTATGCATTATTTAGATTGCAAACGACTGCTTGGATCCAATATGTGGCTGCATGTCGTGATAAATGCGTTTGGCCAGTTGGACGGTCTCTAACCGCATGTTTAGTTTCATGACAGAAAACGGTGGAGAAACCACAAAGAAAAGAAAATGTGTGCAGACCTGCAGAATGTTATTCACCGCAGTTTAAAAATAAGTTCTAGGAGTTAAAAAAAACATAACAGGAGAAGCCATGAGTGAAACCAGAAAATCACCAGTTTACCCAGAACAAAACACCCAACGGATCTAATAGATTTTTCCGTTTTTAGTTTCGTTTTGGAAATGAGGATTTGACAAACTAAATCTGACGGAAACATGTGGACTTATCTGGGTTGGGTAAATCCCATCGGTGAGGTTGATTGGAGGCTGGTTCGGTTCTCGTTGACGAGCAGAACTGTTGGAGAAAAACCCGCTCTCAGGTGGAAACGAAAAGCTTCAGTCAAGCTTCAGACAAGAGGAGCCTCTATCTAGGTTAGTGCTGAGGGGATGGTGCCGGTAAATAATGGATGAACAGTCTGCTGCCTGAACACAACAGTGATGTCATCGTATGAATTAATCGACCGAACACGCTACGAACATGCATGCCGTCTGAAGAGGTCATTAAGGGAGTCCTTGGCCTGTTTTAAAAGACTGCTGCATCCTAGGTGAGCAAAGGAGCTTTATCTCAGATCCTTCCCCCAGCAGCTGTAGGACCTCCATTAATTTGAATATTGTATTTTTATTTATATGTTTTAAATATGTCTCATACTCATTTTAACCTTTTTGTGAAGGCGTCATCATGCCCCGACTCACTAACACATTTGTAACATTGGAATAGAAGCGCAGTTTTCATCTACCATTTCATATAAGAATAGCCACAGTTAACATAACCAAACTTTGGGATTTTAAATGTGAAAACGGCCTGAATTTACCGAAACCTTGTTTTAAATGTAAAAAGCAGCAGGACTCCAAATCCACCCGCCTCTGATTTTCAATGTAAAAAAGCTAGAGTCCCTTTCCATATAACCCTTTTTCTTAACATGAGCACAGTCACCTTCCTGGTCTCTAGTCTAGGGTTTTCACTATGAATATAACAAGAGTCTTTTTCCATTATAAATAATAAATTAGTTAAAAATGAGCACAGTCACCTTCCTTTTCATTAGTCTCTGGTTTACAATGTGAAAATAACTAGTTTGTTTCCACATTACCCTTTAGTTAACATGAGCACAGTCATCTTCCTTGTCATTAGTCTCTGGTTTACAATGTGAAAATAACTAGTTTGTTTCCACATTACCCTTTAGTTAGAATGAGCACAGTCGCCTTCCTAGTCATTAGTCTCTGGGTTTAAATATGAAAATAACTAATTTGCTTCCACATTACCCTTTAGTTAACATGAGCACAGTCACCTTCCTTGTCATTAGTCTCTGGGTTTTAGGTCTGAAAATAGCTAGTCCGTTTCCACATTACCCTTTAGTTAACATGAGCACAGTCATCTTCCTGGTCATTAGTCTCTGGTTTTAGGTCTGAAAATAGCTAGTCCATTTCTACATAACCCTTTAGTTAACATGAGCACAGTCACCTTCCTTGTCATTAGTCTCTGGTTTACAATTTGAAAATAACTAGTTTGTTTCCACATTACCCTTTAGTTAACATGAGCACAGTCACCTTCCTTGTCATTAGTCTCTGGTTTACAATTTGAAAATAACTAGTTTGTTTCCACATAACCCTTTAGTTAACATGAGCACAGTCACCTTCCTTGTCATAAGTCTCTGGGTTTTAGGTCTGAAAATAGCTAGTCCGTTTCCACATTACCTTTAGTTAACATGAGCACAGTCATCTTCCTGGTCATTAGTCTCTGGCTTTAGGTCTGAAAATAGCTAGTCCATTTCTACATAACCCTTTAGTTAACATGAGCACAGTCACCTTCCTTGTCATTAGTCTCTGGTTTACAATGTGAAAATAACTAGTTTGTTTCCACATTACCCTTTAGTTAACATGAGCACAGTCACCTTCCTTGTCATTAGTCTCTGGGTTTTAGGTCTGAAAATAGCTAGTCCGTTTCCACACTACCCTTTAGTTAACATGAGCACAGTCATCTTCCTGGTCATTAGTCTCTGGTTTTAGGTCTGAAAATAGCTAGTCCATTTCTACATAACCCTTTAGTTAACATGAGCACAGTCACCTTCCTTGTCATTAGTCTCTGGTTTACAATTTGAAAATAACTAGTTTGTTTCCACATTACCCTTTAGTTAACATGAGCACAGTCACCTTCCTTGTCATTAGTCTCTGGTTTACAATTTGAAAATAACTAGTTTGTTTCCACATAACCCTTTAGTTAACATGAGCACAGTCACCTTCCTTGTCATAAGTCTCTGGGTTTTAGGTCTGAAAATAGCTAGTCCGTTTCCACATTACCTTTAGTTAACATGAGCACAGTCATCTTCCTGGTCATTAGTCTCTGGCTTTAGGTCTGAAAATAGCTAGTCCATTTCTACATAACCCTTTAGTTAACATGAGCACAGTCATTACAATTTGAAAATAAACTAGTTTTTTCCCATAACCCTTTAGTTAACATGAGCACAGTCACCTTCCTTGTCATTAGACTTGGGTTTTAGGTCTGAAATAGCTGTCCGTTTCCACAACTTCCCTTTAGTTAACATGAGCACAGTCACCTTCCTTGTTTAGTTCTGGGTTTTAGGTCTGAAAATAGCTAGTCCGTTTCCACATTACCCTTTAGTTAACATGAGCACAGTCATCTTCCTTGTCATTAGTCTCTGGGTTTTAGGTCTGAAAATAGCTAGTCCGTTTCCACATTACCCTTTAGTTAACATGAGCACAGTCACCTTCCTTGTCATTAGTTTCTGGTTTACAATTTGAAAATAACTAGTTTGTTTCCACATAACCCTTTAGTTAACATGAGCACAGTCACCTTCCTTGTCATTAGACTCTGGGTTTTAGGTCTGAAAATAGCTAGTCCGTTTCCACATTACCCTTTAGTTAACATGAGCACAGTCATCTTCCTTGTCATTAGTCTCTGGGTTTTAGGTCTGAAAATAGCTAGTCCGTTTCCACATTACCCTTTAGTTAACATGAGCACAGTCACCTTCCTTGTCATTAGTCTCTGGGTTTTAGGTCTGAAAATAGCTAGTCCGTTTCCACATTACCCTTTAGTTAACATGAGCACAGTCATCTTCCTTGTCATTAGTCTCTGGGTTTTAGGTCTGAAAATAGCTAGTCCGTTTCCACATTACCCTTTAGTTAACATGAGCACAGTCATCTTCCTGGTCATTAGTCTCTGGTTTTTAATGCCACGTTTTTTTATGAACACTGGTTTTCTCTGCCGTCTTTTTTAAAGTGAAAACAAGTTTCTTGTCTTTATCACCAGGTTCGGTTCTGTTTAAGAGAGAAGCCGCGTTTTTTTTTTTATCCGCTGGAGTCCAGTTTTCAAACGTCAGGAGCAGCCTCTCAGTCACACCGACTCGTGTCACACTCTCCCTCACTGTTTCTTTGTCCGGACCCCCGGTGTTTTCTGTCTGAGTGACTCGTCCCCCCCCCCCCCCCTTCAGTCACAGGTGCATCGCACTCGAACTCACACACACATGCTGAGTCCACTTGTCTTCACGTAGGGGGTTCTAATCAAGCCTCAGGAAGCCGAAGCTCCACAGGGAGCTCTGTGTGTGTGTGTGTGTGTAACAAAGTGAGCTAAGGAATGCGTCCGTTCATGAAACTCGCCGAGTGTGTGAAGCCTCTGCGTGTTTTCAATTACAGCAGAGTATTTTTGCAGATGTGAGTGTATTTGCTCTCCCTTCGTGCCTCGTTTCTCCCCGTCTCGCTGGTTATTTGATGTTTTTTTTTCCCTCCCTCCCTCTCTGTCTGTCGTCTCGTTATTTTTGTGAATCTTTAATTTTTACACATTGCTTTATGTAGTTGCGCATCTAGAGGTTTTTAAGGTCTTTTTGAAACGGGTTGTGGGGGGGCTAAAGCATGTTAGGTTTGACTGTTAACTCCATAGTTCGGGTTTCTACTGATCCACTGCCGAAACTGTAAAGAAGATGAAAGATTTTCTCCCCAAAACCTTTTGATTTTTAATCTAAAATGACAGAAAGTGGCACCTTAATCTCACTTTTATCAAGATGCATGTATTTTATTTCTTTTATTGTCTCATAGGAATGTGTATTGGCAAGGATATTGTGATGTAATGTGTTGCAATGTGATATATTCCGATACTATGAGTAAGACTGCATATTGTGAGTTTTAAAACCGTTACTTTAACTTAACACTTCCACCTGTTTCATTCAGGTATATGTAACTAGAACTAGTTGATTCACCGAAAACCAAGAAGGTGACAATAGCCACCAACTACCAGTCGCACTTTTAGTAGTACGACAATAATTAGGGATGCATCGATACCACTTTTTTCATACCGATACCTGGAGTATTTACCGATATAGAGTACCGATCCTGATACTTCTACCACACACACAAAAATAATTAGATGAATAAGAAGACAGGTTATATTTTCTTCACTGCTTGTTACAACAAATGATGGTGAATTAGATGAAAAATAAAATATTAGTAAAAAAGACCAAAAAACTAACTTTAAAGTTAAAAATAAACAAAAAAAGTGAAATTTTTTGGAGTGTCCACATTTTCAGTATAGCCTCACGGTATTGGTTATCGGCCCCGATATCAGTATCAGTGCGTCCCTAGTCACCCTTAATTCAAAAACTAGATAAAAACCGACACATTGCTGTTGAATATCGATATATCGGGATGTAAAATATCGCGATATATATCGGTGTGTCGATAATTTCCCAAAAAACTAATAATGTTTGCTGTAATTTCCTCCGTTTGACCCAATTAATTTAACATTCCTCCAGCTGCCATTTGCATATCTGTTTTAGTTTTTCACACTCTACATTTTTCTCGTAAAGTATACATTTACTTTTTAAACACACGTCTAAACTTGCACATTCTGTAATTTATTTCTGTTTATACACGATCCGACACATTCTAATACATTTTTTCCTTAATAAAGTTTCTTAATTCATTTTTTTAATACTCTTTCTATTCGTCTTTTGTGAATCTAAAGGCTTCTGTTACCTGCTGCTTGCTGCTTTCACAGTTGAATTTCCCTTTTATGGAGCAATAAAGGATTATTCTATTCTATTTTCTTACATCCCTGGAAGATATTAACTTTATTACTGATTTAAAGACAACGTTTCAAAAGTGATACATGAGGACTTTTACAAGGTGCTGCAATATGTGCAGAGAAATATAGCTCTACACTGCAAAAATGAAATGAAAAATCCCTTCTGTATATCTTATTTTTTGAAGATATTCTTTTATTTTAAGACGTCTTTTCAAGAGAAATTTCACTTGTTCCTTTAGCAGATTTTCATTACAAGCACAAAAGTATTGTGTATTTATTTTTTTCACTTGTTTCTACAGTAGCCTTTTCCAGTGTGGGTGACAGGGAGGAGGAAAACTACTAGACTCAAAAACCTTCTCCAGAATCTGTTCACACAGACAGATATGTGTGTGTGTGGGCTACATTCATCATTTAAAAAAATCATAAAAAAATATTTTTAAAAATCAAGAAAACAGATTTCAAAAAGCATCGATTCTGCCATGTTTTACATCGCAGTTAATCAATTTATGGTGAATCGGCACACCATTAGAAATGAATGGAGATTTGATTGAATAAAAAAAAAAAATATATATATATATATATATATATATATATATATATAGTACAAGCGGACTTAGCCAGAGTAGAAAGTGGTAGCCAGTGTTGATCTATCTTGCATTGACTTTTTTGTTTGTTTCTAGAGTGGCATTTCCAGTGTAATTGTTAATAAATTATGAATCATTTCTATATTATGCTCTCTATCCTCTCCCCCTTTTTTTTCGGATCCTTTTCGCTCTCTCCGTATTTCGTCATATGGACTCAATTAGGCATCCAAGCTCCAAACTGTGAGCGCACATCTGGTTCACATTAGTGCAATTGCAGGTTGGTAGAATAAAGGCCTCTGCTCGGAGGTGGTGGGTGGGATTTCCTTCCGCTTTTACTCACACACACACACACACACACACACACACACCCCTCCATGTGTTTTGAATCATGAACAAAATTAACCTTCAGAGGATTCGGGGGCTGTGGCTCAGTCCTCCGCTATAAAAGTACATGTAAAAAGCAGAACCCCATCCATCCCGCTCCTCCAACAGCCCAAAGCGGAGAGGTTTCAACCGTCTCTGCGGCCCGTTTGATCCGTTTTTTTCCCAAAGTCGGCCTCCGGAACCGACTCGGAGATCCAGTTTATATGACAGGGACAGTCCAGAAAAAGAAGGGGGGGATTCAGAGCCAAATCCAAAGCATCCGATGGTTCTGAGATCATTCAGAACTTCGCTCAAAACAAAACCGTGAAATCCTCTTGTCAGTTTTCCTTCATGTCCTGCTGCTAAACACATATAAAAGTATTTATTTATGTGGTTACAATCAGTCAGGTATGTGGATATGTTAAAAATAAACCGTTTTCACCCTTATTTCATTAATAAACGTATCATCTTAGTTCTCTTCTCTTCCTCTATTTCTGTATTTATTTATTTTTCTTTGTGTTGACGGTTTTTTACCCAGCAGATCATCAGGGTTTTTTTTTTTTTTTTTTCTTACGGAGAACTGAGTTATTTTCGGACATTAAACAAAGTTTTTCAGTGGCTAGTTGATCAATTCGCACGTCTGCGACGAAAAACCTCGACTTCGTGGTGTTCCGCTTTTTAAGGTAACATATAAAAACGTTTAAAAAATGGACCAAAATCGCCGTGTTCGCTGCTTTCTTTTACATCTTACAGGAACAAACCAGTTATTTATTTTTAGATAAATAGCTAGCTAAAGTTAATCGTTGTTTCTTTCTTTCCCATTCTTTTGTGATATAAACGTGCAATATTCTCATGAAATTAAGGTAGAAAATATTTTTTTCCGACATGAGATGGTTTTCCTTGATAAAAGATAGTGTATGATCTAAATCAAACTTTAAGGCTTGAATATTTTCCATTTTGTCGGTCTAGATAATGTTTTTAATCTAATTTCAGCTACAAAAAAAACCTTTGGCCCAAGTTACTATGATAAATCTAAATATTTATGGCTTAAATGAGGGGAAAAGTAGGATGTGGTGCACCAAACTTTTTTCATTTAAGATCCTGGTGACGGGTCAAATTTCTTACACTCTTAAACTTTAGTTGGGGGCCACATTGATTCTTTAAATGGCTGCTCTTCGGACACCCTGCTTTAGCTCGATAGCCACGTTGCTGAATCATTAAACTTTAACCAAGCGATAAATCGGATGGCAGCTCCGAGTCTTTTGGTCGGAACGTTCATATTTTTCAGGACTTTTCCAGATCGTGTTCTGGGTTAAAACTGACCTCCCTGTGTTTGGATCCAAGCAGCTTCTAGTGATTATTTGGCTTTTAGCACAAAGTGCCTTTACAAACTGGGTTAGTGTGTTTGCTTTATGGTGAATGAAGAGGAGATGAAAGGGGAAGCAGGCTGTTGGAAATAAGAACATGGAGGAGCGATGGCGGCGGCGAGGGGACCGGCACAGGTGCAGCCCAGTGTTTGTCTGTCCAGGGGTTTCGTGACTGCTCCTCTGAGTGTTCACATTCCAGCACATCTGCTTCGGATGAAGCATGTTAAACCCTGTGTTAGAGGGAGGCGAGGGGGGGGAGCATTCACAAAAAAAACACATTTGAATCAGCTCCGATTGTGTTACGTTTTACATCGTAGTCAATCAATTTATGCTGAATTGGCACACCAAAAAAGAAATTAATGGAGATTTGATTACATTTTAAAGAATATATTTATGCATAGTACGAGCGGACTTAGCCAGAGTAGAAAAGTGTTGATATTTAGAAATGTTAAAATAACCTGCTTAAATCACTTTGGAGTTGTTTTTTATATTTCAAAAGTCTCCCAGTTGTACTTAAATGCATTATGGGCAGCTGTTGGGAAAATACCTTCTTTCGGTCTGATTGGATGCTACTGGTAGCCATGGGGATGTCTGCTGATTTTTCTCCAGAATCAGTGATGTTTCCATTCAGGTTGACATTGTTTCAGGTGAGCCATCCTCTTCAGAGTGGAGCGTGTTACAGACCTTAATCCAAAAATATATATATATACAGGGATGCAACGATACAACTTTTTTGAATCTGAGTACTTGCCGATATCAAGTACCAATGTCTATACTTCTACCACTCTCAAAAACTGGAATGATTTGGGATTCTGTTTTATTTACTTATCTGCTTGTTACAACAAACAATTGTGAATTAGATAAAAAGTTAAAATTCGTAAAAATGATGACAAAACATTCTCAGGATCGGTTCAGGATACTGATACGAGTACATAGGAACGGTATCAGCGCCAATATCCAACACCAATATTGGTATCAGTGAATCCCTCCTATGTATGTAGTACAAGCGGACATAGCCAGAGTAGAGAAGTGTTGATATTTAGAGATGCTAAAACAATACTTTACCTATAGTATAGAATATAAAACATTCTAGGTTTTTTGTTGATATTTTGACAGCCTAGTCTCCCAGCTGTACCTGAATGCAGCGTAGGCAGCCTTTGGGAAAATGCCTTCTTTTGGTCCGATTGGATGCTACTGATAGCCATGGTGACGTCAGCTGATTTTTCTTCAGTATTAGTGCTGTTTCCATTCAGTTCAGACCTTATTGCTGCTGAAAGATGCGTTCGCTGACAAAGTTCTGCTTCGGTTTATCCTTTTTTTTTTCTACTGTAGCTGCATGAGAAACTGTTAATGTTCCCAGATAGCAGAGTTTACTGATAGCTGGGCGTCGTTTCTTTAATATACGTTTAAACCTGTTTTCTGTTTAACTCGGAATCGGCACTTAAAGAATTGGAATCGACTCGGCAAACATCAAACCCTGAATTGTTCTCATCACAAAAAGAAAGTGTGGAGAGAAAGGAGGAGGAAGAGGAGCGTATGAGGCCTTTTTCTCCTCCTCCTGCTTAATCTCCTCGTTTTCACCCTTCACCCCGTTGTTTCCCCCCCCCCCCCCCCCCCCCCGCTGAGAGCAGAGGTGGAGACAGAGAGGTGGAACAGATGTCTCCTCACATTTGGAGACAATAACTGGGAGAAAGAGCATCAAACGCAGCATAAAGACTACAAGCCTCTTTTCTTATCTCTCTTTTTTTTTACGTCTCTGCATTTTTCCCTCTTTTGTTTCAGTTTACTGCCTTTTTATCTGCATCCAACTCGTAGCGTTTCATTCTGCTCTCTGTTAGTTTTCATCCCTTCGTTCCTTCTCTCGGTCTCCATCTTAAACCCCTCATGATTCCGGGTCGTTTTGGCTAAATCACATGTAATGCGACGTCTCCAAATTGGAATTATTGCGGTTTTTGACCCCTCCGCAGTATAAAAAAAAAAGTTTGGGCTCTTTGTAAAGGTAAAACCAATCTAGTTTCATCCAGAGCAGTCAGAATCACTGTAAAAGAAAAAAATATATTTTTTGTATCCTCGCCTTTATTCTTTGTGAAAATATAAGTACAGATTGCTACAATGGGTATTTGGGAACACAATGTGGCAACAGAATAACCTGTTAACTACTCAAATTTGAAAAGTATGTCTGTAAAAATAATTTCTTTACATCATTTTTTCTTTGGGTATGTCCAGGCGCTTTAGAGGGTCCTATGGTTTATCCAAACCGGAAACATTCGGGAACTTATTGGAAAAATGACTTTTGAATGCATCAACCCATACGCTGTAGTGTCTACCAGTCAAACTCTTATCTTTATCTTATTTAGCTTTTAAATAAGGCGACTGTGGCTCAGTGGTAGAGTAGTTGGCTTGCAATCGGAGGGTCGTAGGTTCGATTCCAGCTTCCTCCAGTCACATGTCGATGTGCCCCTGGGCAAGGCACTTAACCCCCTAATTTTTCATTGTCCTACCGAGCCATGTTGGGTGTCGGTGTATGAATGCGAGTGTGAATGGGTGAATGTGGCTTCAATGTAAAGCGCTTTGAGTGGTCAGTAAGACTAGAAAAGCGCTATATAAGTTCAGTCCATTTATTAAAAATGTATATTTATAGCCTATTTTTTATATTTTTATCTAAATTATCAGAATATCTAAATTAGTTATCTAATTTTTTTCTATTTTTCATCTAAATTATCTAAATATTAATTTGTTTTGTCTGAATTTTATCTAAAATTACTCTATGGACGCAAATTAATTTCCAACTCATTCGGTAACACAATAACAGACAAAAACTGTGAATATTCATCTACAATTAACAAAAACAAAATTTAACATCATCAGATTTGTTTGCCCTGAGGAATCGTTGGATGGACAAACGGATTCTATTCTTGTTCCTCTGAGCTAAAACTCTGTGTTTTTTTTGTGTTTTTACACATTTTTGCTCTTTCAGCGTGTTTTTTTTTTTTCATGGCGCTCTGCGTCGTTCTCTGGCCGTTTTCTGTCTGTCCGTCCGTCATTAGAAAAAAGTCTGTGTTGGCTCTGCTTTGTTTAGGGGTTCTAATAATTGGTAACAACTGTAAAGCGCGGGGGTGGCAAGTAGGGGTGGGCGGTATGGCAATATGTTAATATCACGGTATTTTAAAAAAAACATAACGGTATTTTTTCGCCATACCAGACAGTTCATATCCACATTCTCTTATAAGAATGAAGAATATAAAAATGTGCTTTAAATAGCCCATTTTACTGCCATATGGACTGCATCGTAGTGTTTTTTCCAGAAACAGGTGATTGATATGAAAATAATTAAAATTATTATAATTCTAATAGACATTCTTGATGTTCTAAGGCTGAATGTATTTTTTTTTTTTAAACCTCACGTTGGCGCAAGCAACAAATTGCATCTTCTAATTGCTTTGCATGTAGTACTGAAGAATCCCGCTAGGGGGCAGAGTATAGACTCAGACCGGATTTTGCCAAAGAAGAAGTAAAATAAACATGGCGACCGTAGGTGATTGTTAGCTGGTTAATATTCAGATAACAGAAAAAAGACGGCAGAAGTATCGTAGATGGTATGTAAAACATATTTACCGCTATTAATGATTTCTTTCCTACTCGTTTTGCCGCCGTTGATCACGTTTACCTACAGACGGTCAAATACCGCTCAACACTTCCCCCTACTGGTTACTCGCAGTAGCGTTTGCAAAAGGTATGCCGTTCGGTTCTCGTTTGACATTTTAAAGCCGATAAACGTTTTAAACTATAGACGACTCTCCTCTTTTTTGGAAACACTTAATCAGAACCGTGTGCTTCGCTCCTGCCAGCAGCTGCACTTAATTAAAAAAAAATTCTACACTGTGGTGAAGAGCGTGCAGCAGTGAAATCGGTCCTGGCTGAAACACTTCCCCTCATTAAACGTTCAGGAAGTTGTCTGATCTATTCACTGGTATTCGGGTATATTAAAAATTCATATAACGAAAATAAACACCGGTTTTCGGTATGAACCGGTACACCGCCCAGGCCTAGTGGCAAGGCGATGATGCGGCCCTCAGCGGCTTCCGGTAGCCTCCTCAGCGTGTTTAGTTCAGAAAGTAGCTGATTTGCTGTTTTTTTTGGTTCGTTCTTAAGTCACGGTGTTCGTGTTGCGAGCTTTTGAAACGCTAGAATCGGTTTATGGTTGCAGTTTTATTTTTTATCTTTTTTACAATCAGCGTGGATAAACCCAGCCTCTCTCTGATTGGCTGAGGGTCCGCCGGCCGACTGTGGGAATGCTGCTGCAGGAAGTCAGGTTGTTATTGTGTCTCCCTGCATTCCTTGGACTCTGAAACACTCCGCACCTGTTCATGTCTGTCTGCACCACACACACACACACACACACACACACACCGTGGCACAAATCACAGCCTTTCCACACCAGTCTGACAACACATTCAGTGGGAAAATATGTCTGCAACGCATGAGATCAGCCCCGCCGCTCGGTTTGTTTCTGAGTGTTTGTGTTCCCGCGCAGCCTCTGGGTCACTCAATGTGGTTTTATGATCAGAGTTCAGTTCTCAAAGTGGAGGAAGAGGAGGAGGAGGAAGTTAAAGTTCATCCCTAATGAAATCTGCAGACCCTCTGTGTGTGTGTGTGTGTGGAAACGAAGGGATTTGGATCTTTACGCTTTTGCAAGGTGCATTTCAGGAAGGAATCTGGTCGGCCCCTCTCAGCAAACATCTGTGGATTTGAGTTTTATATTTATTTATATTTATATATATTTTATATAAGGATTTGGGTTAATTAGGGTCAAATCGTGGGTATTTTTTTTAAAAGCAAATCAGTTTTACTGTATTTTTCTTACCCACACTCTTATGGGGATGTAAGAAAATATAAATACGCCAACGTTGACATCACTATATTTTGTCACAATGTTCTATCTGTATTCAAAAGAGACGTGTCAGTATTAACTTTTTTTAGACTCTTGAATGGAACCATTGATGATGGCAGTAATTTTAGTAGTGACATTTATAGAATGACTGCTAGTTGGTGGTTGTTTTCACCTAATAAAATCTGGATGGGTTATGTCTAAAAGAAAAAAACCCAAACTAGTTAATGCGTTTTTGTACAGTTTAATTCTGTTTTAGAAGTCACAAAACTAGGGCTGTAGTCAACCGAGGAAATGCTTAGTCGACCAAAATCCTGCGCTGCGCAACGACCAGTCGACAAAAAAAAGAAGAAAAAAAAGAGAGAGAGACAGAGAGAACCGCACTGTTTTAATTAAACATTTGTTGCTGGACGCTTGCCGTGGAGAACAACGGCAACGAGAAAAACTTCAGTGATAAATAAAACTGGGGATGCACCGATCCGCCTTTTTCAGTCCCGATACCGATGGGTGGATTTTGTGTATCTGTCGATACCCGATACCGATCCGATACTATTTGTGACAGTGTGGAGGTCCTGTCACCATGGCTGCGATAGATCATGTGCCCTGGCTGCCTGGCCACAGAGATATCCCCTTTGGCTTACTGGTTAGCGCACATGACCTTCACCCGGGAGTCGTGATATCGAATCCCGCCTGGGCCCTCGTTGTGTACCTTGCCACATATTGTTGAATTAATAAACTGTATAACTTCTGGTGCCTTTCTAGAAGAGACTGAAGGCACCAGACTTTACAAAGTTAACATAACTGAGACAAAATAACAGATGTAAAAAGTAAAATTACCACAAAAATAACATTTCAAGTTAGAAATGTATCTTTTTTTGATGAATTTTTTGCAGATTTTCCCCATTTTGAGTATCGGTTCATGTACATACCGATACCAGTACATTAGGCAGTATCGGTATCGGGGCATCCCTAAATAAAACGCTGATAATAATACAATTCTTTGAAATTTAAATGATTTTTTTTTTTAACTGCAAAGTAAGGTGCTCCGTCCTAGGTAGGTAGAGTGGGTCACAGTCAGTCACAATCGCACACTTGACCTATAAATAAATACAACTGTAAAAATATACCAAATAATAATCCTAACAAAAGGCTATTTTAAGTGTAGATTAATGAAAACAAAAGCCTGCGTCTGCGTAATAAAGCCGTTAAGGCTACTTACAGATCTGCAGGTCTAGTCCACCTTTTTTATGTTGTGGCCGGGGGGGTGCGCCTATCACATAAATAAAATCTATTAACTTTTAGACATTAGACAAAGCAAGCTGTCTGACACATGTATACATCGCTTACCGCTTTAAGGCCATTTTGGTCGTTGCGGTACGGTAAGCGAGCTCCAGGCCGCACAGCTTGCTCTCCGCAGCCTTTTTTTTATTTTGTAAAATGCAGCTGGAGAAAAAGATCTAGATTTGCTGGACGTTTTGTTGGCTGTGGTCAAAACAAGTAGTGTTTTAACTGAATCGGAGAAACCCGAACTTTATTCCTCCTTACTGAGCGCGAAGCAGCATCATGCGTAGCGCAGCCAGCCACAGGCGCGGTTCCCGTTTCAAAAGAGAGTTCTAGCCGGTGCGCCGAACTGTGGCGCTGTTACACAATAGCGTAAATTAAAGCATTTAAAGTTGGGTTTGAAACACGAGCTAATTATATTCAGAATAAAGTAATATATAACTGCTTATAAATTAATCAATGAAAATATCTCAATTGTTGAAACAAAATTATGCAATAGTTTCCTTGAACTATTTTTTGACATGTGATTAAACATTCAATTCAATTCAGTTTATTTATATAGCGCCGTTTCACAACAGATGTCATCTCAAGGCACTTTACAAAAAGAGTTATTACAATATAATGTTTAATGTAGAAATTAGAGAACCACAGAAGATTGCGTCGTGTAATTATCAGCAATCCCTCATACTGAGCAAGCATGCAGCGACAGTGGGAAGGAAAAACTCCCTTTTAACAGGAAGAAACCTCCGGCAGAACCAGGCTCAGCACAAGCGGTTATCTGCCGCGACCGTCTGTGGCTTGGAGAATACATAACAGAGACACAGAAAGAGCAATAGAACTGATGCAGAAGTTTGTTGCAGGACGTGGAGAATTTTCCGTCACTGCAATGCCATCTTAGTCAGGGTCGTCAAGCAGGGCTAATCCGGAGCACCTACTATAATAGAAAACAGGTTAGTGCTAGAATTGACAGCACATCATGCAGTTGGGGAGAAGTAGGAGAGAAAGTAGGAACAGACCCTAATAATGTCCTCCAACAGCCTAGCCTAAAGCAGCATAGCTACTAACATTAACCTGTCTCCTAGCTACTAGGAGACCTGGCTACCAACACTCTGTCTTAGTCCTCCTGATCGAGGCTCAGCCCGTGGATGGTGTAGGGCCGGTAACGGCCCCCGTCATGCCGGGGTCTTCTCGAATTCAAGTTGATTAACCTTACGTTGAACATGGGGGCCAAACGACACACAAAATGTTGGAGCAGTACGTCAGATTTCATGCCTTCCTTCTCGTTTGCTACGCAGCATTTACTACACGTAACGGTCGAGTAGTAGCTGCTACGTAGCGTGTGGTGAACACTGACGATTCGGATGCAGGGAAGAGTCAGCAAACGCAGCGGTCTGTTTAGTTGTTCTCTACGCCTCCTGGGTGTTAAAAATCAGCAAAAGACCAGATTAGATAAACTGACCTTGCAATAAAAGGCATCCAGTGGCCAAACGCTGCATTAACTGCTGATTATAGCGGCTATAGAGCCGTTCTGGTGAAGGTTCTCCCATCATGTAGCACAGGGGTGTCCAAAGTGCGGCCGGGGGCCATTTACAGCCCCGGGACTGGTTTTGTACGGCCATTGACCAGTATTTAAGATTGGTACTTTCTGCATTTGGCACCACTGATGGAGACAAATATGGACTTTTTTTAGTGCCGATGCGATACCGATTTTTTTTTTTTTTTTTTTTTTTGCATCAGGATTAGCCGATGACAGATACGGGCTGCCGATTTTTCTTAAGCTGACATTTGGAGCCGATACCGATTCTGCTCCATCAGTTCACACCATAAAAACAACGAAGACGACAAATGTTAATAAAATAATATTTAAGACAATATTTAACAAAAACCTTTGAGGTAGAACAAGTAACAAAAAAAAGATTTTAGTGATGAAAAACTGCATAATTAGAATTCTAAAAATAAATACTTAAACAGAAACAAAATAATTACACTTCTGCACACAGTAGAAACAAGTAAGCAGCATAATAAAGTGCTCAGTGTGCAATAACACTCTAAACTCTGCCCGATATATTGGTTTATCTCTAATGGAGACTTTCTTTTATAAGGGCGTCATGTTTGTTGACAAGTTAAAAGGTTTACAAAATGTTCCACGACACAAAAATAACGAAATATTAGTCCGTTAATAATCGTATTTGTTTTTTTTGCTTTTTAATTTCGTTGCTTAATAAAGCTAAAGGAGACACAGAGACAAAGAGAAAATGGCTACATATACAGTAACGTATAAGAAAGAGGGACCCAACCCTGTTATTTCTGCTAAAGGGAAAACAAAATGATTTATTTAACCAATCTGATTATTTTTATTTTTTATTATTTATTTATCTTAGGAAGGCAAACCTTAAACGCCCCGTGTTTTGAATCTAAAACTCTTAAAATCCCTTTTCTACAAGAATTCAAACTTTGTGTTTGATTTAAAATTGAACCTTTTTGGTTATCGTACAGCAAATACTAATTTCTTTTACGTAAAAAAAGTTATTATTATTCTTATTAGTAGCCCACTTGATGATTTTAGCCGTTTCAGCAAAACGTTTGGACGTATCTGGTGAAAGTGGCAGCTTGTCTCTCTATTTTTAACCTTTTTAATGGACTTGAGGACAGATAACAGGAGGAGGATGCTCCTCCAACTTACAGGAAACATTCATTCTGCTTTCAAAATCAAAGAAAAAAACCAGCCATGAGGTTTGTGTTTGACGCAATTTCTCCGAAGACGTTCTCTGCTTTTGATAATTCCCCGTCAGCGTCAGCGGGGAGCATTTTTTAAAATTTATTTTCTCCTCTCCGTTTTTCTCGGTTTCGGCAGGAAGGAGCGGCGAGGAGGAGAAGCCTTCCAGCAGCTGTGCGGGGTTTACGTCACGGAGCGCGAGCCGCCGTCACGGCTCAGTGTTCGCACGCTATGCACATGCTCACAGAGGCCGATACGGGGCTGCTGGGAGGCGCTGGCCGTCTGATTTAGTCTGAGGACGCTTAGGAAGTGGCTTCAGTTCATCCTCAGCTGTGGTGTTTCAGCCCAGCAGCTCGTTTACGTGTCTGTTTCTGCTTAAACGGACTCCCATGGTTAAACCGGTGTGAAATCAGGAGCGTTCGGCTATTCCCTTTGTACTTTATAGATTTTTGTAGCCTACTTTCCAGAACTTATAAGGGGCATTCAAAATAATTATTCTTCTTGAAGCAAAGGGGGAAATTACCAACCACGTTACTTTCCACGAAACTTCCAAGAAACACTCCGGAAAGTATGTTTTAGTTTACGGGGCTTACAGAAAAACCCTCTCACTGCTTTCCATAACTTCCATGTTTCTTTTTTGGAACTTGTGTTTAACATTAAATGGTAACATGTACTTCCCCAGAAACGCCAGGTTACGATCCAGAATATACAGTTTGCCTTTGGAAATTTGGTTTCTGAAACTTAGAAGTTAATTCTTTTTTTTTTACTCATACTTTCTGGGGTTTATTATTTGTTACATTCTGGTAATTTACAGATTAAATTGGAACATAAAGGTTATTTTGTGGAATTTAATATATTCCTTTCTAGAACAGGAATGTTATTTGCTGGATGTTAAATCTTACTTAATGCTATTTGGGCTAAATGTGACTTTAAAAAGATGTGAGAAAACATACCATGTTCTTTACTGTAAATGGCAGTTTACTCAGCAGGATGTACAGATTTCTAGCAGAAACTTACAGGATACTTTCCAAAAGCAAACTTTGTGCTTTGCTAGAAATGATGATGATAATGCTACTTTCTAGAACTTGAAGGTTATTTTCTGGAACTTAAATGTTACTTTCTAAGACTTGAAGGTTATTTTCTGGAACTTAAATGTTCCTTTCTAAGAATTGAAGGTTATTTTCTGGAACTTAAATGTTCCTTTCTAAGACTTGAAGGTTATTTTCTGGAACTTAAATGTTCCTTTCTAAGACTTGAAGGTTATTTTCTGGAACTTAAATGTTCCTTTCTAAGAATTGAAGGTTATTTTCTGGAACTTAAATGTTACTTTCTAAGACTTGAAGGTTATTTTCTGGAACTTAAATGTTCCTTTCTAAGAATTGAAGGTTATTTTCTGGAACTTAAATGTTACTTTCTAAGACTTGAAGGTTATTTTCTGGAACTTAAATGTTCCTTTCTAAGACTTGAAGGTTATTTTCTGGAAACTTAAATGTTCCTTTCTAGACTTGAAGGTTATTTTCTGGAACTTAAATGTTCTTTCTAAGACTTGAAGGTTATTTTCTGGAACTTAAATGTTCCTTTCTAAGACTTGAAGGTTATTTTCTGGAACTTAAATGTTCCTTTCTAAGACTTGAAGGTTATTTTCTGGAACTTAAATGTTCCTTTCTAAGACTTGAAGGTTATTTTCTGGAACTTAAATGTTCCTTTCTAAGACTTGAAGGTTATTTTCTGGAACTTAAATGTTACTTTCTAAGAATTGAAGGTTATTTTCTGGAACTTAAATGTTACTTTCTAAGACTTGAAGGTTATTTTCTGGAACTTAAATGTTCTTTTCTAAGAATTGAAGGTTATTTTCTGGAACTTAAATGTTCTTTTCTAAGAATTGAAGGTTATTTTCTGGAACTTAAATGTTCCTTTCTAAGACTTGAAGGTTATTTTCTGGAACTTAAATGTTACTTTCTAAGACTTGAAGGTTATTTTCTGGAACTTAAATGTTCTTTTCTAAGACTTGAAGGTTATTTTCTGGAACTTAAATGTTACTTTCTAAGACTTGAAGGTTTTTTCTGAACTTAAATGTTCCTTTCTAAGACTTGAAGGTTATTTTCTGGAACTTAAATGTTACTTTCTAGAACTTGAAGGTTATTTTCTGGAACTTAAATGTTCTTTTCTAAGAATTGAAGGTTATTTTCTGGAACTTAAATGTTCCTTTCTAAGACTTGAAGGTTATTTTCTGGAACTTAAATGTTCCTTTCTAAGACTTGAAGGTTATTTTCTGGAACTTAAATGTTACTTTCTAGAACTTGAAGGTTATTTTCTGGAACTTAAATGTTCTTTTCTAAGAATTGAAGGTTATTTTCTGGAACTTAAATGTTCCTTTCTAAGACTTGAAGGTTATTTTCTGGAACTTAAATGTTCTTTTCTAAGAATTGAAGGTTATTTTCTGGAACTTAAATGTTCCTTTCTAAGAAATTGAAGGTTATTTTAACTTAAATGTTTCTTTTTAAGAATTGAAGGTTATTTTCTGGAACTTAAATGTTCCTTTCTAAGAATTGAAGGTTATTTTCTGGAACTTAAATGTTCTTTTCTAAGAATTGAAGGTTATTTTCTGGAACTTAAATGTTCCTTTCTAAGAATTGAAGGTTATTTTCTGGAACTTAAATGTTCCTTTCTAAGAATTGAAGGTTATTTTCTGGAACTTAAATGTTCCTTTCTAAGACTTGAAGGTTATTTTCTGGAACTTAAATGTTCTTTTCTAAGAATTGAAGGTTATTTTCTGGAACTTAAATGTTCCTTTCTAAGAATTGAAGGTTATTTTCTGGAACTTAAATGTTCTTTTCTAAGAATTGAAGGTTATTTTCTGGAACTTAAATGTTCCTTTCTAAGAATTGAAGGTTATTTTCTGGAACTTAAATGTTCTTTTCTAAGAATTGAAGGTTATTTTCTGGAACTTAAATGTTACTTTCTAAGACTTGAAGGTTATCTTCTCGCATTTAAAACCTAGAGGCTAATTTCCCAGATTCTGGAGGGTACCTACTTACTAAACTAACAAAAGACAACAAATGCAATGGAATCAACCACAAAACTGGTTAGTTATATATCGAGGTGTGTTTGTGCTCATTTATTATAGTAAACAGATGTGTTCCGATTCCCTTGATGTGAATGTATCTCGGTCTTTTTTATATCAGAAAAAAGATAAACTAAACCACATGGACCGTCCTGATCTAAGAACACATTGAATAATATTTAATCTACCTTACATTTCCTTTATAATAATAATATGGGGTAGTTAAGTCTGTTGTTGCTCATAGTTTGTCCACGTTTGTCTGGATGGGGATGCTGATTCAACCCTTTTTCCCTGACGTCTGGTGTCTCTGTGTGTTGCAGGTTTACGCTCCGTCCGCCAGTACAGCCGACTACAACAGGGACTCGCCTGGTTATCCCTCCTCCAAACCTCCCAGCGCTGGATTCCCCAGTTCCTTCTTCATGCCAGGTGAGACCCGGATCCAGCTTTTTATATCTAAACCTCCTGAAAACTGGGTGCCTGTTGGACAGGTGACAAGATTTATCTCAGCTCAACTGAACGTAGCTGCTAAATTTCCATTTTAATGTCGCACTAAAGGAGAAATAGTTTCAGTATTGAGTAGTTACTAAAGTAAGGAGCTAACATTTAATCACCTCCGCTGTGTTTTATTTTAAATACTCGACACACGGGCCACAGACTAATCCCAGTATGTAACTTAATTGGAAATGTCAAGTGTGTCCAGCCTGTGGATGTTAACCAGGTTATTCTTACTTTTCTTACGGTGACTAAGGGAAGCAGGCGTCCTGTGTATAGAAATCAGGTTAATGCATAAAGTGGGTCACCAAACTGAGTCACAGAAAACAGAAACTTTCTGTTCTTGTCCGTCCGTGTCCACCTGCATGCGTTTCCTCGTGTATATTCAACAAAGTCACGTTTTTTTTTTAATATTATGAATACACCTGATGCTTTTAAAATCAAATCCATCTGAGAAGGGGCGTGTTGGTGGTGATGATTTGAAAGAAAAGTAAGAGGGAAACAAAAATGTGCTAACTTTGAACGAACTGATTGGACACATAACGACCATAATTTCAACGCGTTTGTTCACTAATGTCACGTAACGATGCTCTGACGCTTCCGGAAGAAGGAAAGGAAGCGCTCATCAACGCTTAAATTCTTATACTCTCTATTTAAATAAAATGCCTATTTTAGCTTAGAATGGAATTATCCTTTAATTTGGTCGTAACAGCAGCAAAAAAAAAAAACAAGAACAGAAACACATTTTTGTCCAGAAAATAAATATTTATATCATGGAAATAGTTCCAAAACGGAGTACTTTTCAGTTATTAGGATTAAAGTACAGAGAAAGTGGCATACCCAGGCTGTAATGTGCAACAGAGCCGATTAAATAATAAAAATATCTAGAAATATGCATTGAATGTGCATTTAATCTGTGCACCTGTTTAAGCACAGTTTAACACCTAAATGAGTATTACATGAAAATGTGTAGATACTTGAAATCCATTTGATATCCTCCGTAAAATCAGAGTTGTTCTTTATTTGCCTCGTTGAATTAATTTATCTTCCAAATTTATTTTTTAAAACTATTTTTAAAAACTATTGAGGGTTAAATTTTGAATTTCAATACCAGAACTAACAGATAAATGTAACAGTTATAAACTAGGTTTGCACTGATACCGATGCTTCTGTCGGGTATCTGGATGTTACCGTTCTAATGATCTCATATACCATGAACCAACACTTAAAGTGTAAACTTAAGTTTTGTGGTCATTATTTTTTTTTTTTAAATCTAATTCACCATCATTTGTTTTAAAAACCAGGAAATAAAATAAAAACTGAGTTCCAATTCATTGCATTTTTTTTGTGTGGTAGTAGCATTAGCATCGGCAAGTACTCAGATCCAAGTATCGGTATCGTACCGGATTGAAGAAAAAGTGGTAGCAGTGGAAACACAACGTATTCTAAATAAAACTTAGTGGTGAACACAAAGCTAATGAGTGTTTTTTGAGCAAAATTAAACGCCAGAGGTTACTTTAGGTAAATTGTGCACATGCAATATAGAAAGGAGTACGATAATTTCGCTAGCAGCCATTAGCATCACTTCTGCCTTTGTTGCTCCTGGCTATATAAACCAAGTTTAATGTTGTTTTCGTTCTCCAATCAGAAAATTATAACTATGAAGTTAGAAGTCTGACTTTTTGACAGTCAAACAATTTCCTAATGTTGTAAATCTACTCAACATTTGGCAAGAAACTCCTTCTGATTCTGATTCTTAATCATGAATTCAACATGGCTGCCACCTATGTAAAACAAAAACAAATTGCAATATTAAGTAAAGTTTTATGACTTTTAACAGTTGAATCTTGTTAAATTTAATAAATTAATTAAAACTATTTATTTAGTGTTTAGATCATGAAAATTAAATATGTTTAAGTTATTTTTTTACTTGTCTTGGTAACATAAGTTAGACTGTTCATCTATTTAGGCTAGGTGGATAGTTTGGGTTATCAATAATTACTTTTCTTAACCTCTACTGTTTCTCCTTCAGATGGTCACCACAGCGGAGACCCCTGGAGCAGCAGTAGCAGCAGTATGAGCCAGCAGGGTTACCACAGCAGCATGCTGGGGGGCGGGAACTCAGCACATGGCCCCGCGCAGAGCTCCTCCTACTGCGGGATCCACCCTCACGACAGACTGGTGAGCTGGGTTCAGAAACATACGAAGGTCTAAAGCTTGGTTTATGCTTGCCGCATGTACATTCCGCCCGGAAAGGAGACGTGCGGAACAGGCCAAGACGCCTTCTAGCAGCGTTTATACGTTTTGCGGCTTGTCCCTGCTGACAATCAATATTCTCAAAGACTGTAGGGGGCGGCGTAGGGCTCCACAGCATACGTACAACACTACACCATAGTAGAAGGAGTAATCACTGTTGTTCACAAGACGGTGACACCCGTGAGCTTAAACAAAGCAGAACTTTTACGCTGTTTACTTAGGAAACCGCCATGTTTTTCCGCGCTGGACCGTTGTTACAAAATTTCCTTGGTGCGCGGTGTGGAAATTTGGGCTTCTGCGGTGGCCGTGCATGGTTGCTGAAATTACAAAATTCGGCCGCATGAAGCCGTGCGGATCACGCGGATGCGTCAAGCATAAACCAAGCTTAACTCCGTTTTGGTGCTCCAGTTTCTGCTAACATTTATGATCTCTTTGCAGAGCTACCCTTCACACTCATCCACAGACATCAGTTCCAGCCTTCCTCCCATGTCCAGCTTCCATAGAGGGGGAGGCAGTGGAGGCGGAGCCAATCACTACAGTACTGCCTCTTGTACCGCTTCCACTAACGGCACAGACAGCGTCATGGGTAAGAAACCTGCATTTACAGTTGCTAACGGTTAGCACAGCCAGTGAAGCCAGAATGTGTTCAGCCTCATTGTGGGGTCGTTAACTGTAAGCTGCTATTAGCAGAGCTAGAACGTCTTCCACCATGTTGTGGTCTTGCTAACGGTTAGCTTCTACTAGCAGAGCAAGAATATGTTCCACCATATTGTGGAGAAGCTAATGGTTAGCTCCTACTGACACAGCAAGAATATGTTCCGCCATGGTTTGAAGTAGCTAATGGTTAGCTTCTACTAGCACAGCAAGCATATGTTGCACCATATTGTGTAATAGCTGATGGTTAGCTTCTGCTAGCACAGCAAGAATACGTTCCACCATATTGTGGAGTAGCTAATGGTTAGCTTCTGCTAGCACAGCAAGCATATGTTCCACCATATTGTGTAGTAGCTGATGGTTGGCTTCTGCTTCTACTAGAATATGTTGTGGAGTAGCTAACGGTTAGCTTCCACTAATGGTGTCAGAATGTGTTCTGCCATGTTTCAGAGTTGTTAGCTTCTACTAGCAGAGGAAGAACATGGTCCGCCATGTTGTGGACTTGCTAACGATTCGTTTCCACTAGCAGAGCCAGAACGTGTTCCGCCATGTGGTGGAGTAGCTAACGGTTAGCTTCCACTTGGAAAAGCATAATGTGTTTCGCGGAGTTGCTAACCATTAGCCTCTACTACCACAGCAAGATCGTGTTCCGTCATGTTGTGGAGTTTTTCGCTTCTACTAGCAGAGGAAAAAAGTGTTCCGACGTGTTGTGGACTTGCTAACGATTAGTTTCCACTAGCAGAAGCGTAACGTATTCCACCATGTGGTGGAGTAGCTAACGGTTAGCTTCCACTTGGACAAGCATAGCGTGTTTCGCGATTTTGTGGAGTTGCTAACCATTAGCATCTACTAGCAGGGCAAGATTGTGTTCCGTCATGTTGTGGAGTAGCCTAACGGTTGGCTTCCACTAGCAGAAGCATAATTTTTTCCGCCATGTTGTGGAATAGCTAACGGTTAGCAAAAAATTTCTCAGTGATGTAGAAAGTGCAGCCATTTTCCCGTCTATTTCCTTTCTGTGGCTAATGGAGGCGATGGGGGTTGGAGAAAATGTTCATGTGCACCATGCATATGCAACTCAGAGTGACCGGTCGTTTTTCAAGAAGGGCAATTATTACGCAGTGTAGACATTTAAATTAGATTTATTTGCAGTGAACTGTATTAAAACGGATGAAATGGTAAACAGCTGATTTAACAATGATCTGAGATAAAGCTTTGCTTTTGTCTTAGAGGAGCTGATGGATCTGGACAGAGAGATCAAAAGCAAACCGGCTCTATCCCCTCCTTCGTGCCTGTAAGCTCTCGTTTATGAAAAAGATTTTCCCCTGCATGTGTTCTGAATTATGCATCCAAGGGGGATGCAAGTTTGTGCAGCAGTAATCCTCTGGATGGTTTAGTAGGCCAGTGGTGTGGCTTGAGTGAGACATGAAGCTTTAACCCTGGAACATATGCTGCTTCCTGCCTGTCTCTCTACCTGTCTGTCCCTTCAGCAGCTTAAGTGAGTCCAGTCCTGCCGATCTGGGTTATGGACTCACTCGCCGTAAAAAAAAAAAATGTTTTTTTTTTTCCGCTGCTAACTTGTGTGCGCGAGCGTAAAGTGTCCATCTGGGATTGGCTATCAGTAGGGAGAGCTGGGAGCATGCGAGAGTCAGTGAGGTCACTTCCTTCCTCCGTGACCCCTGAGCTTCTGATAGAACACATTCAGACTGAAGTTGGGAATATTTATCTGGGCTCAATGTGGATCCTCCACAGTGAATCTCTCTGTCAGGGTCTGTGTTTGTTGAAGACGCCGACCGAGGGTTGGTTTCTTTTTTAAAACAGCTGCACAACGAAAGGAACAACACAGGAGGTGGTGAAGGGTGCAGGGTTCTAATGGAGCCTGGAAAGGTCTCGGATTTCATAGAGAGATTCTCTTAACTTTTCATCCATCCAATCAGTTTACCATCCAATCGTCCGTCCATACATTCAACCGACCAATCAACTGTCCGTCTGTTCCATCCATCCAGCCATCCTTCCATCCAATCAACCATCCATCCAGCTTTCCATCCAGCCGTCCATCCATCCAATCGTCTGTCCATCGATCCTTTCCAACCGTTTTTCCTTCCATCCAACCAACCAACCAACCATCCATCAAGTGTGTGATTTCATAGAGAGATTCTCCTATCTTTTCATTCATTCATGCATCCACCCAACCGTCTGTCCATCCAACCAACCAACCATCCATCCAGCTTTCCATCCATGCATCCAGCCATCCATCCATCCAATCGTCTGTCCATCGATCCTTTCCAACCGTTTTTCCTTCCATCCAACCAACCATCCATCCATCCAACCAACCAACCAACCATCCATCAAGTGTGTGATTTCATAGAGAGATTCTCCTATCTTTTCATTCATTCATGCATCCACCCAACCGTCTGTCCATCCAACCAACCAACCAACCATCCATCCAACCGTCCGTCAAACCGTCCATTCAACCGTCCTTCCATCCAACCAACCAATCGTTGGCCCACCAATCCTTTCCAGCCATCCATCAATCCATCCTTCATCAGCCATTCATCCATTTATCCGTAAAAAAAATTTAAAAAGCTGTGTTCTAACAGTTACATAGCTTCCTAGCGATGAACAACCGCTTTGATATTTATCGGTCTGGTTTTCGTAGGCTACACAGTACAGAGACAGCCCTCGTCAAAGTTTTCGATGACATCCGTACAAATACTGACCGTGGTAAAACCACAGTATTGGTACTATTAGACCTCAGTGCGGCGTTTGACATCGTTGATCATATATTACTAGAACGTCTAGAGAGCTGGGTCGGACTCTCTGGTACAGTACTCGACTGGTTCAAATCCTACCTTAAGAACATGAACTTCTGTGTTGATTAGCCAATTCTCATCACAAAACACAAAAATCACATGCGGGGTCCCCCAGGGCTCCATCTTAGGGCCCCTCCTATTTAGCATCTACATGCTCCCATTAAGCTTGATTATAACAAAAAATATTAACTTCTACAACTATACTGACGACACTCAGCTTTATATCTCAATGTCACCAGGTGATGTTGAACCCGTCCAGACAAACAAGTGATTTAAGCTCTTTTCTGTGTTCTAATTGTAATCATGTAAAGCACCTTGATTTTCCTTGTGTTTAAAGTGTGCTATACATCCATCTATCGATCCATCCAACTTTCTGTCTATCCATCCATTCATCAATCATTTCATCCATCCATCGTTTCTTCTTTTCAACCATCCATCATTTCAGCAATCATTTCATCCATCCAATCATGCATCCATAGTTTTATACATCCATTAATCCAACCAACCATCCATCCATCCATCTATCCAGTCATCCTTCATCCATCCATCCATCTATCCAGTCATCCTCCATCCATCCATCCATTCATCAATCATTTCATCCATCCATTGTTTCTTCTATTCAACCATCCATCATTTCAGCAATCATTTCATCCATCCAATCATGCATCCATAGTTTTATACATCCATTAATCCAACCAACCATCCATCCATCCATCTATCCAGTCATCCTTCATCCATCCATCCAACCAACCATCCGTCCATCTATCCAGTCATCCTTCATCCATCCATCCATTCATCAATCATTTCATCCATCCATTGTTTCTTCTATTCAACCATCCATCATTTCAGCAATCATTTCATCCATCCAATCATGCATCCATAGTTTTATACATCCATTAATCCAACCAACCATCCATCCATCCATCTATCCAGTCATCCTTCATCCATCCATCCAACCAACCATCCGTCCATCTATCCAGTCATCCTTCATCCATCCATCCATTCATCAATCATTTCATCCATCCATTGTTTCTTCTATTCAACCATCCATCATTTCAGCAATCATTTCATCCATCCAATCATGCATCCATAGTTTTATACATCCATTAATCCAACCAACCAACCATCCATCCATCGTTTCATCTATCCAGCCATCCAGTCATCCATCCAACCACCCATCCATCCATTCATCAATCATTTCATCTATCCATCTATCCAGTCATCCATCCAACCATCCATCCATCCATTCATCAATCATTTCATCTATCCATCGTTTCTTCTATCCAGCTATCCAGTCATCCATCCATCCAAGAAATAACACCTTTTAATGTCAAAACACGACTAAATCAAGACAAAAATGTGTAAAATTGGAAAGCTGTGGTGAAAACATCTCAGTTGGATTTCTGGTTGGACGTTGGACCTCCCCTGTGAGGCTGTCGTCTCCACTGCTAATGAACCTGTGTTTACCAGTTAAGGTGCCGAACGGATGGACTGAATAATTAAACATGTAGTCAACAACATCCCTATTTACCAGAATGCGTCCCTCTTCTCCCCTGTGTGTTTGTGTCTTTGTGTGTCACAGCTAACCGAGCACAGAGCGGCGCCGCCAGCAGCTCCCAAACCGGAGACGCCTTAGGGAAAGCACTCGCATCAGTAAGTCTCAGCTCTCACACGTGTGGACCCGTTTTCCCTGCTCCAGCTCTGCTCTGCTACGGTCCTGTCAGGACTGGAAGCCGTTTAACTGGTCTGTTCTTTGCAGATCTACTCTCCGGATCACACGAACAACAGCTTCTCATCCAACCCCTCCACCCCGGTCGGCTCTCCGCCCTCACTCACAGGTAAACGCCAGGTCCAGGACACAACAATCAAGCAATGAATACAAAAAATCTTTTTCACATTTCGTTTTCTTTGATTAATTTTTTAAATTTTTTTATAAAAAGGTACAATATATGCATTTTATTCCTTAAAATGCAATTGTTTGTGGCCACAGTGGCCTTTATTTGACAGTGGACACATAACCACTACGATGCCCCCTTAAAATGTATTTAAGTCAAATACTTCTGCAACATTCTTTTAGCATACATTAGAAGGAAAAATAGAATTTTAATTAAAAACAAGTAGTTGCAAAGAAACTTGCCTAGTTACTACTCAAAACTTTAAAAAACAGATTTTTTTTTAAATGGTCTAAACCAAAAAAAATTCTAAATCAAATGGAGTAATATTCACATTTTCATAACTTTTAATATCTGTAGTCTCGCTATGTTCGCTTCTGTTTTGGTGCGGCTCTGACCTCAGTAAGGCAAAGCATTTTTTGTTATAAAGCACAATTTCAACAACAAGGTAATTCAAGGCGCTGGTAAAGAAACCAAACATACGATACAAGCGTGGAAAAATAAAACAGCAAAAAAAACTGCTTAAAGGTTTGAAAAATTAAAAACAGCAGTTAAGCTTTAAACATGAGAATCAATAAAATAAATCATTAGAGAGCAATTATAATAATTTACTCAAAGGCAGCTTTAAACAGATGAGTTTTAAGTTTTGCTTTAAAGGGATTCAGCCTTTCAGCAGCTTTGTAGTCATCAGGAAGTTTGTTCCAGATAAGTGGAGAATAGAAACTAAAAGCTGCTTCTCCATGTTTGGTTCTGATTCTAGGGATGATTAGTAAACTAGACCTGGAGAACCTGATTGGTCTGCTGGGTTGCTATGGTGACAAAAGATCTCCAACATACTTTGCTGCTAAACCGTTCAGTGATTTATAAACTAGTAGGAGTATTTTAAAGTCTATTCTCTGAGCTACAGGGAGCCAGAGGAAGGACTTTAGAACTGGGGTGATGTGTTCTACTTTCCTGGTTCTAGTGAGAACACGAGCAGCAGCAGTTCTGGATCAGCTGCAGCTGTCTGATTGGCGTTTTAGGCAGACCTGTGAAGATACTGTTGCAGTAATCAATCTGACTAAAGTAAAGATAAACGCGTGGATCAGTTTTTCATCATCTTGTTTTGACATCAGTCCTTTAATCCTAGAGATGTTCCTCAGGTGATAGAAAGCTGACCTTTTTATTGCCTTTATGTGACCCTGGAGGTTCAGGTCTGAGTCCATTATTACACCTAGATTACGGGCCTCATCACCAGTTTCTAGCTGTATTAATCTGTGTGCTGTCTCTGGAACGTTCCTCTTAGATTTTTGTTTCCGTTCAGCTGGAGAAAGTTAAGGAACGTCCATGTCTTGATTTGCTCGATGCGTTTATTTAGGGTCTGGATGGGGTCAAAGTCACCTGGTGACATTGTAATGTAAAGCTGAGTATCATCTGCATAGTTGTGCTAATTAAAGTTATAGTAGTTAATCTTTTTAGCTGTTATAATCTGGGTTAGCGGGAGCATGTAGATTAGAATTAGAAGAGGCCCCAGGATGGAGCCTTGGGGAACACCACATTTGATTTCTGTTCGTTTTGATGAAAAGTTTCCAACGGGAACAAAAAAAATCCCTGTTAATCAGGTAGAACTCAAAACAGCCCAGTGCTGTACCAGACAGTCCGACCCAGCTCTGCAGTTGTTCCAGTCGTATTTGATGATAAACAGTGTCAAATGCTGCACTGAGGTCCAACAGAACCAGAACTGTGGTTCCACCACAGTCTGTATTTATGTGGATGTCACTGAAAACTTTACCGAGGACAGTCTTGAAAACCTTGAATCTTGTCTGTTTCACATGAAAAATAACATATCTTTTATAACTGAGTTTGAAAGATATTTTACAAACAGAACGTTTTAAATTATACATAATTTTCCTTCCTTCCGAAGTTGTAATGCAAATTTAGGGCTTTTGCTTCTTCTCGGTCCAGTCAATGCAACTTTGATCATGCTGGCCTTCCGGGTTTCACATCCTTGACCCCGTGAGATCAGAAGCAACGTGCGACACGAAAAATTTACATTTGAAATATAATCAAGTCGTTTTCCCGATGTCTTGCACAAACCTGCCAGGCAGCGATTCGGCTCCACATTAAAATCGGCGTTTGACGAACGTCTTTGGACTGTAAAACCTGCTGGGCGAAAAAGCAGGAACCCCAAACGCAGCGAATCCCCATGAGAGAAATATTCGGCTTTGACAGTAACTTTTTTTTAAAACCTTCAAACAATAGAGAAGGCTTATCAAACATAGATTTTTTTGATATTATTAAAAGCAAATGAAAGCCTTAAAGCACAGTGATTGTTAATTACTGCTTTTATTCAACCTTATTCCTGTTTTTTTTGTCAGTATTTTTGAATTGCTTCTCTTCTTTAAAAGTCTGATTGTTATATCCTCCAACTAAAAACACGCTTGGTACCGGTTCACCATTTTTAATCGAAAAATCTGGTTACAATCGATTTTTACCCATCAATTTAAAATAGGATTTAAAAAAAGTGTTTTGAATATTATATCTGAAAAAGCTGGACAAATAACTACATAGAAAAAATTTAATTAAACAATTACAGATGAAATTCAAATAGTTCACCTGCTGTGGCCTGAACTCACAGTCTCTCATCTTCCTCCATGAGATGCTCCCATGGGAATCGTTATTTTTGGATTGATTTTAGTTACCTGAACTCTGTACGCATAGTTGTCAAAATTGTGGTCAGAGGTGTGAAAAAAAAATGGCATTCAGATTTTTCCGTCACAGTTTAAATAAATAAATAAAAAAACTGGTACAACCCATTAAATATCTGGTTAATAGGATCCCCTAATTGGTGCGTGTCATTTCACACACGAAGCCACCAAAAGATATTATTTATTAGCGATGCACCGAAAATTCGGTCACAGAAAATGTTCGGCCGAAAATGACCCAAAAGAGCATTTTTCGGTTTTCGGCCGAAAGACCTAAATCACTGAAACAACACAGCCGAAGCTTTATTGATTTACTTTATGTTGTGCATCGTTGTTATGTCAGTGCTAAATAAATATCTTCATAGTTTTGTAACTGATTTATTGCAATGCCTTGATTTTGGTGAGGTTAGTACACATAATAGCCATAAATTCTATGGTTCTAATAATTGACAATCATTTCTTTCGTGTTTCGGTTTTCGGCCTTAGTTTTCTTCATTTTCGGTTGCCGGTTTTGGCCAAGAGTTTTCGTATTATTTATCAAACACCTCCTTTAATTTTTAGAGTTTCAGGTCTTATTTCCTGTTGCGTTTTCTTGAATTTTGCCCCATTTAAGCCCCCAGTTTGCCTATAATTTCGAGTTTCGGTATCATTAGGGATGCATCTTTTCTACTTTTTACTCACTTATCAGCGTATGATTTTTGTTTTAACCTATTTTAATCGGCATCGATTTTGCCACATTTCACATTGCAGTTAATCGGTGTATGGTGAAACGGCACATCATTAGAAATAACTGGAGATTTGATTGAATTAAAATATATATATATATATATAGTGATGCAACGATACCACTTTTTTCAAACCGATACGATGCCGATACTTGGATCTGATTACTTAACAAACCCGATACTTTTACCACACAGAAAAATGGGAATGAGTTAGAAGACGGGATTTATTTTCTTCTCTGCTTGTTACAAAAAAAATATGAATATGATAAAAATATTAATAAAAATGACCAAAAAATAAAAAAAATGTAAGTGAAAATAAGATTATCTGTTAAAGTTATTGCTGAGTTTTTTCAATTTGAATGTGGGTTCATGGTATCGGTTAACATGAACCGATAACTATAAGAGTACATCAGAACGGTGTCGGCCCGATACCCGGTATCAGAATCGGTGCATCCCTAGTTTATAGGTACTACATTTCTTTGTTAGTTTTCCAAAATAGTTTTTAAAAAATCGATTTTGAGGGACAATGCGTTGAGCAAGGCAAATAAAGAAACTTGAATTGGAAGACTGGGTTTTATTTTCTTCTCTGCTTCCAACAACAAATGATGTTGAATTACATAAAAACAAAATATTCATAAAAATGACCTCAAAACCACATTTTAAAGTGAAAAACAACTTCTTCTTTTTTCACAAAAGCTTTTTCACCAAAAAGTAAAAGGACAGTTTAATTTCTTAACCGGCATTATTACTATTATTTTGTGAAAGAAAGAAAGAAAAACTGTAAAATTCAAATATTATTTTAAAATAAAAATATTTCAAAAAACAAAATCTGAACTGACCAAAATGTTGTTTTTCTTACTAATAACTGTTTTTGAAATTATCACTCCTTTATTTTCGTCTCCAACATAATATCATATAATAGAATAATGTGTTTTAGTATATTTGTGTAAAAATAATTTAGAATTGGCCGGACCCTGAAAGTATCTTTCTATAAAGCCCTAATTGTTGCTGTGTCCACTCTAGACGCCTCTCCGCTTCTTATTCCGCCTCTCTCTTCTCTTTAAAGAGAAAAATCACTTATTCTAATAATAATTGTGTCAAATTTGTCTCCATTTGTCGGCGCTCCACACACACCGTTTGATATTCCTCCGCCTCGCCTCGTGACTGATAGCTTTAATTACGAGCACCACTTCCACAAAACCCTTCGCAAACCTGCCGGCTCTGCAAACACGAGCCCTCTCCCCTCTTCCTCCTCCTCCTCGTCATCATCATTACGGCTGACTAGGATATTGCCAGCGAAACCGTAATTGGTGTTTATCATTGTGTCAGAGTTACTCCACTTTTAACAAATTAGAAATGAAGCCTATTAGAGCAAACTACATGCAAATTGATATCCAAGGCGAATGCCGCGAGGGTGTTTTACACCGTCGGACTCGGAATAATTTAGCCGCTGCTTAATACATATATTTGTATTTGCACATGAATGTACCCAGGTGATTATGCATTAATTAGCATATGTAAATGAGCATGTAATATGAATAAGGGAGAGAAAAGACAATGAAACGGAGAAACACGTGCTAATGAGACGGAATCAGAGGTACAAGGTGGAGAAGGCAGCGAAACACGAGCCGAGAGGTTAAAGGAAGCAAGAAAACTACAGTTTTTTTTTAATGAATATTAGCAACACATCTGGATATAATCCAGCCCAGGAGGACAGAAAACATTCAGTTTAACCTTAACGTGCCGAACTGTAGAGAAAAATCACCGCCATGGACCTTCAAATCTGCAAATACCATTCAACGCCTCAAACACAGATCATTTTAATTCAGTGAGGAAATGATTGTGCAAGCTGATCCTCTTAAAAAAAGATTAAAGAGGTCTGTAATTTTCACAGTAGGTGCACTTCAACTGCGAGAGGCATAACGTGGGAAAAAAGAATCAAGGAAATCACATTTTATGATTTTTTTTTTTAAATAATTTATTTATATATTGGTGCAGAAAATAAGTATTTAGTCAATAACAAAAGTTCACCTCAATACTTTGTAACGTAACCTTTTCTTCAATGTTCATTCTCTCCTTTTTATGCAGAAAAACAAAGCATTATGCTTCCACCCCCATGCTTCACAGTAGCAACTCATTATTCTTCTCCCTCCAAACACGGAAAGTAGCGTTTATACAAAAGAGTTTCGGTCTTATCTGACCACATTAACTTCTCCCAATCGTCCTCTGGATCATCCAGATCGTCAAACTTTAAGCCCAGTTTATGCTTCTGCGTTTTGACGGAGATAGATTGACACAACGCTATTATCCGTCAACGCAAGGACGCACGGAGCAGAGGCCCAAATTTTTTAACTATCCGTCAACGGCGAGCGTCTGATTGGTCTGTTCGAGCAACAACCAGAAATCGCTTCACCAGAACGGGCCTCTATAGTCGCTGTAATCAGTAGTTAATGCAGCGTTTGGCCACTACATGCTTTATATTGAAAGGATAATTGATCAAGTCTGTTCTTTTGGCGATTTTGAACACAAGGAGGTGTAGGAAAACAACAAAAACAGCTGCTGTGTTTGTTTCCATGTATTTCTAGAGGATTCTATAATCTGCACTTCTAGTAAAAAGCTTTACAGCTTAATCAAAACTTACTTTCTGTCGTTCATTGCTCCTTGAGAAAGAAATGCGTTCACAAGCCTAGAAAAAAACAGAAGCGGCGCTGTGTGATAGTAGGCAGAGACGGCATGAAAACTTGGCGCCCCCTGCTGTCCTGTTCGAGAAAAGAATAGAGAATGGAGTGAAAACGCGGAGTACTATAAACGGAAAACGTCTCCGTTTGCGTCTGAGTGCAAATTTGCGTTCGGAAAAGCATACTCCCTTATTTGAATATAATTTTAAAAATTAAAGATATTCGAACAAATTTTAGGGATCCCTTTATATCCGAACCTGCATGGGAATTATTTTTTTGTAATTGTTTTTTCTTGTAAACGTTTTCCATTCAGATTTGGAGCAGATGTGCCAGTGGTTGTCATGAAAACGGACGTACTGCGCCAATGCTTACGTAACGTAAGGTCGCCTGCGGTCCTGTTAAACAATTTATCAACTTAAATGTTTAATCGGTCGTCAGAAAACAATTAAAGTAATTATTAACATCGCCACACTTTTACATTTATACGCTGACAGTGCGACGTTGTCAATGGTTGGTTTGTTTCGTGCACGTAGCTTATTAACATTGACTGATACACTGATAACCATTATTACTGCGGTTCCAAATCTCTTCAGGTCGCTGACCGGTTCCATCTGCGTAGTTCTGGGCTGTTTCCGCACCGTTCTTCTGGATAATTTCTTTACCCCCAAGGTAACTAGCATGGAGCCCGCGGTCGTCGAGGGAGATTTCCAACGTCCCGTTTTCTAATAATATCGCTCCAACAGCCGATGTCTCCTCACAAAAATTATTTCCTCCCACTGAAACGAAAGTCTGGAAGCTGGTTCTGAAGGACGTTTCAGAACTCGGAAATCAAAGCAGAGCAGCAGGCTGTATTATTTCACTGAAGAATAGTTTGCTGACAGAAAAAAGAGTGTATAGAATATGTTTTTTGTTTTTTTTTCTGTCTCTGAATAAAAACATATTTACCCGACCCGTTTTCTTCTCAGAGCAGCCGACGGTTTTTCTGGTCTCTGCTGCTGAACGCGCCAACCAACCGTCATCTCTGTTTATGTAGACTTCTTTTATTACCGTCTTCTGGGGCCATTATGCGCCGGCACCCTGAGTGGACTCCTCTTCGTATGTTAAGACGTCTTGTCTGTCGTTTGGCGCATTAAAGGGCCCGTTTTTCTGCAGGGTTGCGTACCCAGCATGCTCTGCGTCCATCAGAGAATACCCACGGATGACAGGGTGTCAGCCCAGGGTGAACAAAGGCAGAGAAAAGTTGGAGGGGGTCAGAAAAGCCTCCCACGCGCGTCCGTCGGGTCCTAGCCCGGCTTTCGGTTCGCCGCCGACCTCTTCGCGTCCTCTCCTGACGATGTCGTCTCTTCTGCTCTCTCCACAGCCGCCGGTTCGGCCGTCTGGTCGAGGAACGGAGGACAGGGACCGTCATCGCCAAACTACGAGGCTCCGCTGCACTCACTGGTAAGCAGAAACAGCCGCTACATCACGTTTAAAGCCTGGATATACCCAAACGCGCATTCATAAAAGTGGGTTGGAAAGGACCAGCTGTCTCCTGTAGCAGTCAGTCCTGCATCGACTCTGAAGAGGCCTCTGACTGAAAGTTGTTGCTTCGTGAACATCATGACTAGGGAAGCACCGATCCACTTTTTTCAAACTCGGGTCTGAGTACCAATGCCGATACTTCTACAACACACAAAAATGCAGTAAATTTTTTCGAATTTTCTGCCTGTTACAACAAATGATGAATTAGAATTTTTTGTATCATTATTAACGAAAAATGACAGCAAAAGAAAAATTTCAAGTGAAAATTAAACATTTTCTGTGAAATTATTGCCGTTTACACATTTTAATTATAACTTTAACCGATACAGCATATGAATACGGTATCGGCATTGGTGCATCCCTAATCATGACATGCTAACAGCTTAATATTCAGGCAGCACAGACGATATTCCACAGAAACAGTTGTTAAGAGGCTGTGCTAATCCACCTCGTTTGCTTTCACTCCTCTTTAAATCCCAGTCTTGCCGTAGGGTTAGAAATCTGGGCAGAGGTGATGTTGGAGTCAACTACTGGACTCTAGTGCCTAGTTGAGCCCGATTTAGGTGCTTCTGGCCTCACCGAGTGACAGATGAAAAGTTTGGTGGAAGGAAGAACATGCTGGTGGGCTGTTTTTTCAGGAGTTTGGCTCGCCTACTTAGTTCCAGTGAAAATTATTCTGTTGCCCAAGAGTTCGATTGAGAAAAAAGAAAATTGAAAAAGAAAATGTTTTGTAAGCAGCCCGTTAGCTGTAGCTTAGCATAAACAATGTAAGCGAATGGTAACATTTAGTAGGGCTGGGCGATATGGCCTCAAATCTATATTGCAGTGTAATCTAATGTTTCTCGATGAAGATTCTCTCCTTCCAGACATTTTGTGGCAGAAAAACTTCAAAAAGGTTTAGGATGCCATTTAAAAATATTTAATTATTTTTTCTGAAACAATGCAACACAAAGATTCTCACATCATGTATAAAGGTGAAAATATTTTCAATAAAATAAAGGTGAAATGTAATGAAAATAAAGTTCAAAATTGTCGTCTTTACTGGTTACTTGTTTATACATTTAATATCGCACAAAAAGAAACCTACATTTATTTGAATAAAAACTTTAACAGCTTTCTTTCTGTGAACTAAAAAAGCAATAAACTTTAAAGTTTGAATATCTATTACGAAGACAAACACTACATATCAGCATTTTTGCGTACCTGGTACGAAGTATGTGGGCACAGCTTGATGACATCATCAAAATGCTTGACCGCGATATGGCGGTATAGTCAAAAAAAAATTTCTACTTTATACTTTTAATGTCACCCACTAATGGTTAGCATTTTTTGTGCCAATCATTCCTGGTGAATTCAATAATCAAATTTGAAGTGATAAGTAAGAAGTAACATTACGCTAAAGCACCGCTGTTAGCCACTGTTGTGGTGCTTTGTCGTAATGAAGTCCTAAGTCTAAATCGGCTCCTGTAATTACTTCTTGTTACTTGTTACGTTTCTTTTGTGGTCGATATGATTATTAGTCATTTATTTATTTATATTGAGTCATTTTAATCACTTTTGCACAGAAAATGCTAGCTGTTACCGTTCACTTACATGTTTTATGCTAAGCTAAAGCTAACGTGCTGCTGCCAGATTAGGAGAATTACATGTCTGGTTACTTTTTCTTTCTAACTCTGGGGAACGTGGTAACAGACTAACTTTTACTACGGGGTGGAATATGCCTTTAAGGTTTCAACCGTTTGGAGATTTCTCCTTCCTGGTCCAACATCCTGAAGTTCACAAAGTCGTGTCACGAGGACACGAGTGGGTCTGGCGTAGACTCTTCAACCAAGCAGCTCTCTGGATATTTCAGGATTCATCTGTATGGATGTATTAGGAATGCAGGTTTTAGCAGTTTTTCACAGAATAATTGTGGTAAATTTCCACAACAGAGCAATATTTTTTACCTGTATTTGTTTCTTTCTGGTTTGGTTGGAAACGATTAGCTTTTCTTGCATCGTTTTCCTCAAATATCAACATCCCGTCATTAGTTTATTTAGATGGTTGAAAGCTTGGTAAAATGGCGATTCCTGATTTCCCCGGTTCTGGTGTGACCGTCTCGTCATCTTGTCTTTGGTTCTGCTGCAGCAAAGTCGCATCGAGGACCGCCTGGAGCGTCTGGACGATGCCATCCACGTGCTGCGTAGCCACGCCGTGGGGCCGTCGACGGGGATGACGAGCGGCCACGGCGACATGCACGGCCTCATTGGAGCTGCGCACACGCACAACGGCGCCATGGGGGCGCTAGGGAGCGGCTACGGCACGGGACTGCTGTCATCCAATAGGCACTCGCTAATGGTAGGAGCTGGTTGATGATGTCATGATTGGGTCAGGAAGAACGGTGTTAATCCAACCAACCATCCAACAAACACACCATCCATCCAATTATGTATTTATGTATCCATCCATGCATCCAACAAATCGTCCTTCCATCCATCTAATCATCCATCCAATCATGCATCCAACCATCCAACCATCCAGCCATCCATTCAACCAACCAACCAACAAACCATCCATCCATCTAATCATCAGTCTGTCCATCCAGCCACGCATCCATCCAACCAACACCATCCAACAAACCACCCATCCATCCATCTATCCATGCATCCAACAAACCCTCCTTCCATCTAATCATCCATACAAACATCCATCCATCCAAACAACCATCCAACCAACAAATCATCCATTCCTCCAATAATCCATCCATCCATCCAACAAACCATCCAACCAACAAACCAACCATCCATGTAATCATCCATCCAATCATCCATCCATGCATCCAACCATCCAGCCAACAAACCATCCATTCCTCCAATAATCCATCCATCCAACAAACCATCCAACCAATAAACCATCCATCTATCCAACCAACAAACCAACCAATCATCCATCCATGCATCCAACCATCCAGCCATCCAAACAACCAACAAACCATCCATCCATCTAATCATCAGTCCGTCCAGCCACGCATCAATCCAACCAACACCATCCAACAAACCAACCATCCATCTAGACATCTAGAAATCCATCCATCCAACTAATCGACCATCCATCCTTTCATCCATCCAACAAATGTTCTTCCTTCCACCTAGTCATTGATCTGTTTTCACATTTCCTGAATTAATTATAAACTTTTATATTGATGAGTTAAAACTGGACTACAAAATACTCTGAATTCTTAGTCAGGAAGGTGATAAATACCAGCAGTAAAAATGTGTCTGAGCTCTTAATCTGAAACATTTTATTTCATCTTCCTGTTGTTTTTTTTCAGTTGTGACCTAACAAGGTAAACAGTTTATCAGCTGGGCTGTAAAGCTAGTTTATATCATCAGACATGGTCGCTGAAACTCAAACTTAATTTCTGCTGAGCCTTCATATATCGCAGGAAAACATAACTTAATTCATGGAGCGGAGAACTTTAGGCTATGAAGTTCAGCAGTGGTGTGTTCCACATTTAGCCCTTAAAACAGTAAACATTAAGAAACGAACAGCTGCATGACATAAGGAGACATGGATGGAGGTTGGAGCATGAAGAACAGCTCAGTGTGTAAACAAGTCCAGATGCATCAACATGTCTGCTTCTCACCTGTGATCACCTGGAAGATGAGCCGCTGAAACAACCAGCCTGACTGTGACCAAATTCCCTCTTCTTTACATACATGTTCTTGTATTTTAACTCCAAATTTTTTGATTTTGAGGCCCGTTTGGGTTTAAAACATTCTGGAGATCGTTGGAGGAACTTCTCCACTCCTCGGACACAAATTTGGCCCGCAGCTCTACAGAGCGCCGTGGAGTTTTGGCCTGAGAAAACACTCCAGGTTCGCCCCGTGTTAAGGATAATATTTTCACCAATTAGTTTTTGTTTTTCTGGAAGGAAATCCAAACGGTACGGTTTGTAATGTGTGGGAAATGAGCGTGAAGTGAAGGATGAGCGCTGAAAACTGTGTTTACCTGTGGACGCTTTAAAAGCATAACTGTTCCCTTGTGCTGTCATTAAGGCCAGAGTTTTTGTTTATTCAGGGTGTGGATTATTAGCTGATGGAATAACATACTCATTACTGTATGGCTGAACCTGTGGCGGCTTCAGGACGAGAGCCTGAGGCATTGAAACGGCCCTGGAGTGCTGAAAAGGTGACGCTGAGTTACTCAGACCAGTTTTAGATGGTTTTATCCCTCAATCTTCCTCAATTTCTGCCCTAATTTAACAAAATAAAAATAAAAAATGCATCCAAAAATAAAATTTAAAGCTGTTCTTGAACAATTTTGCGTAGAAACGCGGCTTGGAAAGCAAACACTAAAATTTTTTCCAGAACTGTAATTATATTTCTAAGTGCTATTGTTACAAAGCAATATGGATTTTAATACATTGAAGATTGTCTAAGAATACTCTAAAAGTGTCTTTTAATATGAAGCGGTGACCTTAAACACACTGTGGGTAGGGCTCGGTGGTATACAGAAACTGTTCCGATACCCAAATTTATTACCGTTTCCGACCATTTGCCCGTAAATTCTGTAAGTAAAAAAAAAAATTAAAAGATGTGTTTTAGGTTAGCGGTGCTCCTGCCCCTTTAAGAAATGAGCGTTGCCTTCAGTCACGTGACTACGCACAGTGCTGCTAACATAGCATGTAGCTATATGTAGTGACTGTTTAGACACATTTGCGACTGTTTTACGTTAGATTACAAGTTACTTTATTAGTTACTTTCAACAGGTACCGGTAGCACTTCCAAATAGCGCTGGACGGTATGGCAAAATTTTCATATCATGGTATTTTTTAAAAACATATCGTTATTATGGTATTTAACAATATTTTTTTTAGACTGTTCATATCCACATAATCCTTTGAGATTGAATAATAAAAAAATGTGCTTTAAATAGCCCATTTTACTGCCGTATGGACTGCATCACGTTGTTTTTTCATGTTGAAATATCGTAGATAGTATGTAAAACATATTTACCGCCATTTTTGATTTCTTTCCTGCTGGTTTTGCCGCCGTTGACCGTGTTTACCCACAGCCGGTCAAATAGCGCTCGACACTTCCCCCTACTGGTTACTCGCAATAGCGCTTGTAAAATATAATCTATTCGTTTCTCATCTGACCTTTTAAAGCCGATAAACTTCTACACTACAGACGTGACTCCTGTTTTTGTAATTACTTCCTCAGTATTGTGTGCTTTGCGCTTGTAGCTCCTGCTAGCAGCTATAAAAAAGTTTTCGCACTGTGGTGAAGAGCGTGTAGTGGTAAAGAGCGTAACGGGCTGAAACACTTCCCCACATTAAACGTTCCAGAAGCTTTCTGAGTTATTCACCGGTATAGCGGTATATTAAAAATGTATATCATAACGAAAATAAACACCGGTTTTCGGTATGAACCCGTATACCGCCTAGCCCTACTTCCCACTGCCTCAACATAAAAACAATAACCAGTCTTGGCAATACTCACCTTATTGGAAGTACATTTTAAAGGTAAGGCCGGAAATATACTTGCTTTTTAACCTCACAGTGACACCAGCAATGAGTGTCATGGGGACATACTGGAGAGTTCCACTAGGGGGCAGAGTAAGCCTACAGAGTACAGAACGTATAACACAGAATGCCAGTCCTGCGACGGCGCGCGGCAGATTCTTCAGCTTTTTATTGTTAATTTTTTATTGTGAATTTTAATTTTCAGAGAATCAAGAATCACTTCCGAGGTGTTCGTAAGGGAAAAGAGAATATAGAAATTGTGAAATTAAGGTGTTTTGGGCAGATTAAACCTTATTACAAGTGGCATGTGTCCTGCCCCGAGCACTCAAGTTCTACAGATGTAAGATGATCCAGAATCGGTATAAATACTGCTGAACGGCTCAAATTGGTTACAAAATTCTCAGGGTGAGTAAGAAAACATAAAAATTACTAAAAATAAGGTCTAGGTTAAATAAACCAAACTTTTCCTTTAACTGAGCTGGTGTGGCCTTACTATAAACAGGCCATTGAAGCGGGGAAACCTCCCGATGTGGCTAAATTAAAACAATTCAGCAACCACATCGGGTCAAAAACACTTTCTGTTTTCATTTTTAAGAATACTTCTGCAATAGGGCTGGGAGATATGGCCTCAAATCTTTACTTCGACATAATCTAAAGCATGTAAAGTAACAATATGTATTAAGGTAGATTCTTTTTCTTTATACATGTCAAAATTCTCAGTTTTCAGACATTTGTTAGCAGAACAACTTCAAAAAGGTTTAGAACGTAATTTAAAGAAGTTCTTGTGCAAAATAATTTAAAAGATATTTGAAAAATAACAAATTTTAAACTTTTAATATCTAGCATGAAGAAAAACACTGTATACTTGTGGACCTGAAACAAAGTATGAAGACACAGCTTGATGATCTCAAAATCCATAACCATAGTATAGCAGTCTCTACTTTTTGCTAAATTTATATATTTTATACCTTTTTATATTTCCCACTACTGGTCTGCAATGTTATATATATTGTGCAGCTCGAATTTATTTCAGCGAGGTACACAGAAACATGCCTACAGACTATCCAATCCCGGATATGTTTGTTGTGGCGTGCACCGGAGCATGAGGTAATGTATGTGTTGCGTGTACGCCGCTTTTTTGTTGCACTCGCTCACGTTGCGTTCACAGCATAAACAGGAACTCTTGTAGGAAAACGGATGTTTAAAAAAAAAAAAAAAAGCCATTGTGTTTGCATCAAACACTGTTTTTCAGTTTTCCTCCTGCTTGCAATTTGATCGTTTTTAAACTCGCTACGTCGTTGTTTCTGCATTTCTACCTCCCCGTTGTCGCCGTTGTCTAACAGTACACACACACACACACACACACACATCGGTCTTGCTTCACCTCATGTTTACCATGTGACATCTTTGCTGTGATTCCTGTTTTGATCTCCCCTTCCTGATGTACTCTGTTGGCTTTCACTCTCTCTGTTTTCATGCATTCGCATACACACAGCTGTCTGCAGTTTGGCAGCGCTGGGGCCGAGACGCTTGAAGGCTGAGATCATAACTCTGGGAAAACAGGTGGTAAACTGATGTGGGACTGAGACATATACAGTTCACAGCTATGAGTGCATCATGAACACAGAAGTAGATGCATATGTCCCAACAATCGGCGTTTAGGTTCAAGGTTTCTGGGCTTGTCTGGATGTAAAATCTCCACGGTAAAAGCTAACTTTACTAACTTTTTTCTACTTTGCTCTCTAATGTTTTAAAGCAGATCCATCTTTTTATGTCAGCGAACACAAAAATCCCAAATTCATAAATGAAAATTGACTTTATTCTAGATATCCTTATAACTTAAAATAAAGTCGACTTCATTGCACAGAGTTCACCGTCTTCCTTTTTTAAATTAAATAAGATTAATGTTCTTTCTGCTATGGTAATAAGGTCAATGAGGTGGTAACTAGGGATGTCACGTTATCGGGGGTGATATATATACATATATACCTGTGAATTTTTTATTTTATGCAGGTGGGGGATTAATTCAGTAGTATTTATATTTTAGTAACTTTAAATAATATTCAATCCAAGAAAGCTGAACGCAGAACTACATATTAAACAGTTGCAGTTAGAATATACCTGCTGCGGTTCCAAAGCATCTTAATGCCCTCAGACATTTCCTGCGTCATTAAAAAGTTATACCAAACTGACAAAGAGAACCCAAATGGATGGTAATTATTTAATTAGCTAATAGTTATTGCACTTCTGTGCTGAACTGATTTTGTGTACATTGCTGTAATGATACTTATTCTGTATGCCTAGTAGCTATGCTAAAATAGTGAAATAAGTGTTGTAGCTGAAAACATTTTTTTGTTATTAATTATCCATTGGGATGGTATGTTTTACTAACTTAAATGTACAACATGCAAATGATGCGAAACAAAATGTTAATTCTTGGGAAAAATTTAGTTCTTGGAGTATTTATTGCTGTTAGCATCCTAAGTTACAGCATTCTATAAAAAAATAGCAAAAAAGAGTCATAATGAAAAAGACAAAAAAAACTCAGAGAGTAAAGGTGTGGTTTGCTCACAGTAGGTATGCTAATGTAGCTTTATAGTATGCTAAATAAACTAGACATAGTTCCAGGAACATTTATTGCTGTTAGCATGCTAACCTAGCTTTACAGCATTCTAAGAAAAAAAAAATCAATACAAAGGAGAAATGGCTAAGATTATTGCTCCCAGTAGTTGGTATGCTTGCATAGCTTTAACAGTATGCTAACTATGCTTGACAAACTTTTCATGGATATCGACAAAAACCTTCTAGGAGTAGTTCTCCTGGTGGCATTCTAAATTAGATTTACAGCATTCTAACAAAAAAGGCAAAAAAAAGTCAGCATTCTAAATTAAAAATAGCTCAAACTGACAATTACTGCTCCTCATGGGTGCTATGCTAATGTAGCTTTGTAGTATGCTAAATAAACTTGACAGTTCCAGGAAAATGTGTTGCTGTTAGCATGCCAACCTAGCTTTACAGCCTTCTAGGAAAATATTTATCAATACAAATGAAAAATGGCTAAGATTATTCCTCCCAGTAGTTGGTATGCTAGCATAGCTTTAACAGTATGCTAACTATGCTTGACAAACTTTTCATGGCTGGCGACAAAAACCTTCAGTAGTTCTCCTGGTGGCATGCTAACTTAGATTTACATCATTCTAACAAAAAAGGCAAAACAAGTCAGCATTCTAAATTAAAAATAGCTCACAAACTGACAATTACTGCTCCATGAGGAGCAGTAATTGTCAGTTTGTCATGGAGCTATGCTAATGTAGCTTTATAGTATACTAAATAAACTGCTAATCTAGCTTTACAGCCTTCTAGGAAAAAATGTATCAATACAAATGAAAAATGGCTACGATTATTGCTCCCAGTAGTTGGTATGCTAACTTAGCTTTACAGTATGCTAACTATGCTTAACAAACTTTTCATGGATGGGGACAAAAACGTTCCAGTAGTAGTTATTCCTGGTGGCATGCTAACTTAGCTTTACAGCATTCTAACAAAAAAGGCCAAGAAAAAAAAAGTCAGCATTCTGAAACTGACTATTACTGCTCTTCTTGGCGCTATGCTAATTTAGCTTTATGGTATGCTAAATAAACTTGACAGTTCCAGGAAAACATATTACTGTTAGCATGCTAACCTAGCTTTACAGCCTTCTAAGAAAAAATATATCCACACAAGTGAAAAATAGCTAAAAGCATTGCTCCCAGTAGTTGGCATGCTATCTTAGCTTTACAGTATGGTAACTATGCATAACAAACTTTTCATGGAATTTCCAAGAGTAGTTATTCCTGGTGGCATGCTAATTTAGCTTTACAGCATTATAAGAAAAAAGGCAAAAAGTCAGCATTCTAAAATTAAAAATAGCTCAGAAAATGAAAATTACTGCTCCTCTTGGGTGCTATGCTAATGTAGCTTCATACTATGCTATCTATGCTAAACAATTTGGTTTTTACAGCAATCTAAAAAAAAAGATAATTGGAAAAGGAAAAAATTATAATAATAGTTACTGTTCACAGTAGTTGGTATGCTAAGTTAGCGTTACAGCAATGATATCTTTGAGAAAAGGAGGAAAAACTTAACCATGGAAACAAACAAAAAAGTCCATCATCACAGCAAATTAGGAGGCCTCAAAATGTTTGTTGACTGTAAGAAGGGAAGGACTTTGGCTGCCTTTTCTTTTTTTTAAGTTCTCTTAATTTTTCGCAAATCTGCAAAAGTAAAACTAACTGTCATAGATAAGAAACAGTTTGAAAATTCTCAGTTTGTTACGATCTAAGATGTTTCACGCTGTTGGAGACTGGCCCCATTTTGGGGACTGCGTCTTCTTTTAATGAAGTCATAATGGCTGTGTGGAAAGTCACATTTCTCACAGCTGTAGCTATACAGTCATGCTGTTTGTTTTACTGCGTAGCCGATGAATTTGAAGGGTGACTGAAAAAGATGGGAAAGGTTAAGCGACTGAAACCCCCCGCTACTCTCTCCTTCCATTAAGTAGTGTTACAGTAAGTGAGTTGACTCATAATCTGCATCACTTTGCTGTAAAACCCGCCTAATGCTTTGTAATACTGTGCTTTTAGTAAATGCATTCCTATAAGCTGATGAAAGTTGCGTTTACTTCAGTGTTAGTAGTTGCTCCAGTGAATAGTATGCAGAGATATCATAGACAATCGTTTTATCTAATCCCTGCAGCGTAAAAATCTTATGTAAAGCTTTCAGATGAGTGGGAGCTTTGATTTGAGGAGATTAATGTTCCCTGCGCTACGAGTGTATTGTCGGGCACAACACACAAGACAGTAAGAGTGTTATCTGAACATCAAATAATAAGGGCATATATTTGTTAAACAGCAGTCGGCAGGGTGGTAGGTTTAGTATTTTTTTTCATATTTTAATTAGATTTCAACCAAAATTTGTTTGGTTCTCATTAATTTGAAAGCATGTTTGCTTCCTATTCAAAGTAAAATGTATGCTAATACAGGTTGCTAAAATATGGTAATATTGTAATTTTAATTAAGTTCACCTTTAGTCTCTGTTAGAATTGTGGTGCATTATGAATATTTATGAAGAAAAAAAAGGTTAAGATCATCACACATCAGTGTGCAGCCTCTTGTTTATACAGATAATTAGATAAATAAACCTAAACAACCTTCATAATTGCTTAATGCAACATTGTGCATTGGTTTTCCATCTCATAAATACATCTCATCAGATATTTGTGAACATATTAGAAAGAGAAAAAATATACCTGTTATAAGAAACATTTTAAATAAAGTAATAGCCGAATTAAAAGTTTAATTAATTCAGTTTTTAATATTTTAAGTTGCTGGAATTTTTCAAAAGTAATATTTGGGAAGATGAGGATCATAATAAAGATTTCTCTCCAAAGTAGCTACAATGTCTATAACTAGGATGTCAGTCTTTGTATTTCCCCTTTTAATGTTGCTTTTTATTCTTCCCTGTCATGTTTGACATGATTTATGTTGGTCTAAATGTGAGGAAATTAATTGGATTTAATGGAAGGAACTAGTTGAGTTATGGTGTGAATAGTGTTTAAAAACAGAACAGTTGTTGCTGTGAAACCTCACATTTCTAAGTGTTATCTCTAAACAGTTGGTGACAGAATGAACTTAAAAATGTGTAAATATCAAATTACATATCAAGTTTGTTTTGAAATAATAATAAAAAAATTTACTCGACTGAAACTCACTTTTTCTATGTATGAATTATCCCACCAGATATCGGTCTTCTTAATCACAAATAAAAGCAAAGTGACTCATATTTTTGCTCCTCTAACATCTTTATTTTTTTCTATTTTCTCATTTTTAACGATATGAAGTCCGCTAAACGTCTCTCTCCGTCCGTTCCCGGCTCGTCAGAGGAACGCGTGCTTGCACGTCACGCCACTGGAAAATGTTGCAGAGCTTCCCTGGAAGTCCAGGCTCACCAGTTTGCTGTGTGTTATAACAGGTGCTTTCCGTCAGAGGTTTCAGTTCGCGCCGAGGAGAGAGTGGCCGCTTTATGGCCGCCGTGTTTGGGAAATGTGCAGACTGCAGTCCGGTTTATTTACATTTTAAACATCCAACGTCTTTCTCCGCATAAAGACCTGACGGGTTTTCTTCCACTCGGGGCGAATTTCGTCAGATTCTCTCCTGTTTTTGCTTTTAAATGTTTCAGATCAAACTCATTTAAACCCTTTGGACCCCAAGAGATTTGCTAGAAAATAACATGCCTGTAATTAAATGAGTATATTTTTGTAACCACAAGGTCTGTTCGATTACTTTTGGTCAAATATTAAATGGAAACCGTATGAGATTAAATAATCAGTTTGAGGTTTTGCTGGAGTGTAAATGAACATGGCACACTGTAAAAACTCCCCTCCGCCTGAATAAAATATACTTTTAAAATAAATAAATCCTTGGAAAAATGCACATGCCTCTTCAAACATCAGCGAAATAATAGGTAAATATCTTAACCTTATCTGTACAAAAATGTATTCTAGTAAATGGAGGAAAAAATATTTCAGAGAGGTTTTTATACGGAAACTTTAGGCAAATTCTCCAAAATGGTAGTTTGGCACAAACTGTACCAACCTGTGCCATTTCCCTTTTCTCCCATAGAGCACTATATTAATAATTATTTTCTGACTAAATATATTCAATGCATTGAAATAGAACAGTTTTTAACATTGTTTAGAAAAATTGTTGTTTTTCCAAATGGATTTCCATAAATTACCCATTTCAAGAACCTGCAAGCAACTGAATTTTGAGTCCGAATGGACCAGATTTATTTGTAACAAACAAACTTCTATAAAAATGCAAACAGTAAAAAACACGATGCTAAATCGGCGCTGTGTGACGTGGCTTCGTGAACATCATGACACACTAACAGCTAAACATCCAGGCAGCAGAGACGATATTTTCCGATAGCATGCTCTGGATGAAACCATCGGTTATTGGCTAGCTCTGCTGATCCACCTCATTTGCCTTGGCCGCTCGGCCTAAAATAAAGTCTGACCGTATGTTTAGAAAGACATGCAAGTAAAAAAAATGAATCTGACTGAGGACCAGCAATGCAAACCAAACGCTCACTTTCACTGTAGAAAGGCTAAATGGGCCTAAAGGGGTCCAGAAGCAGACACTCCCAAAGTCCGAACGGACACAGAGAGCCTCCCGAAACCCAACAAAACACATAAAGAGTGCCCACTTACGGCTAAACGTCGGTCTTTTCCATATTGGATCTTTTCGGAAATGTAACGACGTTGACGTCAGAGAAAATCGCCAATAAAACTGGACCGTTGTCCTTTCTAGTTTCCCGTGGACGAGAGACGCAAGCGTAGCAGAAAGAGTTCGTTTAGCCTAGTCCTCAGCTCTGCAGCGTTAAACATTCACAGCCTTTGTTTATCCCAGATTATCCTTCCACTTTCATTACCTTCTCCAGTCCTGCTCTGCCTTCCCTTTTTCAGGCCCAAACACGCTTCATCTGAGATAATTGGAAACGACAATTGAAAATTGCAGATATCCGGCTAATATGGGATGAAATATTACAATTTACAGCGTTGGTGAAGGGTTTTTTTGTTTGTTTTTTGTGTCCGTTTTTGTTTTCTCCGTGTCATCGCCGAAGATCCAGGAGCCGACTTGTCTGTTAGCATTTATAGCCGTGTGATGAATCTGTCTGCGGATGTGTGTGTCATCTCCCGACCCAGAAATTCCTCTCCTTCATCTTCCTCCACTAACATCTCTCTCTCTCTCTCTCTCTGAAAGAGCGACCCCAGAGATCAGTGGTATCACACAGCACCTCCTCCTTTATCCCAGGAAAAGGCGAATGGGATAAAGGAGAAGAAAAGAAATGATGAGAAACAGTGAAAACATTTCCTAAATCTTGATTCTGTGTCTAAATTTGATTTGTGCGGCGTCTTCGGTTATCGTCCCCTCAGGTAAACTTTTATCGCATCAACAAAATCTGAACAAAGTAGAAACATTTTAAGATTAATTCATATTTATCTGCAATAGTTGAGGTGTCGGAATGTAGATCATTGGCTAAATTGAGAGCTTAAATTTGAAGGAAACGAGGGGAAAATGGAGCAGGAGATCAATAGATTCTATTCAATTCAGTTTCAAGAAATCTCATCTTTACAAGAAAAGTAATATCAAAACAATCCTACAAACATTCCAGTCGGTTTAAAAGTTTTGTGTTTAAGGAATCCCAGCAGATTGCATTGAATCGTTGACGTGAGTTTGGGTCCCTTTGATGTAGACTCCGACCACAGCAATCCCTCATCGTGAGCAAGCATGTAGCGACAGTGGAGAGGAAAAAAATCCTCTTTAACAGCAAGAAGCCTCCAGCAGATCCAGGCTTTTCCTTCTCTCTTTTAGCTCTATTATGCTAGACAGCAGGGCTGGGCGATATGGCTAAAATTTTATATCCCGATATAGCTCAGTTTATATCTGTACAACGTGGAAATGCAGTTTTAAATGATAGATGACAATAACACCACCCAGACTCATCATGTAATGATCTCCTTTGTTGTTATCAGTGATCTTTTAGGAGAGCGGCTCAGCTGCCTTTGAACTAAACACATTATTTGAAAAGCATCCAAATTTTGCTGCAATACCTGCTGTCATTCATTTTCTTAACTTTACACCGCGTATTTCGCTCCTCATGCACCCTCTGTTTTTTTTTTCACTATCTGCGTGTCTCCTATGTAACAGAGGGGTGTTATGCCGATATGTGTTCCGCCCTTGAGATGTGTTACAGATGGATCATGTAAGGTTTACTCACTGGTTCCCGAATTATAGGATTATAAAAATAGTCAAGTTATGGTTATCGATGCCGTTTGGATATAGGAAGAATGAAATCTAAATCTCGGGATAGCTAATTCTCCTGATACCTAAATATTTCGGTAGCTAAATATCTCTGTAGTAAATCTCCCAGTAACTAAATGTCTCGGTAGCTACATCTCTCGGTAGCTAAATCTTCCGATAGCTAAATTTTCCGATACCTAAACATCTCAGTAGCTAACCATCTCGGTAGCTAAATCTCTCGGTAGCTAAATCTCTCTGTAGCTAAATCTCCCGGTAGCTAAATCTCCCAGTAGTTAAGTCTCCCAGTAGCTAAATGTCCCAGTAGCTAAATCTCCCAGTAGCTAAATTTCCCAGTAGCTAAATTCCCAATACTTAAACATCTCGGTAGCTACATTTCCCGGTAGCTACATTTCCCGATAGATAAATCTCCCGATACCTAAACATCTTGGTAGCTAAACACCCCGCTAGCTAAATCTCTCGGTAGCTAAATCTCCCAGTAGTTAAGTCTCCCAGTAGCTAAATGTCCCAGTAGCTAAATGTCCCAGTAGCTAAATCTCCCAGTAGCTAAATCTCCCAGTAGCTAAATCTCCCAGTAGCTAAATTTCCCAGTAGCTAAATTCCCAATACTTAAACATCTCGGTAGCTACATTTCTCGGTAGCTACATCTCCCGATAGATAAATCTCCCGATACCTAAACATCTTGGTAGCTAAACACCCCGCTAGCTAAATCTCCCGGTAGCTAAATCTCCCAGTAGTTAAGTCTCCCAGTAGCTAAATGTCCCAGTAGCTAAATGTCCCAGTAGCTAAATGTCCCAGTAGCTAAATGTCCCAGTAGCTAAATCTCCCAGTAGCTAAATTTCCCAGTAGCTAAATTCCCAATACTTAAACATCTCGGTAGCTACATTTCCCGGTAGCTACATCTCCCGATAGATAAATCTCCCGATACCTAAACATCTTGGTAGCTAAACACCCCGCTAGCTAAATCTCTCGGTAGCTAAATCTCCCAGTAGTTAAGTCTCCCAGTAGCTAAATGTCCCAGTAGCTAAATCTCCCAGTAGCTAAATCTCCCAGTAGCTAAATTTCCCAGTAGCTAAATTCCCAATACTTAAACATCTCGGTAGCTACATTTCCCGGTAGCTACATCTCCCGATAGATAAATCTCCCGATACCTAAACATCTTGGTAGCTAAACACCCCGCTAGCTAAATCTCCCGCTAGCTAAATCTCTCGGTAGCTAAATCTCCCGATAGCTAATTCTCCCAATACCTAAACATCTCGGTAGCTAAACATCTCGGTAGCTAAATCTCTCGGTAGCTAAATCTTCCGATAGCTAAATCTCCCAGTAGCTAAATCTCCCAATACCTAAAAATCTCGATAGCTTAACATCTCGGTAGGTACATTTCCTGGTAGCTACATCTCCCGTTAGCTAAATCTACCGATACCTAAACGTCTTGGTAGCTAAACATTTTAGTAGCTAAATCTCTTGGTAGCTACATCTCCTGATAGCTATATCTCCCGGTTGCTAAATCTCCCGTTAGCTAAATCTGCCAGTAGCTAAATCTCCCAGTAGCTAAATATTTCGGTAGCAAAATTTCTCTGTTCCTAACTATCTCTGTAGCTACATCTCCCAATAGCTAAATCTTCCGGTATCTAAATCTCCCACTACCTAAATATCTTTGTAGATAAATCTCTTGAAAATTGAATCTCCCTGTAGCTAAATTTGCTACATTTCTCGGTAGCTACATATCTCGGTAGCTACATCTCCCAATAGCTAAATCTTCCGGTAGCTAAATCGCACACTACCTAAATATCTTTGTAGATAAATCTCTTGGTATTTGAATCTCACTGTAGCTACATATCTCGGTAGCTACATCTCCCGATAGCTAAATTTCCCGGTAGCTAAATCTACTAGTCTAGCAAGAGAGCCTTGAGCCTCCCTGCTCGTCTGCAGGTGGCGGGGGCTTTGATTTAAAAAAAATATATATCTGAATGATATCTACAAAATGCTGAAAACATTCGCCTTTCACAAATGTTGTTGTTTCACATATATACTGCCCCCTATCGCCAGGAAACTACACACTGTTGCTTTAAGAATTTTACTAAGCGGAGGAAAAGAAAGGAATAATGTTTACCACAGTAGCAAAGAGGGAGGAGCAATGACTAACATGTCATTAATCTTAATGAGCAAGCACCCAAATCGTGCTGTTTCTCCCCGCCCACCTGAACTGGAATACAATAAGAAAAAACTGAGAGAAAGGATTTTTTTTTTTTTCACACAGACGGCATTTTTTCATACCAGAGAACACAGATAAATTATTAAAAACTCCAGTAAATGAGACATTTAATTTTACTACAAAAATTACCTTCATCATTAATGGTTCCATTCAGATTCTAAAAAAATAAAGATCGACACATCGATTTTAAATATTGATACAATATCAGGACATAAAATAACACGATTTATCGTATCAACATTTTCTTGCATCCCTCATGATGAGGGGCGAAACTTTCTCTGGTGATGCATTCAAAGACCGTTAGATTTTTCCAAGCAGCAGAACTTCAAAACAACTGAGAAACTGCAGTATTGAGTTTTCAGATTTTTCCAGGTTACTGAATGAACCACCATAGGATATTTTTTGAATGCTCCTTGTGATGATGCATTCAGGTACTTATAAACATTAATTTACTACATATTTTACCTCTTTCATCACTTATTAATATTTTCTGAGTTTTTGAGTGTTTTTACACGTATTTAACAATAATCTGATCGAAACCAACCAATTTCAAGTTTCCATTTTGTTATTGGTAGCTTGGTTGGTCTGTCCTCCTGGGGGAAGGTGGGAAACCCGGGCGTGGCTTTCTCTAACTCAACCGGAATCAGTTTATTTCTGATTTATTTATATTTTTCTCCTCCATCTGTGTCCTCGTCGTCGCGCTGAATGAAGGACGGCTCCTTAAAATATAAAAACCCTCCATTAAAAATGTACGCCGCCCTGTCTGCCTGCCGCCTCGCTGCCATTTTGCGTTTAGGAATCCAGGCAACGATGAAAGGCAGAGGATGGGAAGAGGAGACAGGGACTGAGCTGCGAGTGATAAACAAAGGAGCCAAAAAGGAGACGGAGGTCGCTCGGTTTAAAGCGACGAGCCGGCGACATTTTGTGATATTTGCATGAACCGAGCGGGGAGTTTGGCACGCGGTGGGCAGGAGCTCGCCGTCAGCCAGCTGGATTAACCGGCAGACAGGGATTTGATTCCCAAAATCAGTTTATTTACTCTACAGCACATCAGCGAGCTGAAGGTGAGCTTTGCTGCTTCAAACAGCTCTCAGAATGGGACTGGATTACAGAACCGGGTTGATTGGATTCATATAAAAAAAAAAAACATAATTCAGTTAAATTGAAAGAATTGCAACTTTAATCCAATTCATTTAAGATGAATTTAATTGGTTTTCAACAGACACAGAGAAGATTCTGTTTATTGATGTCCCTCCAATTTATACAGTAGCAGTTTTCCAATTAAAATCAGTTGAATTCAACATAATTAAAATAAGTAAAACCAGTTCAGATTTTATTAAAGTCAATTTCCACCAAAATTGATTTAGTCCACATCAATTTGGTGCAGTTTAAACTAGTATATAACTGAATCAGGATTGTGTGTTTATTACCAAAACATGGATTCACATTAGAAGTCACCTCGGAGCACTTTACAGCGAAAGTAATCAAGTCCGGTTCAGTTAAAATTTTATTTATTTATTTTATTTCCCACAAAAGTCCCAAAGCTTTTAGAGAAAATGTACAGTTCCGATTACATTTAAATACACGGTCCAGTTCCTTCTAAAGTTATGTAGGTCGGTTAGAGCTAATATACAGTCAAATCCAATTACGTAAAGTCCTGTTTAATCAAACTGTTCACAGATTTTAACACCCGACAAAGATCACAAGAAGATAAACAAGAACATTTAATGAACTGAGGGACAAGAAGCTTTTAAAACCCAACCTGTGTGGAAAAGTATTCAACCCCTTTAGAAATTCTTTTGGTTCGGTTTCACCAGCAACACGCAGGCCTGATTACTGCATGATTGCTAGAATCAACTAATCCTTCATATAGAACCAGTCTGAAAGCATGAAGTAGGCTGAAAGTTGACAAAAAGCAACACTTGGGCTAATTTAAGGAAATATTGAAGGTTCTGGATTCCAGAGAACCCCAGTTAGAACCATTATGAACACCTAGAACAGTGGAGAACCTGATGTTAAGGTTGGTTTGATTTAAACCAGAACCACCAGAAGAAATCAGTCAAACGAAAACGTTGGTGCTGTCATTTCCTACGCCGCTCAGAACCTCCACCCAGATCCACGTCGACGCTTCCTGACCGCGTCCAAAATCTTATGACCGTTCCGATCCGTCCCAAAGCTCAGGGAAAACGAGGGAGACCATTTCGAACCGCGGGACGCCCCGGAGACGTTGGCGTCCCAATCACACGTACGCAGACGGAGACGGGAGCCCATCGCGTGCCAGAACCGCCAGTCCCTGCTGGAAGCTGCTCGGAGCTTTGGGAATTAGAAATCCCACAATTAAACATATGGGCATTAAGATAATTGTCAGTTGCGCTGTGGTGTGTGTGTCTGTGTGTGGTAGACAGATGGACAGGATTCAGCAAACTACACACACTCCCACCCCTGAGAACTGGAGTAAAAACAAAAAAAAAGACACCCGGACTTCCAGATCAAAAAGAAATGTGGATTTCTGACGTCTAAATTGGAATCTGGGCTGAAACTGCTGATGAAAGACGGGAGAGGATGGAGAGTAGAGGTGGCTGATGGAGTCCGAGACGCTGAACTCCAACTTCTGTTGTTAGAAGGATGGAGGATGCCCTCCGCTGGGCAGAGGCGGAACTGCAACATCCTCAGAGGTGGAGGACTAAAAAGCAAATAAAAGGTCATCATTTTAGGATGAGGACTTAAAAACAAAACTTTGTATTGAATTATGGGGGGGGGGGGGGGGATGAAGTTTATTGGAAGAATAATTCATAATAAAACAACTGCTGATGCAATTAATTCAACACTCCTTTAAAAACTTTAATAGAAACACATTTTTTCATATTAATGACGAGCACCAAAAATGACTATAATATGAATAATTTTAGCACGAATTTACAAGGAATTAAGAACAGCATCAATTATTTCATTGGAAATGTTCTTGTTTATTTTCCTGAAACAATTAATTTATCTCTGTAGTTTAATTTCCCTTCAACATCTGCTTCTTTTCTTTTTTTCATGTTAAACCGCTGTGATCATTTGAAAATGGCCAATTTAATCCGGCAAATGACAAAACAATATAGCCAGTTTAATCCAGATTATTTCTGAAGAAAGTGTAAATGAATCTGGTTAATCCTGTTGATTTTAATTGAATTCAGTCTGAATTTACACTTTAAGTACAATTCAGAATTCAAAATGGATTCCAAAGGCTTTTATACAATAAAAAAGAGGCTCATTTCATGTAGATATCAGATTTATTACAAACAAATGCCTGTAATAATATACAACATTTAATTTAGACAAATTCCTCTAATTTTATGCAGGGTTGTTCTAATCCAAATGATTTCAAATTACAAACACAATTTGCTTAAAAATAAAAAACAATTTATAATCCTAATAAATCCGGTTTAATCAAACTGATTCAAAAATAAATACGGTTAAATTTAGATAACTATTAATACAGCTCAGTTTAATAGAGATTATTAGTCTTTACAGTTTAAATTAATCCCAATAAACTCCAGTTTATTTAAAATAAATACAGACCTCACAGTTTTAAAGACCCCATCTAATAATGCGACCAGTTTAAATTATTTTTATATATTTTTCCGTTAATTGAATTAATCTCGATAACACTGTCCAATTCAAGCCACTTTAATCATTTTACTTCAGTTACAGTATGAATCAAAAGATAATCGAATTCTGTCCAGTTACATATGGTTCAAGATAAAAACCTAGAAATTATTTTATTTAACATTTTATTTCCCTCCAATCCAGTTTTGTGTTAAATCTGTTCTAAATGAATGCAGTTAAAACCAACTTACTCCAGTTTATAATCGATCAGGTTGGAGTCAATTATTGGTCCATTTAATCCGACTTTTTTATTTTAGGTAGAGCTTGTTTGAAGTCAAACATTTTCAATTCCGTCCAGCTCACTACACTTTATATCAAATCGCTTTACATTTCAGTTTAATGCAGAAAATTGGAAATAATACAGCCGAATTATATCCAAATGAAGTTTAAAAAGTCCAGTTTAGGAAATTATTGAACACAATCCAATTCACCTCAAACACATCAAGTTAAGTCCGGATGATTTTGTAATCCAACAGATTCCAGATGAATGCACTTTAATCCAAGCAATTCAACAAAAATTTATTTCATATTTAAAATAATTTAAAAAAAACCCAACACATTTGATTTATTCCTAAATTTAAGGTTTAAGTTTATTGTTAAATAAAATCCAAATGTTCTGTAATGTTCATTACAGAGTAATGAAACAGTCCAGTTCAGGATGTTTTAGTGTTTATGAAATGTAATTTTTTTAAACATTTGTGAAGTTCTCTGTTACCTCACATAGGTTTTACCACAGCGCCCTCTACTGGCACAATCTAAGCAGCTCTTTTAACCAGATCTGGTCACCTTCTTTGTCTGTTCTCCAGGTGGGCTCTCACAGAGAAGATGGCGGCAGCGTGGGCAGTTTGCGCGGAGGTCACTCCATGGCGGGTCAGGTGTCGGTGCCTCAGCTGCCGGTTCAGTCGGCCACCTCGCCGGACCTCAGCCAGCCCGACCCTTACCGCGGTGAGTAGGACCTGTCAAACGTCCGGCTTTAATCAGGGCCGCTGTCTGTCAGCGGAGCGGCGGCTTCGCTGGGAGTCAAAGGGGGAAAGGACCGACGGAGGAACATGTGTTTTCACTTTTTCCTACCAGAACGAGCCGAGGAAAGACGCAGCATCTGCTGTTAGGGGCTCCTCTGGGACCTCATCATGAACTTAATAAACATTTCTGACCACACATGATGAGGAGAGCCCGAGAAAAAACATCTAAACAGGGGAAAAAAAACTACTGAACATGGAGGGCTACACAGAAAACAGACAAATAGAGGAGGTTTTTAAGGTGACGTAATAAAAAACAGTGAAATAGAATACAATAGGAGATTTTTTTTAATGACATTTAGCTCAACGTTGAACACATCATTTTAAACCAGCTAATCTATACAAAAATCTGTAGGACTCTTATTTTGAAAGCATATATATTTTTTATTATCTCTGGTTACTTTAAACTCACATGCCCTTGTAATAAACCTTTGAAAGTTAAACTTTTATTTTGAAATTCCCCCATATTTTATTTTGAAAGGCTAACCTTTTGATGTAATCATCAGCCTGGATGAATGAGAATATTCACAGGCCTTTTGATGTAATGATTTTTTTTAGCTATGATCCACTTTATAAAATGTTAAGAATGTTAATATTTAAATTCACGCAGATTTTTTTATAACTGGTTTATTCGTAAACATACTTTAACTGAAGCCTGAATATTGTCATAAATCAGTAAAATGTAGACGTTTTATCTTGAAAATCTTCCTTACGCTTCATTACGAAAGTCTAACCTAATCCCTCTTTAATATGATGTAATTTTCTATTTATTCGAATATTGAGCCTTTTATTTTAAGTTCAGATTGTTTCATCACTGGTTTATTTGTAAACATATTTTAATTGAAGCCCAATATTGTCATAAATCAGTAAAACTTACTTTTCCTTTCTTGAAAATCTACCTTAAGTTTTATTTTGAAAGGGCAAAACGATGTATTTTATTCTGACTGGTTAAAGTCCATCAGTAATGTGGGGATAACGATAACCTACCCTGTGGCACGTTTAGGCTTTTATTCTGACCGTTCAACATTATTATTTTTCCATCAATGATTTATTTCTATACATTCATTCTTGTCGTAAACCTGTAAAAGCTGGACTTTTATTTTGTAAACCATCACTGAAGCTTTATTATGAAAAGGCTAACCTTATCCCTCTTTAATTTGATGTTGATTTCTGTTAGCTACGATCCATTTATTGGAATATTGTGCCTTTTATTTATAGTTCAGAGTTTTTCATAACTGGTTGATTTGTTAAAATATTGTTATTGAAGACCAATATTGTCAGAAATCAGTAAAACGTATAGTTTTTTTTCTTGAAAATCGTCCTAAGCTTTATTTTGAAAGGCCAACCTGTTGTCTTATTATGTAAAATTCCAATAGTAGCGAGGAGTCTACGGGTTTTAACAATAAAATACACTGTGGAGCCATTAGGCTTTTATTTTGAAGGTTCAACATTTATTTATTTATTAAAGCTAGACTGTTATTTCGAAAACCATCCGGAAGCTTTATTTTGAAATGAGTTTCCTTCCACCCGTCAGTCCCACGGCAGATTTGTTCATCAAATCCCAGAGCGACACAGTTTGTATCTTTGAATTAAAGTCGTAACCTGACAAAACTAATAAGGATTTCTTTTAAAAAGTCGAAGTTATTTAAACCCTAATGATAATAATTGATTTTCCAACAGTGTGCTGATGTAACTGCCGAAGTAATCGTGAAAAAACGCACTAATAAAAACCCCAGCTTGGTGATTTTTAGCAGGTTTTAGACTGGAGTGAAGCTGAGAGGCTCGACCCATCCTTGGTTCTGCTCCACGCGGTTATTATGAACGGAGAGAGAATAAACCAGAATCAGAATCAGCTTTAATCGCCAAGTATGACACATACAAGTATGATGCATACAAGGAATTTACAGATACAGTACAACCTGTCCAAGATCATTACAAACAACAACAAACAGATCCAGGTCACTGTTGGGCACGCAGCCACCGAGCGGCGCTCCCGTTTATGAAACATAGAGAAGTAAACATCTGGTAGGGGAGGGTTCCACGGTGAGGAGAAAAAAACGCTCACCTGTGTTGTGGGTCCGTACAGCACTCACAACGCAGGTGATAGAAAAAACCACACCAACAAACATTTAAGCACATATTCAGACATTAACAATGACACATCAGGAGGGATGGGCAGGTATGAGCTCCAGTCCACAGGGTAACGCGCTGCCGTCGAGGCGCGCTGTTATCCGGCTTCATGTTGCAGGAGAGAAAATGAGGATACAGCGAGACGGTGTGTGTAACCATGTCAGTGTGTGCGTCAGTAGATGCAGGTGTACGGGGGAGAGGAGACTCTGTTGATATTCTTCTCAGGGACATTTGATTAGGACCAGGTTGAAGGTCTTCATGGGAGCCAAAATATAAATTGTTTGGATTTCAGGGAGATATCAAATATTCCTCTCTGAACGAGCGGCTTCTGGTTCTCCTGCCAGAGCCCGAGCGTTTCTTCTCCTTTCCCCTCATTACACACTTGGCTGTGGTCACCGCTGGATGAACGTCATTGACAGCCATGAAAGGCAAAAACAACCCGCTTATTTTGCTGCACCGCTCTTCCTCCTCCATATTCAGACGGCAGATTTGTTCAGCCACCTCGTTAGGTTTCTGTAACGCTCAGCCGGCGAAGCGTTCCTCCGATTCATTCACAAAACTTTCTCAGACTCATTTTCGGCTTTATTTGAACCTTTCTTTACCCGCTTTATGTGTCAGTAATGGGCGCCTGCCGCAGAAAGTTCATTAGGAAGCAATTCACAGGTGCACCTTTATCAATGCTCCCTATTGTTATCAACAAACGTCGCTCGATGGTGACCCGTTTGGTTACCATGGTGATGCACTGCGCCCAAGGAAACAAGTAGTGAGGTTGGTTGAGACATTTTTTTAAAACCTTAACTAGGTGGATTTAAAAAGTAATTGAAACCAAAGCTTCTGTCAGTCACATAAAGACTGTTCTGAAAACTTGTGGCGTTTGTCACCGATTAGTACAGCTGATTGTTTTTCTCATGGGACATAAAGGCTACGAACCACGTAGGTAACCTATTTTCAAATATTTTGCCAACAATAAGGATTTTCGTGTCCTGAATGAGGAAACTTTAGCCCACAGCGCGTTCCTTCCCTCCGTACGATAAGCGACACCGTCGGATGACGGGAGAAATTTGTGAGAAACGTGGCTCTGGGAGATTGGTGGAACCGATAATTGAGAACGCGGCGACGCCACGAGGAGGTCAAATTACGCGTGAAGTCTTCCGTAAATAAAGCAACGGGGAAAAAAAAAACGTAACCAACGTCAAAAAACAACTTAACATTGTTAGTGTGGGAGAAATTAAAGGCTTTCTCTGTTTTTGAGTTCATTTAAACCCCGTTAACACAGAAGATCAGGAATCAGGATTAAGCATCAAAGCTTTACTCGTCACGTTTTACACGTCTCGTCTCAGAGCACACATTGTTAATGGTTAAGTCAGTGGGTTAAATGCTGTCTAACCAAATCAAAATCAACTTATTCAATTTTATCATCATCAGATGAAGTAAATGGTAATTTTTCTCACACTTATGCAAACTTGTTTTCTGGCCTGCCGGAATGTTCTTTAATTTCCCTGAGGAATAAATGATTAATGGATTTTTATTTTCTCTCACAATAGGGCTGTTAAGTAGGCCATGAAATGGATATTAAGTTCCTATGTACGTGGATTTAAAAAATACTTTGATTTAACTTGAGGGAACCTGTAGGAACCGTGTTTTTTCTTCAAAGAGTTATTAACTAATAGGGGTGTAAGAAGATATCGATATGCCAAAATATGGTCATGATATTGTATAGATATTCACAAGCAAAGAATCGATTTTTATTTTTTACTGTAAATTTTGTCATAAAAATAAAAGTATGACTGGTAGTACGTGGCTGTTTTCACCTTTTTTGTTCCAGTGGATCAACTAGATCTAGTAATAAAAACAGGTTGGAGTTTTTAGAAAGTTGTCACAGATTTTCTACAGTTGAATTCATTTTTTTAAATAAAAATATATAGTATTACTCTTGGTATCGTGGTATATCCCCAAATATCGTATCGTCCCCGCTGTAAATGGTAAATGGTAAATGGACTGAACTTATATAGCGCTTTTCTAGTCTTACTGACCACTCAAAGCGCTTTACATTGAAGCCACATTCACCCATTCACACTCGCATTCATACACCGACACCCAACATGGCTCGGACAATGTAGAATTTGGGGGGTTAAGTGCCTTGCCCAGGGGCACATCGACATGTGACTGGAGGAAGCTGGAATTGAACCTACGACCCTCCAATTGCAAGCCAACTACTCTACCACTGAGCCACAGTCGCCCACGATACGTATCGTGACGCCAGATTCTTGCCAATACACATCCCTATTAACTAATGCGGCTGAATTCAGATGCGCGCCACACTTTTCAGATTTATTTATTTTCCCCTTAAAAAAGGAGTGTTGAAAGCCGCAGATGGGATCTACTTCGTGTAAAATCCACGAGCTTTCTGTCGTCTGGGTTTCGTGGACGTCCTCGGACGTTCTTCCCTCGACCTGCCAGCGTGCTAACGTTCAAACACGCGTGTACGTGTGTTCTTGGGGAAACATCGGGGTAACCGCTCCCTCCGTCCTCTCGTGTCCGACTGGTGACACTCGGCACCGTCAGAAGCACACAGCCTCCTTTCTCTCTGCAGCCATTCCCGCACAAACACACACCAGCAATAGTTCTGAACGCAGAATGCTTCCAGTCAGAAGGGGGAAGCAGAGCCAAAATGGCCGACAGCCGGTTGGTTGGTGTGTGTGTGAGAGAGAGAGAAACAGCACAGCTGAGTGTTGACTGAGATGCGGCAGACCCGTGCAGATGTCGAGTAACGGAGGGCGGAGAGGCTTCGCCGTGACTCTTCCACGCCGCCATCTTGGAAGCCTGTCCGCAGGGTAGGGTAAAGGGGGAGTGTTGTGTAATCTGGCGATCGATGTCAGATTTCAGGACACACTGAATTCTCATCTTTAAATCATTCTGCTATAAACGGGGTTCTAAACCACTTTTTTTTTATTCCACCCTTTTCTTTTGATGCTCAAACAAAATAATTTCTAAAACAAACAATTTACGCCCCATGATCTGTAGATCGCTCTTTAGCAGCGGAACCCATCAGCAGGTCTCCAGCCTTCAGTTTGCTGATATTTGTTTCTACACCGCTCATTGGAGCATTTAGGTCTGGGCTTTGACTAGGTCACTAAAACAACTTGATTTTTTTTTTTTTTCCTCTTAACCAGCCATTACGTTCTGGATCCGTACGGGATCGCGACGATATCATGAAACTGAAAAAAAAATATTGGCAGTGAAAATAAAATTTAGCATTGGAAATTATAATTATAACTGGAAAATCTTAATTTTGAATCTGAAATAAATGTTCCATATTGAAAGTGATAAAAAAAAAAATCAATGCATTAAAACAAATTAACTCAAATTTTCAAACTTTCATTCTTTTTTTTCAATGCAAAGTTTTATTTTTCAAAGCCGATCCTTTTTTTTTCAGCGCGTTTGAGAGCCGCATGTACTAGCGTTGAGCTGTCGGTAATCGAGTAAAGGTCTCTTGTAGTTCTTTTTTATATCTTTAATTCCAAAATATCCACGTACTACAGTAAAATCCACGGCTATAACCATCTGTAATGTTTAATTGGATTTAACCTGTAAACGAATTATTGTTTGCTTCCTTTTCTGTTGGTTTGATCGCTGGAGAACCGATAACCTACTAAAAATATTAATACATATCTGTTTGTGTATTCAACCTGTACTTTTTAAAATTAAGTAATACCGATCATCTATTGACAGCGATGTGAGTCAGAATTTAAATAAACATAGTTTTGTTTTATTAGGAGCACAGAAATATAAATTAAAGGTTCTATTAACGGGGTCCTCTAGAATTTAGAGGGCCACATAAATGTGTACGGGGGGCCAGATTTGGCGCCCGGGTCTTGAGTTTGACACATGTGGTCTTACGGCTACTTCCCAGAATGTATCGATCTAGTTTTAGCTACTGTTAAAAGCGCTGATGGACGGATATCTTGATAAGCGGCGCAACAGAACCACAAAAACTGACTTCTTACTAGGGATGCAACGATGCTTCTTTTTTCAAACAAATACAATACCGATACTTGGATCTGAGAACTTGCCGATGCGCCTAACACGTAAAAAAGCGCAACAAATTGGAAGGCAGTTTTTATTTTCTTCTCTGCTTGTTACAAAAAAATAATGGTGAGAAAAAAATTATGTTAATAAAAATGACCACAAAAAAAGTTTCATAATTTTCTGTGAAATTATTGCAGAGCTTCCACGTTTTAAGTACTGATATACGAGTATATTGGAACAGTATCGGTGCCAATACCGCTATCTGTATCGATGCATCCCTACTTGCCGATACCAAGTACAAATGCGGATATTTCTAACATACAAAAAAAAAAAAAAACGCAATAAATTGGAATGCAGGGTTTATTTTTTTCAGTGCTTGTTAAAAAAAATTATGCTGAATTAAATGAATAAAATGAAAAACTATAAAAATGACCACAAAACAAAAATATTAAGTGAAAAATTAACATTTTATGTGAAACTATTGCAGGTCTCATGGTACCTATAAATTTTAACCAGTACATGTACATTGGAACCGTATTGGCCCCAATACCAATATCGGTGCATATGTACTTTCTACATCAACAACAGTTGGTCCACAACAAGTCTCAGATCCAAAGTACATCATCATCTGCCGCTGAACGCGCTGATAATTCCCTTCCTTGTTTGTATTTCTCAACAGTTTTCATCAGAACTACCGTTAGCATTAGGGATGCACCGATCCACCTTTTTTGGTTTTCCGATACAAATACGGATATTTGAGGTTCATAATCTGCCGATATGATCCAAAAGATAACGGATTACATAAACTGTTTGCCGTGAGGAAAAGGCACGAGGTACCACTTTTTAAATGACTCGAAAATTAATTTTCAAGAAAAAAACGGAACATTCGCTGTGAACTTGTTGCAGTTTACAGATATTTCTAAGTATCTGTTCATCGTATCGGCTAACACACTGATACGATACAAGTACATTAGAAATAGGGGTGTCACGATCTCGATTTTTTTACCAAGGAGGATCGCGATCACGTCCTCCCATGTCTACATAATGTAGCATCACTAGTGTCCCTATCGGACTCCGTAGCAACAGTTACCAGGGAACCGTCTATTTACTCAGATATCCTCATCACAGAGAACCACACCTTGCATTTTCCCTAAAAAGTAACCGCTATAATCATAATAAGAACCTCCCCCGTGAACAGAGCACACATCTACAGAGCATATTAGCTGACGCTAGCTGGTAGCTACTAGCTAAGCTACAGTTAAACCATGCCTAAAGCACACCTTTTATTCTCATATCACCAGTGAGGAAATTTTGATTTTTTTCTGTGAGTTACGTCAACATTCTTGTCGTAAACAAGAGGACAACAGTTAGCTGCACATTAGCTCTTTTCTCTGAGGCAGCCGGAGCTGAGAGTTGTAGCGCTGCAGTAACTACAAAGAGTCACTAGATGGCAGCCACCATCTGTTAATAATCATTTCTGTTATTTATTTAAGCGAGATTTTTACACATATAAGTGTAACAATTTATTTAAAATACTGTACGTGACCATTAATGCCTAATGTGATACATTACACAAGAATAATGGAAATTTCATCACTTATGTGTGTTTTGAAATAAGATTTACTGTACAAAATGTAATGAATAAAACCAATGATTATAGACTAGACTAGTCCAAAAATGGCATAGAGCTCTGTGCTGTAAGAAAATGGAAAAAATCTTGAATTGAATCGTGACCTTAAAGTCGAAAATCAAATCGAATGAAGGATTTGGAGAATCGTGATACCCCTACTTATCCCTAGTTGGCATGCAAGCTAGTTAACCCTTGTGCAACTTAATTTGCACGGGGGTTGATCTTAAACTCTATGGAAGCAACAGGCGTTTACCTACTTTTGTGAAGTAACCGTCTCCTCTGTCCTCCTGCAGCTCTGTCCGGAGGCCTTCAGGGCCAGAGCACCTCCTCGGTCAGCTCAGAGATCAAGTCTGAGGATGAGGGGGACGAGAACCTCCTGCAGGACACCAAGCCCCTGGACTCCAAGAAGGAGGACCTGGACAAGGAGCTGAAAGCTATTGAGAGGTCAAGATCTAGGTAACCCCGCCCACCGCCCAGACGCTCGCTTCCATCAAAACCCTCAGCTGGACTGGGACGCACGTCTTTTCCCAGCAACCTTAACCCCTCCCCCGGCGCTGACGGCGCGCCCTGCGTTTCCGCGAGGCGCCGGGAAGGTTCTGGGAACCAGCCTCTGAACTTTGATGAAGTGATCAAGTGCGATGAGAAGCAGCTGAATACCTCGGAGACTTCTCGCCTCCGCCGGGCGTCTCCCCTCCTCGGCGCTGCCGCCAACGCCGGGTCGTTTTCTCATTTCAGCCGAGGCGGCAGGGTTAAAGGAGAACGGAGGTTCTGGGTGGATGCGCAGCTCTTGGCTAACCTACATGTCTCTCCACGGTCTTGAGCCTGGATTCAGCCGTTTCTCACGCAGCAGAGTAGACCCCCCCCCTCCCAAAACCTGCATTCTCAACGAAGTGCCGCCTCGCTGCCCCTCAGGGTGGGAAATCAACAGCAAACCTTAAATAAAAAATAAAAACCAACGTTCTTCCCACCCTGGATGCAGCGGCGCGGCCTTCACTCCTCCAGAGATGAACAGGCTGTTTATCTTGGTTCCTTTGTTTACCGGGAGGACGGCAGAAATCGGAAACATTCGGATCCCGAACCCAGAATTTTTACCCAATGGTGGCGGCCATGTTTCAGTTATGATGATGATGATGTTTTAATGGTGAAAAATGTTTTCTAAGTCGTTTTCAAGTCTTTGTCCCATCATTAGCAACCGATCCTACACTTATCCCCGTAAAGCCCCCTTGTGGTGGCTAACGGGTATGACGGCTTTACCTGAAACTTTATCCAAAAACATCAGATTGACATTTTTCATGAACAGAAAGGTTGTCGGCTGTGTTGTGGTTTTAGTGGAGTACCGAAATGTAGCAGAACCGATTCTCATCTTCCCGTTTACGTTCAAGCTGCTGTCAGAACGCCAGCACAGCTCGCTGCCACAGGAAGTTAGAAAAGCAGCAGTCTGTTGCCTAAACGATATAGGACCACAGAATAGTTCCTTTGCTTCAGCCAAAAATTAACAGATAACTTTAGTAGAAATTACAGGTCATTTTTCAGGACTATAAGAGGTACTTTTTGTTAAACCCATAAAATTGTGCTACATATGTTATCTCAAGTAAAAGTGAAATTTAGCTATCTAAAAATATTAATAGCGTGAGGGTAACAAAGTATTTGGTACAAAAAGGCTCCTTGAGTACTGAGTATTATCTCATTTATGAGTTTTTTTGATAATTCAGGTATTTAAAAGATTAAAATGATACAAATAAATAACACAGTTACAAACTAATTAATTTTAAGCAGTAAAAAATACTTTTCTAAATCAATATTATTCCATTTAATACCAAAACTTAACAGTAGGTAGTATCTCAAGTAAAAGTGAAATGTAGCTATCTAAAAATATTAATAGCGTGAGAGTAACAAAGTATTTGGAACAAAAAGGCTCCTTGAGTACTGAGTATTATCAATATTTTCTCATTTATGGGTTTTTTAATGAAATCAGACCAAAAAAAAAGAAACTTATTGAATAATTCAGGTATTTTAAAGATTAAAATGATACAAATAAATTAAAAGCGTAAGAGTAAGAGAGTTTATTTGGTACAAAAGGCTCCTTGAGTAATGAGTATTATCAATATTTTCTCATTTATGGGTTTTTTAATGAAATCAGACCACAAAAAAAGAAACATATTGAATAATTCAGGTATTTTAAAGATTAAAATGATACAAATAAATAACACATTTACAAGCTATTTAATTTTAAGCGGTAGAAATACTTTCTAAATCAATATTTTTTCCATTTAATACCAAAAATTAACAGTAGGTAATGATTCGAGAGAGAGAAATCGTGAAATTGATTCAGAGGTTCAAAATCACGATTTTATTTTTTAGAATAGTTTGCCCTTTTTACAGCTAAAATAGGAGGGAGAAGTCCAGACGGCCGTTTTAAAGAAAAAATTTGGTGGGTTTTTTTGTGTGTTTTTTTTTCAACCTGAAACTTATTTTTAGCAAATATTACGTTAATTTACTCATCCAGACAAGTTTGGAGCCACTTGGAGTCCTTCTGGACAAGTTTATATCCGGTCCCGATCAGCGTATATCTATATAACGAGAGTCAATCAGGGCAGGAGATTTGTTAACATTGTTAAATGAAAGAGTTTCGGGGCAGATAATGCCTTATTACAAGCATTATGTGGATGCCATATAATTAAGATAACAGCTAAAACATTTTTAATATAACTGACCCAAGCCTATATCAAAAGGGATCAGATTGAATCGGTTCCTGATGAACGATTCTTCAGAATCAAATCGATTCTTGTAACTTGAATCGATACCCAGGCCTGCTTCAAACAAGCTAAAAAGTACTTCCAGTGACAATAATCTGGTATTTACTATATATTCACACAACCTCTAAATGCATCAGCAGTATCCAGAGATTGTTACCCGAGTGAGAGTACTTCATGATAATATTACTCAAGTAAAAGTAAAAAGTATGGTTAGGGATGTGTATTGGCAAGAATCTGGTGAACTGAAGTGTATCAAAATCAGAGCTGGGTAGTAACTAGTTACATTTACTCGAGTAACGTCTTGGAAAAGCTGTTCTTTTAGTGGTAGTTTTTATTTTAGTCTGCTTTTTCTTTTATTTTATGACGTATTGCTACTGTCGCTTGAGTAAAATGTCTAGATACTCTACCCAGTTAGTAAATGAAACAGGTTTTTACCAAAAAATGCACCAGACACACACCTAGTTTGTTAAAGTAGACCTCCTGTTTCTGCACAAGTAATCAGGTACTATAAGTACTGGTATTATAGTGAAATAAACAATTTAGGAAAGTCTTCTGCTTTAATTTGTTATAATCTAATTAAGTTATTTATGTGCATCTTTTTTAATTATTTTAGTCTTCAAAATACCAGAATTTTGCAAATTTTTTGGTCTGATTACATAATAAAAAACTTTGTTACTCAAGTACCTTTTTCACCAAATACTTTTCATACTCAAGTAATGTATTTTGGACGGCTACTTGCTACTTTTATTTGAGTAAACAAATGTTGAAGTATTCCTACTCTTACTTGAGTGCAAGTTTTGGGTCCTCTATCCAAAATCTACTCGCAATATGATACGAAATATTGAGATACTATGAGTGAGGTTATATATATATCGTGATTTTTCAAACCGAATTTAACCGTAGAAAGACTGTCCCGGCGTTTTTAAACACTCCAACCTGTTTCATCTTGTTTTTATTCCTAGATATAGTTGATCCACTAAAAAACCAAGAAGGTGAAAACAGCCGCAAACTACCAGTCGTACTTTTCATTTTACTACAAAAATGATCAGGGGCAATAACAGCGTTTTAAATCTAATATAATCTAATCCGGGAAAGGAGGCAGAGTTTATTTGGCTGATCCTAAAAATTACTGAGAGGTAATTGTTAATATTATCTGAAACAAGCTCAAACAAAACAGAAATGTTAACTAAAGCAGCAGATTGTAACAATGGTAACTCCTCAATCAAACTATGAATATTAAAAAGCAATTTAATGTTTTTATTTTAATTTAATTCAGATTTTTAAATATAATGGAACATTTTTGTAAATTAAAAGGTACAGTACATACAGTTTTATTCCTTTAAATTTATCTGATTTAAAATATTTTGGATTTTTTTTTTTTTTTTTTTTTAAATAAAAATGGAATTAATTAAAAAGAATTTTAAAAAGAATTAATTACAGAGAAATATGCCCACTTACTACACAAAAATGTTAACGATTTAACATTTTTTAATAATCTACAGTGAAGCAAAACTAAATCAAATAGAGTAATATTCATATTTTCATAAATTCTACCAACTCACGATATCGTGGCATAAAATATTACGATATATCGCCGTATCCATATTTTCTTGCATCCCTTATTAAAACTTGTTTTCTCGCAAAATGTTACTGAAGTAAAAGTAGCAGAGTAACTGTAACTAGTTCCTACCCGCCAATAGGGACCTATAAGTACAGGGTACTTTCAGGTCCGGTTCTCTCCAGAAACTACAAGCCCCTTTCCAGGCCTCACAGGATACTTTCAATAACTTCCACATTGCTTTCAGAATATTTTAAGTTGTAATAGGAGGTAAAGTGGAATTTTCTGAGAAAAAAAAACATATATATTTTAAAAATTTAATGTTTTTTAAGACCCAAAATGTCACCACAGCGTTCTCTCTCTTCCTGAACCTTGTAGGTGTTTGAGCTCATAAACCTGTGATTAATATTAACCTGATCCTCCTCCTTCCTCCAGCAACAACGACGACGAGGACTTGAGCCCCGAGCAGAAGATGGAGAGGGAGCGGGAGCGGAGGATGGCCAACAACGCCCGGGAGCGGCTGCGCGTCCGCGACATCAACGAGGCGTTCAAGGAGCTGGGCAGGATGGTGCAGCTGCACCTGAAGAGCGACAAGCCGCAGACCAAGCTGCTGATCCTGCACCAGGCCGTCGCCGTCATCCTCAGCCTGGAGCAGCAAGTCCGAGGTCAGCCTCAGGCAGTAAAATAAATGGGGGGAAATAATCACTGAAAATCATTTTCCCTCATGTCGGAATGTTTTAATTAGAAATTTTAAATACGTTAAGTTGATTAAACTATTTCTTTTTAGCTTTTTTGTTTTTGTTTTTTTTTTTTTTTTGGTCGAACTTCTGCCGTTTCTGGATGTGTCCCGACTCCAAATGTCCCCTGAATCAAACTGAATTCTGTGCACTTTGTGTTCCACAGGTTTTTACCAACCAAGAATTTCATTGAAAGTAAATCACACACAGAAAAAAAAAAACATTTTTATACTTCAAATGGAATGATCCATTTTCCTTTGCATTCTGACACAAAAACTCATTTTAAAAGTAAAATTTTTAAAAGTTTAATTGGTTTCCAAGGACTAGAAATCGGTGAAATAAACTTGTTCCTATTTATCAAAGATGTTGTTTCTGTGAATGAAATATTAATGTAAACAGAATTTGTTTTTCTCGTAATTTTTTCCGTTTTCTTTTTCCTAAATTAAAAAAAATATATTATATAATCCTCAGTCTTGTTCAATATAAAAAATCTTCCCCTTTTTTTAAAAACACATGTTTAATTAAACTTCCTAAGCACCCAGGAAGTGACATCACTCAAGTCTTTTCCTGCTTATACAGTAAAAGAAAATATTATCATATTTTTCTCACTTATATTTTTTTGTTTTATTATCAAACTGACGTCAAGCTCAACATTTCAAAACTGTTACATGCAAAAATTATATTTATTATTTTCTTGAAAAAGTATAAATTCATTTCCTGTGCTATTTGCTGCTCCAAACTGCAGCTAATGTGGACCTCGTGGCTACTTTTAGTCTTCAAACCCCATCACAAAAAGCTTCTTTAAAACAGCCAAAAAAGCTAAAGATATTCTAAGTAATGTTTGAGATTTTATGCTTAAGCTGAATAAACATTTTCCTTCATCAGATGCAGCGTTCAGAAACAATTTCATGTGGGGGGATTTTTCAGTAGCCGGAGACCCCAGAGTGAACCGAATTGAGTCCTGCTGACGGCCTAATGTCCACGCAGAGACGCATCTGAAAACATCACCAAACCTGCAGAAGATTCATGTTTTTTGTTTGTTTTTTTCCTTCTCTTTCCGTCCAGAGAGAAACCTGAACCCCAAGGCGGCGTGTCTGAAGCGCCGCGAAGAGGAGAAGGTCACCGTCGCATCAGATGGGACCCCCCTCTCGCTGGCCGCCGCCCACCACGCCGCCGCCGCCGCCATGGGCGATGGAGCAAACCCCATGGGACAAATGTAAACCGCAGCAAACTCTCCTCCCCCTGAATGGTCAGAAGATTTCACTTCTGCACTAACCTGCTGTCGTACCTTTAACTCAAATCTTCACCCGCCTGAATTACAGGCCGGAAAATTACTTCTTCTCATTCGGCTTCCACTAGATCGTTCACAAAATTAGTTTTATGTTTTCAGAGTTTAGACAGTTGGAAAAAGTGTTTTTTCCTGCAAAAATCCAGTGTAAATAATGTCGTTTTGACTTAAAAATGCTAAACAAGATGAAGTTAATAGAGGAAATGTATTATTATTTAAAAAATAATACTAGAAAATGAAAGGCAGAGCTGTTTAAATTCTAAAAAAACTCACCTACACAGTGCAGTCTGCTGGATTTCCTTAAATAGAAACGACTTAACCAGCTTTTAAGAAACTGAATCTGATTTTATAATTATCTGTAATATTTCAATCTTTCAGATTGGAGTTTTAACTGATTTAGTTTTTTTGTAAAATGCAAATTAATTTGAAAGTTTTAATATTTATATGGCATTATGGTGTGGTAATGCCTGGTTATTAAACTATTAAGAGAAGTAGAATCATGAAAATACTTCGTATTTTAGCAATAATTATTAATAAAAATATTATATTTAGGTGGTATTTGGTGATTATTAAAGCTGTAATAATTACTAGCCATAGCAGCTTGTAATTAGGTGTATGGAATCAAGTATTTATTCAAAAGAAATCCAAATATAGTTGAATATTTAATCATTTACAGTGTATTTAACCGCAGTGACAGTTTTTAGTAAGATGTAAACGTGACGAAATGGTTTGCTGTAAAATTTTCTACATTTGTGTAGTTATTAAATATAATTAGGGCTTTTAACCAGTGAAACAGCTGTTTCTGTTTTATTTCATAACGATGATGATGCTTTACTCCAACATTAGGACTGAAATATCCCCTGGTAACACCTGCTCGGACAGGAAACTGGACCTTCACCGATTCCCCAGCATCCGTTCAGTAGAAGACGACAGTGGGAATGAATCAAACCACGTTTCATAACAACTAGCTAATCAGTAGTTGGTAGGGTTTTGACCGTAAACGTTTTTCGTGCTTTTTTGGTACGGTCCTGTCAGTTCGGGACCACACAACAGGAATCCCTGATTTTCCCAACAGCTGCCCACGCTGCATTGAAGTACAGCTGGGAGACTAGAACATAAAAAAACAACTACAAAGTGATTGAAGCTTGTTTTATTCTTAAATATGAACAAAGTGTTATTTAAACATTTCTAAACATCGTTGTCTACTCTGGCTAAGTCTACTTGTACTATTTTATTTATACATAAATCTTATCAAATCTAAACAAATCTGTACTTTAGACTGTCTTAAGTTCATAAATTCAGGAATTGAAAGGAAATCAAAGGTAAAGAAAAGAAGTCATATACACATTTGTATTATCTCTTGGTTACTTTTGTGTACCATCGCACCTGTAGTTTCAGGTAGTTACAGTAGTTGAGTGTTTCTATCAGGTTTTTTATTATCCATTTTATAACGGCACCCTATTTCCGAGCCGTCAACAAAAGTTTGCATAAATTCCCACTTTGTTTTACCATCTTTGTGATTAGAAACTAATCGGATCCAGCGGTTATAACCAGAACCAAGACTGTAACGCAGCGACGTCCAAAGTATCTGCAATGGGAAACAAAAACCAAAAATAAGTATTTGTTTTTAATTCCTTTCAACCAATTAGCAGGAAAATTAAGGAGTAAAAAAATAATATTTTCCAGGTCTGAAAGGTTTCTCGGCCGTCTTTGCTCCTGACTTCGGTTTCCCAGAAAAATTGTTTGTTTGTTTTTTCAGTCAGTGAAATGACTGGGTTCTCAAATCTGTTGGTTATGAACTCTAAATGTTGCCTTAATTTATTTGTGATATTAAAAAGAAGCAAAAATAAAAGTTTTAGGGCTAATAGAAGAAACGTTCGGGCCGGTCATTAGGGCTGCACGATTATGACCAAAATAATAATCACAATTATTTTGATCAATATTGTTATCACGACTATTAATCGCAATCATTCATCCATTCTTGTAAAATATCTATTTTTATTGCACCAGTTATAAACAATGTTTCAAATTTTTGGTGAAAAATTCAACTTTAGATCAGAATAGATGATAAATAATGAAAGAAACACCTGAAAACTAACTCCAAGGTTTTATATTTAAAAGTACGAACTAAATGCGTTATTTCAGAGTGCAATCTCAAAGTGCATCTTAACAGGAACAATCACAGCTTATACAGCGAAGGCAGAGTAAATTCCCTTCCTCAGAATCCTTAGTATGTACTACATGCTATGTAGCAAATACTACTTGTTGTAGTAAATACTGCGTAGCTACTGAACGAGTTGTAGGTAAGAAATCAGACGTAATGCTCCACCATTTTGCGTGTCTGTTGACCCGGATTTTTACGTTACGTTCTCCTGTGTTCCTGCCGTCCACCAGCTGTTATTTTGTCTGGTATAAATTCATTTAAATGTTTAATCAGCTGTCAAAATTATTACAGTAATCAGTAACATCACGACACGTACATTTATACGCTGAAATTGCGGCGGTGTCGATGGTCGACAGTAGGGCTGTGTTGAAAAAAATCGTAAAATCGAGTTGATTCACAATTTCAAAAATCTATTTAAACATTTTTTTTAATAGTTTGCCCTTTTTACAACTAAAATAGGAAGGTAAAGTCCAGACGGCCATTTAAAGTGAACTGTTACTTACCCAGTCATAAGGCATATTGAATTACAGGCTTATAATTAAGATAATAGCTCAAAAAAATAATAATTTGATAGCATTGTATGAATGTCGAACTGGATCCGATTGAATCGGATCGAATTGTTATAATCGATTCTAACTCTTAAGAATTTGAATCGATACCCTGCCCTACTCGACAGTTCGTCTGTAGCCATTTTTAGCTAGATCGCATTTCTACGATTTCGAGGCTTCCGCTGCATTGTGGGATAGCGTAGCGTCCGCCGGCTGCTTACTGTGGCGGTACTACACATCCGAGAACTTTATGCCTACTAGTCAGATCCATACTGGAGATTCGGACCTAATACATCGCTCGCTTACTGCTTTTCGCCTGCTACGTAGTCGACGTATTCGGATGCCGCCATTGTGAGTAGAGCTGTGTTGAAATAATCGAAAAATCGATTCTTGTAGAAATCGAAACGAATCGATTCACAAGTAAAAAAATCGATTCTATTTTTTAAAATAGTTTGCTTTTTTAAAACTGAACTAGGAAGGGAAAGTCCAGACGGCCATTTAAAGTTTTGTGTCTGAATAATAATACAGTTTTCCATGGTGAACTGTTACTTACCCAGTGTTAAGTCATCGAATATCAGGCATATAATTAAAATAACAGCTTAAAAAAAAAAAACATTTACTAGCACCGACCTATATCCACATCGAGCTGGATCAGATTGAATCGGATCGAATTGGATCAGATCGTGATAATCGATTCTAACTTTTGTGAATCGGAATCGAATCGATTCTTGAAATGTGAATCGATACCCAGCCCTAGAGTGGTTTTTATTTGGGCAGCTTAATGAAGCTTTAGCCATGCGTGTATGATAAAGAGGAACGCAGTAGAGCTCGCACTTTGAATGTAAATGTCGTTGACGATCAGGTTCATTTAATCGTGGCCACCAAAATCGTGGTCACGACTAAATTTCCCTACCGGTCATTCCAGAGGCCCTTTTGGCGCCCCCTGCCGTAACGTCTCCGTTCATCCCGCTCGTTTCCCCTTTTCATTAAAAGTTTCTGTCTGTCTGTCTGTCTGTCTGTCTCTGCGACGGAATCCCCTCCTCTGACCCGGTTTCCGTGTCCTCTCCAGGTCCAAGGTGCCGGAGTTCATCAGGATGATGAGTGACCACTTCCTCTGACGGCGTCCGCCACCACAACCCGCCAACCAATCACGCTCGCTGTCGCTCCAGCCCGACCAAGTAGTTCCTCTGGAATCCGGTCCGCCTTCGTCTCCTCTTTGATCCGTCGTCTCCGGCCCTCCTCTTCGACCTCATCGCCTCCTCCTCCAGTCGAGAAAAACTGACTTCAACGTTTTCCGCTTTTTGTCTCTTTGGCGCCTCCAGCTGGGAGAAACTGGATGTTTCTTTGCGGAGACATTCGAACGGCAACGGACTATTTTCTTTGGAATCACCCAAGGAATTCTTGTGCTACATGTTTTATCAGCATTCCCCGGACAAAAAGGCTCTATATAAATATATATAGTAAATATATATATATATATATATATATATGTGTGTGTAAGAAAACAGAAACAAAATGTTTAAAATGTTCAACGTGACGCGTGCAGCGAGGAAGGTTGGGGTTAAGGAGGGATGGTCAGAACGGAGCAAACATATCACAAAGTGTTCAAAGAGATTCTTGTTTTTTTGTTTTTTTTAAAGCAGCATTTTGCGCAGCCTCGACACGTCTCTGACTGAACGGCAACTTAACGCCGCACTGTGGATGAAGCTGTGCCTGACCCTCCTCTCGGATAGACGCACACGGAGAGGATCAAACTCTTCAACTCCTGCCGACAAAAGCTTAGGAACAGAAAGCAGCAGCCGGCACAAAAGGTTTAGGGTTTTTTTTTGGTTATCCAGTCGACTTCATTCACACTGAAAAGTTGCACACACTCACGTTTTTGTAGTGGTAATACGAGTACAAATAGCTTGGGAGTTAGTGAGCAAACGGCCCAGCTAGGAGGAAGAGTCAATCATTGAGTCAGGAGTTGGTCGTTGAGGAACCAAACAAGAACAAACTCCGTGGCGGAGATGAAATAATGAGAATCAAGGCGAGGTCAGGAGCTTAGGACGACAAATCATTGAGAGATGAAAGAAAACATGGACAAAGTGAATCACATTCCTTGAGCCGCGCTACTTGAATCAAGGTAGGCCCCAAAACCGAAGCGCCCAGAGGTCTCAGTGACGGCGGCACTCCAAGGGAAGCAAGGGAACAATCACCGGGGCGAAGGGGGGTCTAGTCCAAGCATTCCCGTGTCAGGTTGTTGTGACGCCCTCATTTTCTGGTTTAGTATCTGCCTGGTTCTGATCCGGATCCTCCAACGCCAGACCTCTACCCTGCCGAAGTACCATCAGTGGTGAAAGGGGGCTTTAAGACGGTGGTTCAGGGGAACTTCATTACAGAGGTAGACCATCTAGACTGATTGGGCCAGGGAAGCTTCTCACCAGCAGCGTAGAGTCACAGATATAAGCAGAGGTGACATCTGTAAAGCTTTGGTTCCTGTACCAGGAGGAACCACCAACTCAGGACCCAAACGGCACAGACCGCAGATGACGTGATCAAGTAAAAGAACCCAAGATGGGTTGGACTTATACCCTCAAAAACCCTTGTTTAACTGGAAACGATTAAAACGGAGAGTTAAACGATTAAATAAAGGAGATGAAACCAGAGTTAAGTCCTGGGTGTCCGCAACTCCTCCAAAAGCCTCCGCTTCAAGGAGACGAAAGCGGCCGACGTCAACACCACCTTCTACTCACCACCAACCACACGTCCTACTTCCTGATTAGGCATAAAGCTTTGTCATCCAGGGGCATCTGGGAGTAGAGCTGTTGCTCCTCCACATCAAAAGGGGGCGCCTCACCCAGGGTAGATGTAGAAATTTCTGTAGATCTGGTTCTCCCTCCTGGACCTGTTACCTTATGTCGGACAATCAAAAGCTAATCCTTCGTCAGACGTCGCTCAAACATCACGATAGTTTTCAAACCTTCAACAATTCAAACTTTCTTTGCCGGTGTAGCGATAGCTGCTGGGCCCGGTAGACCTCCCCGGGCTGAGGGTAAAGCAGGATATAGATGTGGACGCTAACGGTTATTATCTCCACAACAGAAGAACAAGATCAGGCTCAGCTGGTAGAAGCTAATCGTTAGCACCTACCCAACATGGCAGAGCGCGTTCTGGCTATGCTTGTATAAGCTACGGTTAGCAACTCCACAATATGGTGGAACACATTTGGTTCGGCTGATAGATGCTAACTATTAGCAGCTCCACAATATGGTTGAAGACATTCTGGCTCTGCTAGTAGAAGCTAAAAAGTTTACAGCTCCACTACATGGCAGAACAAATCCTTGCTCAGCTAGTAGAAGCTAACAGTTAGCAACTCCACAACATTGCAGAGCATGTTCTGGCTCTGATAGTAGAAGTTTGCCATTAGCAGCTTCACAACATGGCGGAACATGTTCTGAGTCTGCTAATAGAAGCTAACTATTAGAAACTCCACAACACGCCGGAACACAATCTGGCTCAGTTAGTCGAAGGTAACTAGTAGCAATTCCAAAACATGGAAGAACATGTACCGGCTCTGCTAGTAGAAGTTAACCGTTAGCAACTTCACAATATGGTGGAACACAAATTGTCTTTAGTAGTAGAAGCTGAAAGTTAGTAACTCCACAACATGGCAGAACACGTTCTGGCTCTGCTAGTCGAAGCTAACCATTAGCCACGTCAGCAAGTTCTCAACATGATTGCACACATTCTGGGTCTGCAAATATAGGCTAACTATTAGCAACTCTACAATATGGCTGAACACGTTTCTGGCTCTGCTAGTAGAAGCTAACCATCAGTAACTCTGCAAGTAGAAGCTAACAGTTAGCGGCCCCAAAACATGACTGAACACATTCTAGCTTTGTTAGTAGAAGCTAACCGTTGGCAACTCCACAACATGGATAAACACGTTCGGAATTGTCTCATTTTCTTAAGATAACACATCAGCATTGTATTTTTACCACCTGAGGAAACAACGTTTGAAATAACACTAAAATTGTTATTTGTTGAAAGACACGATAAGAGACGCAATCCTGTTAGCCAATCAGAAGCGAGATGTTTCCTCATCATGAGTATTAGCAAGACTACGAATCTTGTCGTTTCGCCACGCCCACTTTTCCGACAAACTTCAACCCCACAGAAAATTATTTACAAGGCATTCTTTAGTTTATTTTTTATTTATTTTTATGTTAATTAGATTTTTTAAGCTATATATAATGTATGAACTGTTATAACCACCAACCCAAATACTGCGGGTCGACTGTAAAAGTGGCAAACTAAGTTTAGTAGCAATCACATCGACGTTTTCAAACAGAACAAACATATCGAGATGACAACTTTTCCCTCCACCTTTGGTTGAATTTGTTCAGAATATCTGCAAGAACAAGACATCCCCAGTCTGGAAGCCCCCTTTCACCCCAGTCTGACCAACCCATCCCAGTTACTCGACTGATACTAGCCTTACGAGCCCTGAACCAAGCCCCGAGCTCAAGCCTCTTGCCCCACATCATTCCTCCCTCCCACAGATGCAATTTGAACATTCACAATTCTACCAATGTGCCTTTTTTAGAGTTCATATCATTCGAGTTGCCAGAGGAGGACATTTACCTGGTCTTTTAATAGGATGCAAGCTTAGGGAAACCTGTTCTTAGTGGTTAGGTTCTATGCAGTCAGGTTTTTTACCAGACCTGGGAATTTAAAAAAAGCTCAAAAGGAAAAAAAAGTATTTTTTGGATAATAAAAAAAAAAAAAAGAAGTAAACTGTATTTAATGTACTGTATGCTTACATGTAAGTAGACGGCGTGTTCTGGCTTCGAGCCGACGGAGTAGACGCTTCGATTTAGCGAGACTAACCCCTGTCCCAGCCCTCCCCAGCCCCCCAAAAGTCCTCCATAACCCCAACCCCGGTTTCCTGTCCCCAATCCTGTGTCCACAGTGGACAATGCGTCTCTTCTTGTATTATAGCTTATCAGCTTTTTATCAATATTTCATCGGCTTGTCCGTAAGCCCAATGTAGTCTTCAGTACTAACTGTGTGGTTGTATGTTGTAAAACTTCTCTGGGTTTTTTTGCCCCTCCTCTCTTGTTTTGTTTCTTTTCTTTTTTTTTAAAAATAATTGTTTTTTTCTTATTACTTTTTTGTCTGTGTTGGTTTATATGTCTAATAGAAAAATTGTAAAAAAGACAAAAAAAGGGGGGGGGACAAAAGAACACAATTCTCCATCCAGCAGCATCGTTCTCTGTCGGTTGATGCATTTTGACCAAGTTGAAATCCCAACCAATCAACAGGAAGGCAAGGAAACTGGAAAAGAATCTATTTGATTAAATCAATCTATATATAAATGTACAAAAGTATATACGGTATATAACGAGGGTGCCGTTTCAGTCTCTTTGGGTTTTTTTTATCGATATTATCAGTGTTTTTTTGGGGGGGAGGAGGTATTTTGTCAAAGACTGAACTGGCAGAAATTGGCGAGGCCCCTCAGTGTTAGAAAGTTTCACCTTGACTGCATCGTATTCTTTGTTGTTGCATCGACAACACCTCATGGCGAGTACGGCATCCTGCACGGGACAAAAACAAACAAAAAAACGGGACAGGAGATCCATCGGTTCCATTTCTGCTACCAGTCCAAGGCAACAACAACAACAACACACAGACATTTGTATATTGTATGCAACAAAAATTGCAAACTTTACCATTATTTTGAAATTGTGTATGTAAAAGTTATATTTTTACATGTAGACGGTTGTTATTTTGTGTTTTAGAAATATGTTGTATCATTTTGTTTTCCTTTTTTTTGTTAAATGATGAAAAAGTACAATTCAGTGTGTGTTGAAAAAATGTGTCACATTGAAAATGTAGTGAGATCAAAAGATCAAAACTCAATTTGTTTTTGATTTTGAATATGTTTATATCTGCGGGAGACATCTTTGACGGAGGAATCAGAACCCAAAATATTCATGTTTGTTTATCCCTCCACGCCTGATGGCATTCGTTACGTTTTTTTCTGTTGCAGAAATGTGTGTAAATAGTCATCAGCCAGTTTCTGTTGGTTGGAGATTCGCCAGCAGGACGCGACGATCGCGACAGCGAGCGCGTTTCGTTTTTATGTTCTTCGTCTGGCTGCGTTTTGCCAGGCGCTAACTTTTAGTTTGGGTCGGCGGTTCCCAGTAATGTTAGTGGTTTTGGTCACAGACCATCTGAAGTGTAAGTCAAACGGTCGTATTTGCGCGCAAAAAAGCATCACCTCAATCGGAGCCGACTCACGACAAATTCTCAGATTCCTACCAAAATAATCGTACTGTACGAATTTTTTTAATTATTATTATAAAACCTTGTAGAATACATAAAGGTTTATGGTAACAACCTTTTGGAAGGTTGAAAAAATTTTAAACAAAATTCCAACTAACTTTGGTAGCCAAAGAGTGTAAATCAGCTTGGCGGTGCCCCCTGGTGGCTGTGGGTCGACGAGGAATATTTTTTGCTTTCTCTTTTCTCCGAGAATGCGCGTAAATGTGGAATGAACGGAAAACCCTCGGCACCTGATTGGAGATTAATATATGATGTAATTAGGAAAAGATTCGAAGCATTGCTAACACAAACGAGCAGATCATCTGCAAACAATCTCATCAGCTATTTCCCAAAAAAGTAATCGGATCGTGTGCAAGGCAGTTTCAGTCGCAATTGTTTTAGTGTTTGGCATTAAAACTGAGCTGCTCTGACTTGGACTTAGGTCAAACACTAGGATTGAACCTGTCATTGTAAGTGCTTAATGTATTTTGATTAAGTTTATTTTGGAAGTTTTTTCATTACATATTTTCTTTGTTGTATACTCGTCTACCAAATTACAGTATCCTCATTTTTGTGTAACCCCCCCTCACCCCCATTGGTTCTATTGGCTAAACTGTTAACTTTTTTTGTTCCTTGTTGTACATACACACCTCATTTCTCTTTTTCAGTGACTGTGCCATGAGCTTTGTAATCTGTTAATCTGTACCAGTTTAATTGCAATAATGAGTTGAATTCAAACTTCTTTCTGTCTTTTTTTATTTTATCTATGTATCTGAAATCTCTTGTGATCTGAGACGTAAAAAGGTGCTTTCATGAAATGCAACGATTTCAAATTAGGTCCACCTTTTTACGCTAAAAAGCAGTTGAATCTGTTAAACCTTACAGTTCTAGTAGGAAGTCGACATCCACTAATCGGGGGCATGAACGGCACAATTTTAGTCGGATTTGTTTGCTTAATTTTAAACTTTGTTGACGCCAAGTTAAAAAGGGCATTAAAATACGTGAGTTGACACATTTCTGGACTAGAAAAAGAAGCGTATGAAGTTTTTGGAAAATAAAAAGCAACAAATTGAGAAAGAGATTTGATCATGTTTGGGACAAACACTTGTTTTATGAAGGGCAACATTTAAACTTCTGATACTGTACGATACACAATCTTCAGCCACTTTTACCAAACATCTGTTCAATTCAGCAATTCTGAAGGCATTAGTAATATGGATATTAACATATGGTATTTCACCTCTCTGCCAGTTTCCAGTAGGTATAACTATTTTAAGTAACACGCACTCACTGCGCAAGCCTCCACTGCTGAAGAAATGTGAAAACACTGGGAGAACATAGTCCGGTCGGATGAGATCAAAACGGAGCCCTTTAGATGTCATATTCGCACGTTTGAAGGCACTAAATGTTTCCCTGAAAACACCACGAGGTTAGGAGGAGGTCACATAATGGTGCGGGGCTGAGCATCAGATAATGGAAGGAAAAATGAATGACCAACATTGTTGGTAAAGAATCAGCTACCATCTAGCAAGAAGATGAAGATGAAACAAAAGTGGCCAAACAATAAAACTAGCCAATCGTTGGACACGAAACCAACAAACCATTTTGGCAATGCATTCTGGGACTTCGGACCCCAAACAGGCAGAACCGAACGTACATATTTCAATTCAATTCAGTTTATTTATATAGCGCCATTTCACAACAGATGTCATCTCAAGGCACTTTACAAAAAGAGTTATTACAATACAATGTTTAGTGTAGAAATTACAGAACCACAGAAGATTGCGTCGTGGAATTCTCAGCAATCCCTCATACTGAGCAAGCATGCAGCGACAGTGGGAAGGAAAAACTCCCTTTTAACAGGAAGAAACCTCCGGCAGAACCAGGCTCAGCACAAGCGGTTATCTGCCGCGACCGTCTGTGGCTTGGAGAATACATAACAGAGACACAGAAAGAGCAACAGAACCGATGCACAAGTTTGTTGCAGGACGTGGAGAATTTTCCGTCACTGCAATGCCATCTTAGTCAGGGTCGTCAAGCAGGGCTAATCCGGAGCACCTACTATAATAGAAAACAGGTTAGTGCTTGAATTGACAGCACATCATGCAGTTGGGGAGAAGTAGGAGAGAAAGTAGGAACAGACCCTAATAATGTCCTCCAACAGCCTAGCCTAAAGCAGCATAGCTACTAACATTAACCTGTCTCCTAGCTACTAGGAGACCTGGCTACCAACACTCTGTCTGAGTCCTCCTGACCCGTGGACGGTGTAGGGCCGGTAACGGCCCCCGTCATGCCGGGGTCTTCTCGGAGTCGGGTTGTTTGAGAATGCAGCCCAAAGTGGGTGGTAAACTCCATCTAAGGCTAAATACCGGCACGAGACCGATAGTCGACAACTATCTTAAGGAAAAATAGACAGAACTGAGAGGACAGAGTTGAAGAGGGCGAGAAACGTTTAAGAGATAAACGGGTGGGGTCCGCACAGTCTGCCCGGGGGATTCAACCCGGCAGGTAATGGGCGGCCGCACTGTGCGGGAGGATCCCCTTGAGGGACCTCTCTCCGGCGCTGGCTGGCCCCTGTGGGGCACATTTCTTCCGCGGCGGTAAGCCGCGACCGGCTCCGGATCTTTACCTGGCTTACATTAATCTATCTCTACCTAGCTACTCTACCTCTTCCTATCTCTCCTAACTTTTGACACTCTGCCTGACTACTAACATTAACCTGTCTCTTCCTATCTACCTGTCTGACCTGACTCTAACTACCTATTAACATATCTCTAACTGTAAGCTTTGTCAAAGAGGAAAGTTTTTAGCCTAGTTTTAAAGATATACAAATTGTCTGCTTCACGAACCAACCCTGGGAGCCGGTTCCATAGATATAGATACTGAAACCTGCTAATTTGATGATTTTGAACAATGAAAGTTGAAGTTAAAACATATATTTTCCGTAGAAGGCTAACTGTGTCCGTGAAGCATAACATAGAACTATGAGCACCAGCATGTGCAGAAACTACCGGTTGTATTGACGAAAAGAGAGGAAAGTGGCGTTTTCCAGGCTGATAATACCGGCATCCATGGAGCAACAATCCTGGACCCAGAAACTGTTAGATTGCCGGGAAGAAGGGAATACTATCATGCAGCTACTTTTCATCCCAGAGCTCATGGACTCAAGATGTGCCGTATCATCCTATCGCAGGTATTTCTCGCTTGTTAAATATCCGCGCTCTGGCTAGCAGTTAGCGCATAGCTTATTAGCTTCCGTCGTTCTTTTAAACCCTTACAATTTTTACTTTTTTAGGACCATTAAGGCTGTGATGCTCTAACCCAAAACAATCCTTCACATTGATTTCCAGGATGCAGCGAAGACGAAACCCTACCATGCTTTGCTAAGCCTGCGTGCTAATGGCTATGCTACCAAAACTGAAACCGTTAAATCTAGACGATCAACAGAAATATCGAACAGATTAACATTTTTAGTCGCACATACCATTTTTATCCACCTCGCATGTCCATTCGGATCCTAACAAACGGTGGTTCATTACAAGGGTTGGTATCATTCACACACTGGTACGGTTTGCATTCTCCACCGTCCAATGTGGTAACTGCCGTTTCCACAGCCAAACACAACACAATTAAGTACCGGGCATACTTGAAAGGTCCACCTAAAACAGCCTTTAAGAGGCTTTAATAGGCTCCATATTAACAAAAACACACGCATGCATACGCTGTTTAAAGTCGAGCCCGTTTGGGCTCCTCAAGCCGTGACCGGGAGTCCAAGCCGCATTCGTGAGCATGCCCACTCGCAATACCGATATGGCTTATTGAACAGCTGGGATAATCTGAAGCTCTGTGTTCATAAAATAAACCCACAGAACCGTCAGCATTTGAAGTCCGTATGAAGCACTAGTTCCTAGATGGATCTTGAACCAACCTTCAGTGGCATCTTCTACATTTCTTCCCGTCTCCCTTCTGGTATTTTCCCTTGTATGGACATGTGGTTTGATCTTTTCATGCATTTATGTTATCCATCTTGGAGCAGGTTAGGTATGATGCAACTCTGCGACTTCCAACATGAACATTTCCTCTGATTTCCTTAATATACAGAACCCTCCTGTAGTTAGTTGGTGAATTAGGTTTTATATGAATGAGGAACGGGAAAAGTTCTCAGTTCTGGGTTTCCTGCCTGATTTTTCTTGAGAAGTTGGATGAAAACACCTGCTGCTGAGGCCACACCTGAAACGTCCCCATTAAGGGGACTGTAGACACGAGTGGGAACATTATTCAGCTGTTAGCCATAATTAGCTTAAAATTGTAAATGTTGAAAATCTTCCACGCTGATGTTCTGCCAATATGGCAATGATAAATGATAGTTTTTTAAATATCTGAACTCTGATTAATTACGTGGGATTGCATATGCGATTTCAACTCTTAACACTTATAATCAAACAGCTATGTACGTGTCGGACCATGGGGTATTGTTTGTAAGGTTAGAGCCAAAAATCAACTGCAATATTTTGAGATTTTTGTCCTGTCAGAATAATTAGGGTAAATTTTTTTTGTCGTATTTCCTCCAGGTTCATTCTTAACAAAGCAAATTTCAAAGTGTCCTGATGAATGTCTAGTTTGAAGCTGAATATTTAGCTGACAAGCTAAAATGGTTAGCTACAAACAAAACGTTCAGCTCAGAGCTAAATATTAGGCTAATATGTAAAATTACTTGTCGATAAGCGGAAGTGGACCATCAAAATAACTGCTTGTGAGACTGAATGTCGTTTCTCATGTCACGTCTTTTTTCCATTGTTGGCTTTTAGTTAGCCAGTTCATCTTGCTAGCTAAAGAGTTAGCTTGTTATGAACTGACCAACTGACATAAATCTATTAAGTAAATGGGGAAAATATGACTAAGAAAAATAATCTTTGATTTTCTTTCTCTACCGACAGGTTAAATAACACACATAATTGCTATTTGCATTATGATACAAACTTATTTTAAAATGTATGTTTTTAAAAGTTTTATTGGTTTCTAATGAGTAGGCAAATAAGCATGTCTCCATTTTCCAAAGATGCTATTTCAGTGACTTAAATATAAATGCTAATAAAGAGTAACCACAATTGTATTTCTGGTAATATAATTATTTGCCCGTCTTCATTAGCCTAGATCAAAAAAATAAAGTAATCGTGTGAAATAGCACAAATTAATCATGTCCCTTAGTCTTGCTCAATGCTGTAACAGCATAGAAATCTAACCCTTTTTTAAAATAATAGCTTTTAGCACCCCAGGAATCGCTCAAGTCTTATCTTGCTCATACAGTAAAGGGAGTTAACTATTAGCATACCTTCTGACCTATAATTTATTGTTTTATCATCAAACTGACATCATCAAGCTCAACCTTTCAACCCTGTTACATGCAAAAAAGATATTTGTAGTATGATTTATTTAAAAAAAAAAGAATAATATTGTCTTGGAAAAATATATTCTTGTTTTTTTTGTGTTATGGGGAGCTAAGTCTCCTCTCCTTCCGGTCGGCCCTTATGGGTCCCCAAACCGAACAAATAATGAATGGAAGTCAATGGAGTGATAAAAGTTATTTTTTGGTCCGTTTTGTCTTACATCCTGAATCACACATATGTTGTACTTCGATTTAAATGATAACTAATGATGTACATTTCGACTGTTTTTGTCCAGTGTTTTGGGATTTATTTTATTGTAAAAATTCGCATTTATGAAGCCATTTGGCTAACATGAGCTAGCACTAGCTATAGCACGTAAAATACTCGCCTAGAGCTTGTAGAGCTTCTCCTCCATGCTGGCTCTCACTCCACCGACTGATTTATCCCCAACATAGCTGCTACTTTCCACATGGTCAGATTTATAGAGGTTTTCTCCGTGTTTAATGCTCCTTTCTTCATCCTGGAGGCTACGACCCTCGCTCTCCTTCTTCTTCTGCAGTTGTAGTCCGCTAACCGTTTTTACACAAAACCTAAAGTAACTTTTTCCTCCGGTCGAAAATCAGCGTTTTCTCTGCATCAAAATTAGTTTTTAAAATTAACGGACATCATATATTCGATCCACGGCGCTTTTCAAACTGGATCAGAAAATAACTTTTATCGCTCCATTGACTCTCGTTCATTTTTCTTGGGCAGTCGGGGACCCATGGACAGGAAGTAGAAGGGCGGGACTTAGGCTGATCCAAACACTAGCTAATGTGGACTTGATGGCTACTTTTAGATAAAATCTTCAACCGTGTAAGAAAAAACTGCTTTAAAGCAACCAAATAGTGAAACAAAAATATCCTTATCCTATAAAAGTTTTGGATTTTATGGCTAAGGTGTATAAACATAGTGTCTCAAAGGTACACATTTTCCTAGATCAGACGCAATGTTCAGAACCAATTTCATGTCGGTGGATTTTTCAGTAATGAGAGACCCCAAAGTGAACCAAATTCAGAGAATGACCCGACCAACGCATCCGTTAAAAAGATAAACTTGTGAGGGAGGTGAGGTTGAACATCCATACGACCTCAAAGGAAAACGAATGGAGCTCGGACGTTTTCTTACTGCCTCCAACTACCGCATCGGACACAACAAACTATCTTGTGTTTCGGATCAGCGAATACACGTCAGCAGCTAAAAAAATTGCAAATCACTGGAGGCGTACGGACATTTTACACACGGCTGGGTACAAGATCTGCTCACATTTCAACTGCAACAACACAGTCGTCTCTGCCAAGGTAAGCTAAGCTAGTTCAAGTCGTTAGTTTGTAGTTTGACACGGCCACGGTTAGCTTTGTTTGTATGATTTGCTTCTTTAGCCATGGGCATGAACGAGCCATATGAAAGAAATATATTGGTTTCAAAAAACTATCATCAGCAGTTTAGTCTTAATTTTGAAATGTTTGAAACTTTCCCCCTTTCTCTGACGGTTGCTAGTGTCATTTTCATTGTCATTTTCACGCAAGACCAAAACTAAAGCGACCGAAGCCTCCGTTGTTCTTTACACACTCAACTATCCCAACTAGAACATTCGATATGTTGTCTGACGAAGAGCGATTCCAACAGTACCAAGCTAGGTGGGCGTAGTACCAAGCCTAGTACAGAGACAGGTGGGTGTGGTCTGCAACGGCTAATTTGCTTAAACGTGACACAGCCTCTAAGCAGTTCAATCCGAACGGGACAGAAATTTCCACGAATTGCAAGGCAATTTTATTTATACAGCACACTTTCAACAGAAAGGCAATTCAAGTTGCTTTACATGATTAAAATCATTAAAAGAAAGAATAAACGGACATTTATACCAATAACGGTAATTAAAAGAAAAACATTTGGTGATTAGAGCAAAAGAGAACACTTATGTAAATTTATGAAGATTAAAAGCGAGAGTTTTAATTTTAGATTTAAAAGAGTTCAGTGTCTCTGCAGCTTTGCATTCTCCTGGTAGTTTGTTCCAGATATGAGGAGCATTAAAACTAAAAGCTGCTTCTCCATGTTTGGTTCTGGTTCTAGGGACGATTAATAAACTACAGCTGGAGGACCTGATCGGTCTGGATGGTTTGTACCGTGACAGCAGATCTCTAATGTACTCTGGTTCTAACCCATTCAGTGATTTATAAACTAATAAAAGCACTTAGAAGTCTTTTCTCTGACCTACAGGGAGCCAGAGGAAGGACTTTAGAACTATCTCAAGGAAATTTCAATCAAACGCAACTGGACTTGGTAATTTGTCTTGGAAGACGTTTCACCTCTTATCCAAGAGGCTTCATCAGCTGTTCATTTACATCTCAAGGAGAAAGCCCACTCCTTTGAGGACAGCAATGTCCAGATATTAGACAGAGAGGACAGATGGTTTGAAAGAGGAGTAAAAGAAGCCATCTATGTAAAAGTAGAGAAACCATCGCTAAACAGAGGAGGAGGCCTGAGACATCACCTATCTCCAATTTACAATGCTGCACTTTCATCCCTCCCTAGGAGACTCAAACAAATTAGCCTCTAATAACAGAAACAACTGTGACTCCAACGACTGTCGTTATAACACAATAGGGCACTAACGAAGCCGAAACCTAACCTCCACCAATAGGCGGCACGCCAACGACCGTCGTTAAGACATGGAGCACAAAGGATCCAATGACATAATGATTCTTGTTCAAGAGGTTAAATAGCTGAGTCTCCACACCAGTTAGTTGGACCAGTCCCAGCCTGGTCAGCGGCGAGCATGAACTGATGAAGCCTCTTGGATAAGAGGTGAAACGTCTTCCAAGACAAATTACCAAGTCCAGTTGCGTTTGATTGAAATTTCCTTGAGTTAACCATGACCTGGATGAATGAGAATATTCACAGACTGTAGAACTGGGGTGATGTTTTTCTACTTTCCTGGTTCTAGTGAGAACACGAGCAGCAGCTGTTCCAGTAGTACATAAAATACCCCGTTTGCATTTGGAAAATAACTTTTTATGAAAATAACGGCAAAAGGTAAGACGGATTTTACTTGCTCTTTTTTGTTTCAACAGTATTTTTAGGAGGTTTTGTTGAGTGCCTGACGGAACATTTTGATGATTTGAAAACGAAATTTTACATGGATGGAATCAGCTAGGTGTTAGCTTTCTTGTGAGGCTAATGTTTCGGCGCTGGCACAGAAGCAAATTTCTGCGACAGATGTAGTTATATGCTTTACATTTTATTTTGGCTGCTGTTTGAGTTGTGTCTGGTTTATATAACACTGAAGTGGAGGCATTTGTAGAGGAGTCTCTGCTTGGCTTTTTGATGTATGATAAGTGTGTTTAGGTCGAAACGGTAGTTAGATACTGATGTATTTATTTATGTCACTGGATTCCTGATTTAAAGAATGTTTATTTAAAAAAAACACGAGGTTTGCCCATTTTGAAATCCTCTGCTTCAAATTGTTTTTCCCAAACAACTATCAGCCCGCTGCTGTACAAGCAGCAGCCGTCAGTCTGATCTTGACAGCTGATTCTACTTTAATCATTAAAGCTGCTACACGACTCCATGTTTCTCCAAGAAAATAATTTTTTTGAAAAGGATTGTGTAAGCGGTGATAATCCGTTTTTTCGCCTGAGGCCAGACGCCGCTGAATTACTAAAGTTACAGGACAACTTAACTTGTACAACAGCGACTACATTTCCATAAATAAATAAGTATGATGATCATTGAGGATTTACCCAGCTTTGCAGATGATGCGAATCACGCTGTTTCTGCTTGTCTGACCTCCGGTTTTAGCACAAACACGACTTTCTTTTACGCAGATATCGGCCCAACTCTCCTGAAACAGATTAAGCTCAGGCCTACAGACTTTTGGAAGCTGTAAACTTTTTATGAGAGAAGGGTCGGCTTTAGGAATAGGAATAAGTGTCTCCCCAGCAGATTAGAGGCCAGGACACCGGCGAATTAAACTAAAATAAAAATAAAAATGTGCAAATATAGACATTATCGTCAATAAAAATATACATAAAAAAAAAAAAAACATGTGCAGGAGAGGTTAAGAAGGCCGAGGGTCTTATGAAACAACCGCCCAAAAGACAACCTACTTTTGTACCTGGATCAGACGAATGACATACAGTTTACATTAAAAGAAAAGCTTGCAGACATTGTACAAAATTTAGGCTTAGGATAACCTTTAACGGTTGTTTAGAAGAATACATTGCAGTTGTAGCTTGAAGACTTGGTGGTAGTTTATTCCAAAGAAAAGGCCCTAGAGTCTTTCACATGTCTAGGGTTAGGATTTCTAAAAGTAGAATAGGAGGCAGATCTTTTAGTTATCAGGCTCCTCTCATGTGGAACCAGCTCCCAGTTTTAGTCCATGAGGCAGATACTCTGTTTTTAAGAATAGGCTTAAAATCTTCCTTTTTGATAAAGCTTACAGTTAGAGTGGCTTAGGTTATCCTGAGTTATCTATGTAGTTATGCTGCTATAGGTTTAGACTGTTGGAGGACAGACTGACCACTTTTCTTCTCTCTTCTACTTTTCTCTTCTACTACTCTCCAGATATATTTTTTTCTGCTGTTATTGTGATTGTTAACCCAGTTTTCTCTCAGTATTTATTTTCCCATAGAAGCTCCACCCGTTCTGGTATCCTGCTCAGCAATAACGCCCCCTGCTGGATGGGGAACATCGGTCCAGATAATGCTCAAAGTCACCGAGCATCCTCCATGCTGTCTCTTCTCTGTCTTCTCAGACCCCCAGACGGTCGTGGCAGATGACCGCTTGTACTGATCCAGGTTCTGGTTCTGGTTCTGGTGGAGCTTTCTTCCTGTTAAAGGGGAGTTTTTCCTCTCCACTGTCGCTACATGCTTGCTCAGTATGAGGGATTGCTGAGGAAATGCTGTGGTTGGAGTCTGCATGATCCGGGTACAACCTCACATCAATGACTCAACACAATCTGCTGGGATTCCTTACATAGAAAACTTTTAACTGATTGGAATGTTTGTATAATTGTATTGAAACGATTTTTGTTGTGAATTTGTGCTATATAAATAAAAGTGAATTGAAAATTGAATTGAATCTAAAAGGGGCTTTAAATAACTTCTATTTTGCCGTCAATAGTTTTTAAGTTTCTCTCTAATGCTCTCGCTGTCTTCAGACGCTAACTCTCTTGGACGTGTTTTTCTCTGTAGCCGTTCCTTTTGTTGGTTTTCTGCCACACAATCACTCTCACACAAAGAAATTAGTTTAATTAAATAAAATGTAAAGTTTTTTCTTTTTACCTGAACTGAGCTGGACTGAAGTGAAGTGAACTAAGCTGAGCCGAATCGTGTCGGAGGTGCACGGGGCGACAGTGCTTAGTGTTGTTGCCTTGCAGCAAGAGAGTCCTGGGTTCGAATCCCGGCTTGGGGTCTTCAGCACGTTCTCCTTCCTCCAACAGTCCAAAAACACGACTAGTAGGCGAACCTGTCTCTCTAAATCACCCTCAGGTTTTTCCCTGTGTGTCTCAGTGGTAGAATGGCGACGTGACCAGGGTGTCGTTCGACTCGGGGCAGCCCAGCAGGCGTAGATGATTGATGGATGAGCTGAATTAAATGAAACAAAGTGGGTGGGGCTCACATATAGAGGCTGTATGTCCCTGGGTTTGATTCCCCAGCAGCTTTCTCTCTACCAACAAAACTGCAGCTTAGATTATTGGTTTCATTCTCTTTTTACATGAAGAAATTGTCCTGAATCTCATAAATCACAAGGGATGGGTACCGAAACCCGGTATTAAATTAGCCCGGGGGCTGATTCTGACGGTCCACCCGCACCGACAAGCTTCAGCCTTTTCGGTCCGGGTAAAACGGTCAAATTAAGGTTGTATTCATCTTTTGCGGAAGATATAAACACAATTAAAACACGGAACGAAACGATCCAAACTTTGGCTTCGTTTTACAAAAATAGAAGACCACAATGCTCGCTGTCAAGAAATGCAATAAAAGCTTTGCTTGCAAAGTCCAGAACACGAGTAATTTGACCAAACACTTTGCTAAAATACACCAAATACAAACAGAGTTGTTTGACCGCCTGAGTGCTGCAGCATTAGGATGCAGCGGTACAGAAAATGGATGGGTGGATGTTATATTGTTCTCATTGTTGTCGGGGATTATTTTGCTTTATACAGTTTAGCATTCAAAATCATTCATTTTGGCTCTTGTTTTATATTTTTTATTCGAATACCTTAAACTTTTTTAAAATACACAACATAGTATTTTAAGTTTATGATATATAAAATAATTTGCTTATATAGTGTTTTTATGAAATTATTATTTTCTTACTTTTTATTTTGTAGTTATTTATTTTCTTTACTTTGCTGTTCCGGTTAATAAAAAATAAAACAATTATATTTCGTTATTTGTGTTTTTCCCTTTTTGTTTTCTTCTTAAAAAAAAAAAAAAAAAGTACAGATAAAGATACCGATAAAGTACCGGATCGTTAGGATCAGTAGTATCGTTAAATCCTTAACGGTACCTATCCCTATGAATCATGTAGCTGATACTTAAATGAAGGTTATACATAAATACAAATGCGGCTAAAGCAGACGTGATCACCGAGGTTCTGGCTGGTTGCCCCATCATGCAGCTTTTTCTCCCTGTCGTAGCGAACACGTCGTCGTTCTGGCTGCTTTCAGTTTACAGGCTGGATGTTTGCTGCCTGCTGCGGCACGCGGATGTGCTGAGTCACTCGGGTGATTCTTCGGTTTGTTCCCATCGGCGGTGTGACGTCGGTGCCGCAGGTAAAATAGTTTGCATACTGATGATTCCAGAGCAGCACCCGTGTTCTCAAAGGTCCTCAACAATGTCCTGAAAAAAATGTTCAACAAAAATCCCAAATTTTCCTCTACAAACTCTAGCAGATTCGGTTTGAAATGTTCCTCATGTCGACTGAAGACCCCGTCAGACTCAGTTTGTCTCGCTTACGAACCAGATTCCAGTTGTTTATAAAAATCAAGGAAAAAAGGTTTGAATTTTATTTTACTGATCGATAGAGGATCAACGTAGAACAGCTTTATCATGGAAACGTAATTAAGATTATTTAGTCAGTAATGAGAGAGTAAATATTTATAGCATTGAATCGGTTTGAGAAACAATTAATCGGTTTGGGAAACGATGAATCGGTTTGAGAAACAATCGGTTTGAGAAACGATGAATCGGTTTGAGAAACAATGAATCGGTTTGAGAAACAATCGGTTTGAGAAACGATCGGTTTGAGAAACGATCGGTTTGAGAAACAATCGGTTTGAGAAACAATGAATCGGTTTGAGAAACAATCGGTTTGAGAAACAATCGGTTTGAGAAACAATCAGTTTGAGAAACGATCGGTTTGAGAAACGATCGGTTTGAGAAACGATCGGTTTGAGAAACAATGAATCGGTTTGAGAAACAATGAATCGGTTTGAGAAACAATGAATCGGTTGAGAAACGATAAATCGGTTTGAGAAACAATGAATTTGTCTCGCTTACGAACCAGATTCCAGTTGTTTATAAAAATCAAGGAAAAAAGGTTTGAATTTTATTTTACTGATCGATAGAGGATCAACGTAGAACAGCTTTATCATGGAAACGTAATTAAGATTATTTAGTCAGTAATGAGAGAGTAAATATTTATAGCATTGAATCGGTTTGAGAAACAATTAATCGGTTTGGGAAACAATGAATCGGTTTGAGAAACAATCGGTTTGAGAAACGATGAATCGGTTTGAGAAACAATGAATCGGTTTGAGAAACAATCGGTTTGAGAAACAATCGGTTTGAGAAACGATCGGTTTGAGAAACGATCGGTTTGAGAAACAATCGGTTTGAGAAACAATGAATCGGTTTGAGAAACAATCGGTTTGAGAAACAATCGGTTTGAGAAACAATCGGTTTGAGAAACGATCGGTTTGAGAAACGATCGGTTTGAGAAACAATCGGTTTGAGAAACAATGAATCGGTTTGAGAAACAATGAATCGGTTTGAGAAACAATGAATCGGTTGAGAAACGATAAATCGGTTTGAGAAACAATGAATTTGTCTCGCTTACGAACCAGATTCCAGTTGTTTATAAAAATCAAGGAACAAAGGTTTGAATTTTATTTTACTGATCGATAGAGGATCAACGTAGAACAGCTTTATCATGGAAACGTAATTAAGATTATTTAGTCAGTAATGAGAGAGTAAATATTTATAGCATTGAATCGGTTTGGGAAACGATGAATCGGTTTGAGAAACAATCGGTTTGAGAAACAATCGGTTTGAGAAACGATGAATCGGTTTGAGAAACAATGAATCGGTTTGAGAAACAATCGGTTTGAGAAACAATCGGTTTGAGAAACAATCGGTTTGAGAAACAATGAATCGGTTTGAGAAACAATGAATCGGTTTGAGAAACAATCGGTTTGAGAAACAATGAATCTGTTGAGAAACGATGAATCGGTTTGAGAAACGATGAATCGGTTTGAGAAACAATGAATCGGTTAAGAAACGATGAATCGGTTTGAGAAACAATGAATCGGTTGAGAAACAATGAATCTGTTGAGAAACAATGAATCGGTTTGACAAACAATGAATCGGTTTGACAAACGATGAATCGGTTTGAGGAACAATGAATCTGTTGAGAAACGATGAATCGGTTTGAGAAACAATGAATGGGTTTGAGAAACAATGAATTGGTTTGAGAAACAATGAATTGGTTTGAGAAACGATAAATCGGTTTGGGAAACGATAAATTGGTTTGAGAAACGATGAATCGGTTTGAGAAACGATGAATCGGTTTGAGAAACAATCGGTTTGAGAAACAATCAATCGGTTTGAGAAACAATCAATCGGTTTGAGAAACAATGAATCGGGTTGAGAAAGAATTAGTTTGAGAAACGATGAATCGGTTGAGAAACGATAAATCGGTTTGAGAAACAATGAATTTGTCTCGCTTACGAACCAGATTCCAGTTGTTTATAAAAATCAAGGAACAAAGGTTTGAATTTTATTTTACTGATCGATAGAGGATCAACGTAGAACAGCTTTATCATGGAAACGTAATTAAGATTATTTAGTCAGTAATGAGAGAGTAAATATTTATAGCATTGAATCGGTTTGAGAAACAATTAATCGGTTTGGGAAACAATGAATCGGTTTGAGAAACAATCGGTTTGAGAAACGATGAATCGGTTTGAGAAACAATGAATCGGTTTGAGAAACAATCGGTTTGAGAAACGATCGGTTTGAGAAACGATCGGTTTGAGAAACAATCGGTTTGAGAAACAATGAATCGGTTTGAGAAACAATCGGTTTGAGAAACAATCGGTTTGAGAAACAATCAGTTTGAGAAACGATCGGTTTGAGAAACAATCGGTTTGAGAAACAATGAATCGGTTTGAGAAACAATGAATCGGTTTGAGAAACAATGAATCGGTTGAGAAACGATAAATCGGTTTGACAAACGATGAATCGGTTTGAGGAACAATGAATCTGTTGAGAAACGATGAATCGGTTTGAGAAACAATGAATGGGTTTGAGAAACAATGAATTGGTTTGAGAAACAATGAATTGGTTTGAGAAACGATAAATCGGTTTGGGAAACGATAAATTGGTTTGAGAAACGATGAATCGGTTTGAGAAACGATGAATCGGTTTGAGAAACAATCGGTTTGAGAAACAATCAATCGGTTTGAGAAACAATCAATCGGTTTGAGAAACAATGAATCGGGTTGAGAAAGAATTAGTTTGAGAAACGATGAATCGGTTTGAGAAACGATGAATCGGTTTGAGAAACGATGAATCGGTTTGAGAAACAATCGGTTTGAGAAACAATCGGTTTGAGAAACAATCAATCGGTTTGAGAAACAATGAATCGGTTTGAGAAACAATGAATCGGGTTGAGAAAGAATTAGTTTGAGAAACGATGAATCGGTTTGAGAAACGATGAATCGGTTTGCAAAACAATGAATCTGTTGAGAAACGATAAATCGGTTTGAGAAACAATCGGTTTGAGAAACAATGAATCGGTTTGAGAAACGATGAATCGGTTTGAGAAACAATGAATCGGTTTGAGAAACAATGAATCTGTTGAGAAACGATAAATCGGTTTGAGAAACGATGAATCGGTTTGCAAAACAATGAATCTGTTGAGAAACGATAAATCGGTTTGAGAAACAATCGGTTTGAGAAACAATGAATCTGTTGAGAAGCGATTAATCGGTTTGAGAAACGATGAATCGATTTGAGAAACGATAAATCGGTTTGAGAAACGATAAATCGGTTTGAGAAACAATCGGTTTGAGAAACAATCGGTTTGAGAAACAATTAATTGGTTTGAGAAACAACGAATCTGTTGAGAAACGATGAATCGGTTTGAGAAACAATCGGTTTAAAAACAATCAATCGGTTTGAGAAACAATGAATCGGTTTGAGAAAGAATTAGTTTGAGAAACGATGAATCGGTTTGAGAAATGATGAATCGGTTTGAGAAACAATGAATCTGTTGAGAAACGATAAATCGGTTTGAGAAACAATCGGTTTGAGAAACAATGAATCGGTTCGAGAAACAATCGGTTTGAGAAACGATGAATCGGTTTGAGAAACAATGAATCTGTTGAGAAACGATGAATCGGTTAGAGAAACTATGAATCGGTTTGCAAAACAATGAATCTGTTGAGAAACGATAAATCGGTTTGAGAAACAATCGGTTTGAGAAACAATGAATCTGTTGAGAAGCGATTAATCGGTTTGAGAAACGATAAATCGGTTTGAGAAACGATAAATCGGTTTGAGAAACAATCGGTTTGAGAAACAATGAATCGGTTTGAGAAACAATGAATCTGTTGAGAAACGTTGAATCGGTTAGAGAAACAATGAATCAGTTTGCAAAACAATGAATCTGTTCAGAAACGATAAATCGGTTTGAGAAACAATGAATCTGTTGAAAAGCGATTAATCGGTTTGAGAAACGATGAATCGGTTTGAGAAACGATAAATCGGTTTGAGAAACGATAAATCGGTTTGAGAAACAATGAATCTGTTGAGAAACGATGAATCGGTTTGAGAAACAATGAATCGGTTTGAGAAACGATTAATCGGTTTGAGAAACGATTAATCGGTTTGCAAAACAACAAATCGGTTTGAGAAACAACGAATACTAACAATAAATAAATATTCCTACTAGTTTATAAATCATTAAACGGTTTAGCACCAAAACATGCCGAATACCTGTTGTCACTATAGCAACCCCCCAGACCAATCAGCTCCTCCAACTCTGGTTTACTAATCATCCCTAGAATCAGAACCAAACAAGGAGAAGCAGCTTTCAGCTTCTATGCTCCACAAATCTGGAACAAACGAATGTAGAGCTGCTGAATCGTTTTAGCCTCTTTTAAATCGAAGATTAAAACTCTCCTATTTAGAGATGTTTTTGAATTATATTCTAATATAGATTTTTACATATTTTCTTTTGATGGTTTTCCTAAAATGTTGCTTTTAATCAAATGCTAATTTCTTTTCTTTTATTGATTCTCTGTTTGTAATTTTCATACTTTTATCATACTTTTGGCTCTCTTTACCACCGAATCATGTAAATAATCATGAATTTCCTTGTGTTGAAAACGTGCTGTGCAACTCAAACTGCCCCGATCTTCTGACCTCTGCTGTAGAAGCACAGATTGATAGATTTTAAAGTCCCGATCCGTCTTTTTGCAGCTGCTTTCTGCGGTTCGGGTCACCAGGAGCTCATTTTAACTTGATGACATCCAGACTGAGGTAAAAACAGAGACGCACCAACTCGTCTCTGCTGGTTAAACACGACCAGGTTCTGCACTCCCTGACCTGCTGGGCGTTTTCCACCCTCAAACACTATTAATATGTTCTGTCCTGTACTGGTGAATGTTAATCATCACTTTTCACCTTCAGTCAACAGATTTTATCTGCTTCATGAAATTATTATCCCACTTATCACTAGTGGTTCTCTGTAGAAGTAAAACCATTAATAACTGTCAAAGTCCAGTTGACAGCTGCTTTAGGAACATTAGGAGGCCAATATTTAACCTTTAAACTCTTCCTGTTGCATTTTTAAGGAGCATATTCATACATTTCGACCCTAATTTAACATCGGATCCCTTTACTGCTCGTTCTTCGACGAGCTTCTGCCATTGACCTTCCTGGACCCTTCTGGGAAGAGTTGGTCCGGATTAATTACATTTGTTAGTTTTCTGGAAAATCTACACATTCTCGCCAGGGAACCGTTCCAGAATCATAAAATCCGCCTGTTTTAAAGGAAACGTATGTAAGAAGTTTATTTTAATCAATCATAAAATGACCCCGATTTGTCATAAGACATTAACAAATCATGTTTGTCAACAGTGGTCCGGCCAGGATATTGTTATGTAAAAGTGAAAGCTGCAGCCCTCAAGTGATGTTATTGTTGTCATGTTCTGTTTTGGTCTGAGGCTCCGCCCTCAAGCTATCTACAAATCACGAAGTCAGTAGAGTTTCCTCATCCGGGTTGCCAGATCTGCTATGTGTACCACAGCTGAAGCTCCGAACGTTACGGACAAAACATGTATAACGTTACGAAACCTAAAAGACCTCGTTATCAATCCGAAATACGTCGTGACAAATTCCGAGATAAAACAAGGATTCGTATAGGAGATGCCTTTGAAAGATGGAGACGGCTGAAAATGGAGAAGAATTTGAATACAGACATCAACGTCGCCAATTTTCTCCTGGACAGGTAAGATTCACCTGTTTGGCTAACTTAATTGTACTTAATGTAAATTGACATTTCAGATATTCACGACAGTCGAACAAAGTTATGCATGTTCGTGGAAAGTAAGGTTACGTTGGCGCATACGGAGGAGATTGGTCATCAAATTGAAAAGGTAAGGAATAGTTTGGGAGATAAAAACGACGAGTCGTCATTGCTAACGTTAGCATCAGGGCCAGTTTCTTTGTCATTATGCTGAACTGTCGAGGAAAACAACAGCACGTTGATTCTGGCAATGTGAAACGTAATGGAGACGTATTGAGTAGCCTATACCTCGGTACAAATAATTCCTCATTCGTTCTTCGCGTACATTGTGGGCTACACATGCTGCAAGTTAACCTGCATGACCATTGCTAATGTTATTTAGTTAGGGTCAGCCGTTCCTGCTGGATCCCGCAGCAGCTGGCAACCTGGAGTCAGGAAGGGATACACAGTTCTACTGTATGAATGTGATTGCAGTACCGCTTTTGGCCACAATCCTACATTCGTTTCCTTTAAATCAAAAGCCAGTTTGGATGGCTTTTTTTTTAGGATTACTTTCCAGTTTATCAACCCAAATGTCTCCATCATAGCTGAGCTTGTCAATTAAAATATTTCCATCCACTTTTTTAAAAAGAAGTTTTGTTGTCAATGTATTTTAAACCTTAAAAATAAAAAAGTAATTCTGGTTCTTTTAAAAATGACCAATGAGTTCTGATATTGGATATTAATCAGAATTAACCAGTTGTCTTTAGCATTAACGTTAGTGGCACTAACGGATTACGACCCCTCTGTGTACATCAAGGTGCAGTGTATTCACTCGAGACAACCAGCAGAGGGTGCTGTAGGCTATTAGGACTTTTGAAGACACTAAAGACAGGAATGGCCGATATTTTCGCATTTTTCAGTGATCGCAGATCAACTATTAGCTGACGAATCGCAACGATTTTACGAAAGTACCTCCTGGTAACTAGTGATGTACAGATACCGATACCGCCTAATGTACATGTATCGGTTAAACTTGACCGATGCCATGAACTGATACTCGAAATGTGGAAAATCTGCATTAAAATTCACAAAAAAAGATTCAATTTTCACTTGAAATTTAATTTTTGTGGTAATCTTATGTTTTGCATCTGTTATTTTGTTTTAGTTATGTTCATTTGAAGTCTGGTGCCTTTCGGCTCTTCAAAAAAGGCATAAGGTGGAAGTTATACAGTTTATTAATTCAATAATAGTATCGTATCGGGTATCCCGTATCGGGACTGAAAAAGTCGGATCGGTGCATCCCCCTACTAGTAACGTTTGACGCTGATTGCACAATAACTCAAACCTCCGTAGCGGTGCGAAAAATAACTCTTAATTACCAAAAATCGGCATTGCAGATTAAACTCTAATATGGGTAAACTTCAACAAATATGCTTGAACATACTTTAAATTATATAATAAAGGGATAGAAACTCACATTCTGGCATTTACACGCAACAATAAACCCGCAGAGAGTACGAGAAAAAAGGCAGACGCTGACCTGCACCAGTGGTGCATTCAAATAGCGTAGGAAATCTATCCTGAGTTCAGGAGCATAGGATATTTCAGCTTGTAGTGAAAACACCAATAATAATACTGCAACTTACAAACATAGAACAATTTCGGCTTTACAAAAAATATATATAGAGTGAATACGCTCCCATGACAGTAGAGGGCAGCACTGTAGACACCAGCAAATACATATTAAAAAAAAAATGCCGAAAAAAATATTACTCTACCAAGTTAGTGTTTTGCTTTCTACTTTTGTCAGAAATATTAAACTGAAGTTGACCTTTAATGCTGTAAGATTTTGATATCATGGGATTTACAACAATAATAATAATAATAATAATAATGCTTATTAATTAAATTAATTTTATCAAAAAGTTAAGTAGAGTTAGTTTTATGAATTTCAATATCAAAGGCAAAATATCGGATCAGATTTTATGTTGAAAGATTGGATCGGGATCGGAGGCCTAAAATGCTGATCGGGACGTCGCGAAATAAAGAAGATACTTTGATAACAACACGGACATTAGAGTTTAGCCTAATGAAAACAAGAACAAAGCTAGCTCTAGCGGGGAATGATGCTAATAATAATCACGAGTCTTAGAGAGGCAATTACAACCTTGATTAACATTCTGGTTCACAATGCATACCAGTAGGTGGCGGTAATTCACCAATTTGTTGTTTGCACACATAATGAAGAAGAACAAGAAGGGTGTTGTGTTATTTTTAGGCTAATTTGAACATGCTAACGGTAGCTGCGATCAAAACTTTGTGAGAAAAAAAACACACAAGGAAGAGGATTATCATAGTTTTGAGAAGCGGATTATGTTGGATTTTGGACGTTAAAATTGTCGTTTACCAACGAATTTTTTGCAGTACATTAACTGGAACCTTGCGGTTGTAAAATGACATTTTTAAAAAATTTTTTTTGCTCACAGCGGCTCTCTTCTGTCAGCGATACTAATGGTTCAACCCGACCACTTTGTCTGTGTCAACCAACGCTGGGACGTTTAGGAAAGACTGTTTACTGACACCCCAGAATAAGTTAGTGTTTTCCTCTTTCAAGTGCCACGACATAATGCTGCCACCACCGTGTTTGACATCTTGTACAACCTCACACTCACTCAGACTGAAAGATCTTGTCCTAGTAGCTCAGTCTGTCCATGAATGAAGCCGCTGATTTCAGTCGAGCTTGAAGGATGTTGGAGGATCGGAACCGTAGAACTGAGAAGGACCTGCCTTTAGAGGTTCAGGAGAAACGGGACCAAAGTGTTTTCAGAGTGAATCTACATGTCCACTCACTAAAACGATGATTTGCACAGAGGTTTCTGATTATTTACAATTAATACCATCATAGTTTGTAGTGCATTAGGTATAATGTTTATTAAGGAACTAATATTTGTCATTTTACTGCTCTACAGAGCAATGGTGCAGAACTATTTCAAGGTAATAATTATTAGGTTGGACTTTCTGTTTCACTGATAAGATTCACTGTAGACAAGGAGCTTAAATACGATGCACAGACATGCTGCAATGACCGTGACAATTTTCACCCATCAATCTGTAACTAGGGCTGTCAAAATGAACTCGTTAGCATAGTTCAGTTGATTCATAAGATTCAATTTATTCATTTCTTTAACGCAATTAACATATGCACAGAATACTGCCCTGTTTACCCTAAAATTCGGGCCACGTGGCGTTCAGGTTCTCACTAAAATTATTAGTAATGCGTTGTCTTTGCGTCAAAATGATTACGTTCCAGGCATGAAAATCTCTCACATTTTGGCGAAATTCGCAGTTTTGAAGCCAAAGCTCGTGACCTACTTGAACCTTGTGGATTCGATGAGAAGAAAATGTTTTTTGGTGGTGGTGGGAATGTTTAACACAGACTGGTGATATCCACATGTTAAGTTTATTCATATATTTTGGTTAGCTCTACCTGAGTTGGATCATTTTATCATTTCTCCTCACATTTATATAATCCAAACCTGTTATGAACAGATGTGTGGAAATAATAAAAAGTGAAAGAAACATAACAATCTTAAAGGGAAATTCAATTTTTTTTTTCAACCAGTTTGAGCCGTTCAGCAGTATTTATACATCCAGTATTGATCAGTGTACATCTGTTGTACAGGAGCGCTCGGGGCGGAACAAATGCCGCTTGTAACAAGGTTTAATCTGCCCCCAAACGGCTTAATTTTACCATGTTTATAATCTCCTTGGATTTACGAATGCCTCGGAAGCTCTTCTTGATTCTCTTCAGGGTCGATTTGGGGGCTTAACAATAAAAGAGAAATAAAAAGCTGGTAAATCTGCTGCGATAAAACACAGACTGGCAGTCCTGGTGCGGCTTAAATGTGTATTACATTCAAATCGGTACAGAAGAAAATACAGAAGTACATCCTGGGCGTTCTTAAATCCAAGTGGATAAAAAATACGGTAAAATTAAGGCGTTCAGGGCAGATTAAACCACATCACAAGCGCCATGTCTCCTGCCCCGAGCACTCCAGTACTACGGATGTCCGTTGATGGAGGAAGAGGATATAAATACTACTGAACGGCTCAGACCGGTCCCAAAATTCTCAGGGTGAGTAAGAACACATAAAATTTGCTAGTGTAAATTTGCTCTGGCAGGCATCCTAAACCAGTACCTCAACAGACAGCTCAGTGTTTCCTACACTACAGTAGCAGTCTGTGTTTCAGCGAAACTGTGGAGGCCTCTGACTGAAAACACTCAGGGTCAGGGTTGTCCAATATTAATAAGAAACGGTCGGCTTTACATACAGAAAACGTTGACCAGTTAGTTTCTCTAAGCAACTGGCTAAAATATTTATAGTTTAAAAGGCTTATGTATAAATGTAATGATGGATCCCCCCTTTATTTTCTTTAGAAAAAGCAAAAGCATACGATATTGTCCTTTCTTTACATTGAAATCATAGTTTTTCACATTTAGGAATGCTAATTAATTGTGATTAATTCGAATAAAATGTTCATTCGTTTGCTCAAACCTTTGAGGTAGCTGGTTTTAAGACCAGATGAACGTCTAATTGAACTTCACCTATCTGAGCCATTCTAGCGTTAGGTTTAGGTATGTTATGCTAAAGAAAACCACTAGGTGTCACTGTGTCTGGAAACGGTATGCCTCTTAAACCAGAAAATAGAAAATCACTGTAGACATCCAAGAATAACTTGGTTAAACTTTTAAGTAACTAAACAAACAGTCCTGAACACAATTATGTCATTTGATATCAGAATTCAACTGTGGTAAATGTACAATAATTAAAAAAAAACCCTGCACAACCAAAATAGTTGCTTGGTCTCTACATGATAAAAGAAGGTAAACTAATACAATGTTTGCAATTTCTGTTTTAAGAAATTTCTTTTACCATTTGTTATTAAATAAAACACTTATGATTCTAGCTATAGATATGACGTTTAAATATTATCTATGAAAAATCATAAATGTCACCAAAATCTGTAGATTTTGTCACTTTCTAAAATCCTTATAAAGTTTAAGTAACCAGTTTGTGGAACTAAAACATTCGCCTTTATTTCAATTTTACTAAAATAACTTGCTTAAAAGGTAACATGAGTACACATTTTTTTAAACATTTTACTTTTGTTAGATATATTACAAATCTTTCTATGGTATAAGGCAACGCTCTTTTCTGGCTTTAGTACCAGAAAGTGATAATGACCCAGTAGGGGATCCTGATGATCAACTTTGCAAAGGATGAAAACTGTTCTGATGTTCTCCCGGATGAAGAAGACGTTATTTCAGCAAGTGGACTGGCACAACTGTCTTGTAAGAATAGAAAAAAGGGGAATATGAAAGCATAAGGAGATTCAAGGTGCAAGGTCTGAAACCCCTGAGCTTCATAGTCCATCCCTCCCAGTACATCAAAATGGTCTTCATTGATGAAAGGTTTGGCCGTGCTGCTCGTTAAAACTATCTGTATTTAATCAAAAAGCTGGAGGACATAATCAACTTTAGTTTCAAACACATTTTCTGACAATCCTTCTGTTTATCTGAATTTTTTAAAATTAAATCATCCATCAAGTTAGTTGTATAAGACAAAAAGTCGGTGTATAAATGCAATTTTGAAGTGCTACATAGGATATCGCCAGAATGGAAAAAGAAAAAAGTATTTATGTTGCAACGCTGCGATGTTGTGGTATGTTGGGAAATAAATCAAAATCCTGTACTCAGTTGCTGAATGTATTTGATTTTAATTACTTTATGTAATGGTAATGTTTCTCCTTTTTGTTGTTTAAATAGAATCCAAAAACATCGTATGTCTTACTATGAAAGATAAAATCAATCAAATGCCTCAAAATCATTTCGGTTATTATTTATTCAAAATGCGTATTTTTAAATATTGTCCTCTGGTTGTTTATACGTCTAGTACTTTCTCTGCTTTCACCATTTAGACGCATCTCAACCACTTGGTTGCGGGTCATATTTGGAAACCTGCTGGTTGTTAGCATTAATGGCTAGTATTAGCATTATTAAAACTGTTGCCCCGGTTATGCTAGAGCGTTTAGGTTTAACACTTTAACCCTTTTACATTTTTAACGCCTAAATAAACGCATAGCCAAATTAAAATGTGGAGTAGAAGCATGGTTGAGGTCTCTTTGCGAAGAAAACACTCTGAAGGTTCCCTTATGTGCTATTGTCACACTAAAAAACATAAATTTCTATGGCCGCCTGTTAATGTTCTGCAAAATACATGATTTAAAAGTAGCTGTAGAATGAAGCGGTGCCTTCAAACGGTGAGTTGGAAGTTATTTTGCTTTTCCGAGTGCTTTGACAAAATAGTTTACTGTGTCTACAGATTGGCATGCATTACTGGAATCTAAAGAGTCTTAGCTTTAAATGCTGTTATTGCCGTTTAACAGCAGTGCAGGCGTTTACCAGTGGATTTACACCAATGATCATGCACCAGCAGCAGGAGAGGTTCACAAGACCCACGGAAAGTCCACTTCTGTCTCCGGCAAGGTAATTGGCATATTAGCTGAATATTTAGCCCTGGGTAAAACATTTACTTCGAAGCTATAAATTTAGCTAGCCATTTTAGCTTGCTACCTAAATATTTAGTTAGCAAATATTGCTGTTAATTTTTGACTTTTTATCTTTACGCTCCATAGACTATAAACTAAAATCGACAGTCGCTTCTTGAGATCAATGAAATGTGGACTGTTGTCCAACATTATATACAAACAGACTCAGATTTACTTTATTGCTCATGTACATTTCTGAAGACGCAGCTAATGTATTCAGTCTTATGTAATTTACTGCATCTGTGAGTAAAGGTTGTTCCACCTGGACGCTCCCCTCCGCAACACGTTTCTTCTTTTATTAGCTGTCACACCCTGAACATCCAGGTGACACAACACACAAACGTCTCTGCTGTAGGAGGGAAGGACTCAGCATTTTATTCATAATCTGTATTTACCCTCAGGTTGGTTTAAGGTCAACAAGTTGAGCCTGATGTTGCAGAGAGAAAGTGGAGAAAGAAGCGTCTGATATGAAACCAAATAAAATGATCCGTCTGTTGTAAAATAAACAATCAAAAGCTTTTAATTGAAACAGATGAGACATGTTTTCCACACTGATTATTTCAGAAAAGAAAAAGCACAAACTTGATGTGAGGTTTTGAATCGTCACTCACAGCCGTCTGAATGTGTGTGAACTCCTAGCGGGACCTGCTGATAGGTGGGTGCCTCCACCCTCGGAGGAATGTAAGGCGTGGCCGCCTGTGTTTCCCAACACACAGCAACACCGTTTATCACCCACGGCAACCAGCGGCTGGTTGAGCAACAGTCGGTCCTCCTGTACCTCCATACCGGGAGATAAAAAAAAAAAGAATCACAGTTTGCTCTTTTTCCGTGTGTTCTTCGTGTAGATTAATGCACCAGACTCTATAGGTCAACAGGCCGATTGGACTCCCTTAACACCTGAAGGGAACCTTTACATTTTCAGAAACTTAATGTTTAACTGCTGGCCACCGCAACTGTGCCAACAAAGTCTAGAAATGTTGTTCAAGTAGATCTTACAGTCAGGAAGAAGGTGCTGACCTTAACTGAGGTAGAGGTGTCGCAATTCGTTATTAAATTGGTGTGTCTTAAAGTGTCTTTAAGCATTAATCAGGTCCGAGCAGCTGAGCGATGCGAAAACCTACTGCATCTGGATTGTTTATTCTTCTTTGCAAAAATGAATTTGCTTTTTGGATGATTTAAAATATTCACAAACTTACAAAATTTTGCTGCAGCATTAGTCATAATGTAAATGTATGTATTTTAGGCCCGGGAATATAATTGCCACAAGCAGTAGGCTGCGTCTTGGGGACGTACTTGCTTGCGCACTGCACGTACTACTTGAGAGTTCCACCGGGGGGCAGAGAACAGAATTCAGACCGGATAGAGTTCTGGATTTGTAGGGTAGAGACAAAACAAAGATTGCGGCCACAGAGGGGACAATCAGTTGTTTAATTTTCAGATTAAGACAGAAAAAGACGGCAGCGTTGTCGTCGAAGGTCTTACAGACTATAATTACTGCCAGCGTTGCTTGTTGCTTCTGACTCCGTGTACGTACAGCCGCTCGAATGGCGCACTACATTCCCACTAGCGGTAACTCTCATTTTGCCGTGTACCGACACGTCGTGATAACTTCAGAGGACGGGGACAAACAATGCTTGAAACAGACGCAAGCTACGTGAGGTAGCCATGAGAAACCCTCTTATACGTAATAAAAATAAAGTATATTCCCGGCCTAAGGGGTTCGCAAAAGTCGCAAATAGAATGGCTCAACATCGCTCCCGCCGGAGTTCCATTAAACATTCTCGCAATAGACATTATTTCAATGTAGAGGCATGATATATGGTACCCTGCTAGAACTTTCCAAGAACCATCTAAATGCATATGGACATCATTGTACAAAATGCACTGGAAGTTGGCCATCTTGCTTCAAACAGGTAATTGTGACAAATATTATTTTGTGGCCTTTTGTTAGCCGAACCTTACCTTCGCATTTGATCGAACTCCTCCCAGAGATTTTGACCGGTCAGCTTGTAAATTGTTGAAGATGTCCTTCAAGCATAGAGGATCTAAACTTATCAAAAGCGTGGATTTTCATGTATGTTAAAGGGGCGGGGGCCTGGCCTCAAACTTTTAGCATTCGCCAAAAGATTTAAACGTTCTTATTTCTTCTACAAAAGTAAAAGAGACATGAAACCAGCTGTGACTGGTAACCGTCTGTTCCCCAACAAATTTCATTCGTTAAATGCCGACAATACCTAAGCCCCGCCCCGTTAGGATAAGACGTGTATTTTTTTTTTTGCTTTGAAACATCCATATTTCCAGAAACCTCAACGAATCTGGACCAGATTCAACATGATGAATATTAATCCATCCTCAAGGAGATTTTTTTTGTGCTAACATCTGGTAGGTGTGGTCTAATTAATCCCCTAGAATCATTAAAAACGTCAGCGCCAAGCCATATTTTATCCAAAGATTGTGAAACCTGGTTTCCTGCTTGAACAACAAGATGGCTACCTACATCAGTGTCTGATCAACCTGGTGATCAGGAGGCGACAGGCGGAAGAGGCTTTTTGGTGCGAGCAGGTAAGTTTTTCATGAATCCACGATTTAAACTCTGCTGCTGAACTGTGGCCCCATTTGTATTAAAATAAACTGCCTTTTTTTTAAATTAAAGTACCATTTTAAAACAAAGACATAATCAACTAAACAGAAATGTCCTTATAAGATAAACACGTGTAAAATGTTAATGAAATTCGGATAAGAGGATATATTTTGAAAAATAAGCTAACCAAATATGGGCTGTGATGACACGGGGGACTGTAGTTTGTAGGGATGCACCAATCCGACTTTTTCAGTCCCGATACCGATGCCTGGACTTTGTGTATCTGTACCCGATACCGATCTGATACCATTGTTGAATTATAAACTATATATCTTCCACCTTGTACCTTTCTTGAAGACACTAAAGACACCAGACTTTACTAACTAAACATAACTAAGACAAAATTACAGATGTAAAATATAAAATCACCACAAAAATAAAATTTCAAGTGAAAAATGTATATATTTTTTGTAAATCTATTGCAGATTTTCCAGATTTTGAGTATTGGTTTATGGTATTGGTTAAGTTTAACCGATACCCATACATGTACATTAGATGGTATCGGGGCCAGTACCTGTATCGGTAGGGGAGCATCACTAGTACTTTGCTACCAAAAGTTGAAGTGAGGGTTGGGTCAAAACACAAGAAATACTCACTTGTTTTTTTTTTTTTATACCAAAATTTAATCAAATAATAAAAATATGATATAAAAAAACATTTTGTAATTTGTTTCAATGCTTCATACAAACATTTTTTTTCCTAATGATCTGCCTTTTACAGAGGTCGGTAGTAGCTAATTACTTGTAGTTACATTTACTTGAGTAACTTATTGGGAAAACAAATACTTATTACACCATACTTCTACTTGAGTAGCGTAATTATGAAGCATTGCCCTTTTTTAGTTGAGTAAAAGCATGAAGCGTTTCGACACATTGCTCTAACTGTACTGACACTGTGTCGATACGGTGTTGCTACTGTGTTGGTCTACTGACACCTGCTGGATCTTACTATCTGTATCTATGAACAACGTATTCTAAGACAATCATGAAAATGGGATTGTGATTAGACCTCGGTAAAATACGTATTTATGAAAGCGGTACTTGATTTTTATTAATAAAAAGCCGAATTTGTTACACAAATATCTTAATCAAAGTTTAAATATATATTTAAAATATATCATAACACATATCTTGTGAAAAAGTGAAACTAAAGGTGACGTTGATTATGTTTTGTATTTGAGGCAGACTTTTTAAAATATACACTACCGTTCAAAAGTTTGGGGTCACATTGAAATGTCCTTATTTTTGAAGGAAAAGCACTGTACTTTTCAATGAAGATAACTTTAAACTAGTCTTAACTTTAAACAAACACACGCTATACATTGCTAATGTGGTAAATGACTATACTAGCTGCAAATGTCTGGTTTTTGGTGCAATATCTACATAGGTGTATAGATGCCCATTTCCAACAACTATCACTCCAGTGTTCTAATGGTACAATGTGTTTGCTCATTGGCTCAGAAGGCTAATTGATGATTAGAAAACCCTTGTGCAATCATGTTCACACATCTGAAAACAGTTTAGCTCGGTACAGAAGCTACAAAACTGACCTTCCTTTGAGCAGATTGAGTTTCTGGAGCATCACATTTGTGGGGTCAATTAAACGCTCAAAATGGCCAGAAAAAGAGAACTTTCATCTGAAACTCGACAGTCTATTCTTGTTCTTAGAAATGAAGGCTATTCCATGCGAGAAATTGCTAAGAAATTGAAGATTTCCTACAACGGTGTGTACTACTCCCTTCAGAGGACAGCACAAACAGGCTCTAACCAGAGTAGAAAAAGAAGTGGGAGGCCGCGTTGCACAACTGAGCAAGAAGATTAGTACATTAGAGTCTCTAGTTTGAGAAACAGACGCCTCACAGGTCCCCAACTGGCATCTTCATTAAATAGTACCCGCAAAACACCAGTGTCAACATCTACAGTGAAGAGGCGGCTGCGGGATTCTGGGCTTCAGGGCAGAGTGGCAAAGAAAAAGCCATATCTGAGACTGGCCAATAAAAGAAAAAGATTAAGATGGGCAAAAGAACACACACGTGATGGTGCACCTAATTCCCTCATACCGACAGAGACTGAAATTGGCCAAGCCTGTCGTGATAACAACAAGGAAATACATCTCTGAAGCTGTGGAGGAGCTGCGCTCATGTTGGGAGACGACAGACTGGGGAGCGTTTGGAGCAGCCACGGACAATCTGGACGAGTATACGGACACTGTGACCTCATACATTCAGTTCAATGAGACGCGCATCATCCCAACGCGCACCAGGATTTGTTATAACAATGACAAGCCCTGGTTCACACCCAAGCTCCGGCGCCTACGTGAGGAGAAGGAAGTAGCGCGGCGGAGCGAGGACCGGAGTACATACAGACGAGCAAAGTACCACTTCAGCAGTGAAGTGAGAAGAGCAAAATCTGTGTACTCCAACCGTATACAGGAACACTTTAGCTCCAATGACTCTGCAGCCGTGTGGAGGGGGTTGAGGGCTCTCACAAACTACAAGCCCAAAGCCCCCCAGGCCCTGAACGACCGGACTCTCGCCCAGGGCCTGAATACACACTACTGCCGCTTTGAACAGCCGTCTGCTCCTCACACCTCTGCTCCCCCCACCATCACCCCAACCATCAACGACCCCAGCACTTCATCAAAGGACTCCTCAGACCCCCCCTCCTCCCCCCCTGCCCTCTCCATCCAGGAGGAGGATGTGCGCCGACAGTTTTTGAGGCTGAACAGGAGGAAGGCCCCCGGGCCGGACGGTGTCTCCCCCTCCACCCTGAGACACTGCGCGGATCAGCTGGCCCCCGTGTTCACGGACATTTTCATCACCTCCCTGGCGCTCTGTCGCGTGCCGTCCTGCTTCAAAACCTCCACCATCGTCCCTGTCCCCAAAAAGCCACGGATCACAGGACTTAATGACTACAGGCCGGTGGCGCTGACGTCTGTGGTCATGAAGTCATTTGAGCGCTTGGTTCTGCCCCACCTCAAGGACATCACCGCCCCCCTCCTGGACCCACTGCAGTTCGCCTACAGAGCCAACAGGTCTGTGGATGATGCAGTGAACCTGGCCCTCCATTTCATCCTGGAGCATCTGGACTCCCCAGGAACCTTTGCCAGGATCCTGTTTGTGGACTTCAGCTCTGCCTTCAACACCATCCTCCCTGGACTGCTACGAGACAAGCTCTACCAGCTCAGCGTGCCCGACTCCCTCTGCAGGTGGGTCACTGACTTCCTGTCGGACCGGAGACAGCACGTGCGGTTGGGGAAGATTGTCTCGGACAATCGGACTACAAACACTGGGACTCCTCAGGGCTGTGTACTCTCCCCCTGGCTCTTCTCGCTGTATACAAACTGCTGCACCTCCAGTCACCAGTCCGTAAAGCTGATCAAGTTTGCGGACGACACCACCCTCATCGGACTTATCTCAGACGGTGATGAGTCCGCCTACAGGAGAGAGGTGGACCGGCTGGCTTCTTGGTGCAGTCACAACAACCTGGAGCTGAACGCCCAGAAGACAGTGGAGATGATCATGGACTTCAGGAAAGTCACAGCCCCACCGTATCCCCTCACCCTGATGGACTCTCCCACCCCCATCTCCATCGTGGACTCCTTCCGTTTCCTGGGCACCACCATCACCCAGGACCTCAAGTGGGAGCCAACCATCAGCTCCCTCATCAAGAAGGCCCAGCAGAGGATGTACTTCCTGCGGCAGCTGAGGAAACTCAAAGTGCCGACCGAGATGCTGGTGCAGTTCTACATGGCCATCATCGAGTCCATCCTCACCTCCTCCATCACCATGTGGTTCCCCGGCGCCGCAGACCGGGACAAACACCGACTGCAGCGCATCGTGCGTGCTGCTGAGAAGGTGATTGGCTGCAGGCTCCCATCCCTCCGGGACCTGTTCTCCTCCAGGACCCGGAGGCGTGTGGGTCGGATCACAGCTGACTCTTCTCACCCTGGACACCGACTATTCTCCCTCCTCCCCTCAGGCAGGAGGCTACGGTCCATCCAGACCCACACCTCCCGCCACCTGAACAGTTTCTTTCCCTCCGCCATCAGACTCATGAACAATAACAAGACCCGATAGTTCAGTTAAAGACCCATGTAGGATAGAACCATCTGCACTACGTAACTTTATTTTACTGCACTGTGTGGTCTGATCACACTTAGATCTGCTGCTGTCATTCACCTGCACATCTGTGAATGGAACCCTGCTGCTGTTCTTATGTTAAAAGGATGTTTATCTCTTCATAGTTCTTTTATATTACATACAGATTATAATATTTATAAAGACTTTAGCCTTATGGCTCATTCTTTTTATTTTATTTCTTTTTATTTTATTTTATTTTTACTTATGTTAAATGTTTTATGTGCACAACTGTACCGGAAAAAATTCCTAGTTTGTGAACTTGTTCTCAAACAATGGCAATAAAACCGATTCTGATTCTGATTCTGATTCTGATTATGCAGACATTGGACAGAGGAAGACTGGAAAAAAGTGCTGTGGACGGATGAATCCAAGTTTGAGGTGTTTGGATCACAAAGAAGAACGTTTGTGAGACGCAGAACAACTGAAAAGATGCTGGAAGAATGCCTGACGCCATCTGTTAAGCATGGTGGAGGTAATGTGATGGTCTGGGGTTGCTTTGGTGCTGGTAAGGTGGGAGATTTGTACAGGGTAAAAGGGATTCTGAATAAGGAAGGCTATCACTCCATTTTGCAACGCCATGCCATACCCAGTGGACAGCGCTTGATTGGAGCCAATTTCATCCTACAACAGGACAATGACCCAAAACACACCTCGAAATTGTGCAAGAACTATTTAGAGAAGAAGCAGGCAGCTGGTATTCTATCGGTAATGGAGTGGCCAGCGCAGTCACCAGATTTGAACCCCGTTGAGCTGTTGTGGGAGCAGCTTGACCGTATGGTACGCAAGAAGTGCCCATCCAACCAATCCAAATTGTGGGAGCTGCTTCTAGAAGCGTGGGGTGCAATTTCTCCAGATTACCTCAACAAATTAACAGCTAGAATGCCAAAGGTCTGCAATGCTGTAATTGCTGCAAATGGAGGATTCTTTGATGAAAGCAAAGTTTGATGTAAAAACAATCTTATTTCAAATAAAAATCATTATTTCTAACCTTGTCAATGTCTTGACTCTATTTTTTATTCATTTCACAACGTATGGTGGTGAATAAGTGTGACTTTTCATGGAAAACACAAAATTGTTTGGGTGACCCCAAACTTTTGAACGGTAGTGTATATTTTGTATTTTAAACATTTGTTTCCCCAAGCTCTTTGCATTGACTATGTTTTTTTAAGCGACCTCTTTCTTTAAGCTTTTAAAAAAACCCACCTGAAACGGTTCCCTGAATCCCTCACTTCCAACAATGCTGAGAGGTTGGAAGTCTTTTATTATGAAATTCCTGATCCAACTCATTCTTCCTGGTAGCTTGATGGCCAAAAAACAAAAACACCTTTGTTAACTGTGAAAAAAAGTGACCACGAATAACTTTTATATACCTGCATTCATCCTATTTGCATTTGTGGCCTCCTGATGTTAATGTTTGGCTCTCTAATGTCTCATCATAGACGACTTGCTTTCATTAATATATTCTAGTTCAGTAGAACAAATGCGATATTTAAACTGCAGAAAATAACAGGAATTATTTAAAGTAAGTTATTTTGATATGGGCTAAAATTTGGGAGATTAAGTAGTAACTGAGACGAATAGGATGAAGAGAGGGGGAAAAAAACCCAAATACTTTATTTGCTGACAGGAGATCAAAATGATCCCACACAGAAATGTTGCGTTTTCTTTCTGGCTCCATGATGTTGGCTTTTCCGGGAATGAGTTTCAAAAGGTGAAGTTTTGGCAGAGGATCATCCCCTTTAAGGGGACGCTCCTGCTTTTAAACACAGTTCAGCGCTTCAGTGACAGATGACGCAGCAGCTGTATTAGTAACGTGACCATTTCTTAAAGTGATACATGCATCCACAATGGGGTTTGAGTTAGATACATGCACCAACGCATCAGTGTTGCTTTACCATTTTTAAAGATTGCTGTACAAATGTTGGTGAAATGTTGATTATTTAAAACGTATTTGAAGCGAATTTTAATGTTTTGTACATGCTGTTTTAGATTGGTGCTAGCACGCGGGGCGTTGCATACAATTTCTTCTTAAAGGAAAAGTTCGGGTTTTTTTCAACCTGGACCTTATTTTTTTTTACCAAATATTACGTTCATTTCCTCACCCTGACAAGTTTGGAGCCACTTGCAGTCCTTCAGGAGGAGTTTAAATCCAGTCCTGATCAGCGAATATCCATATAAGGAGAGTCAATGAGGGCAGGAGAATTGCCGCCTGTAATAAGGCGTTATCCGCCCCAAAACTCCTTCATTTAACCGTGTTTTGGTATTAATCGTTAGCACAACTCCCCTCTGAATTCAGAATTCGGATTTAGAGGCTATAGTACAACGAGGCTGTAGTACAACGACACCATCGGGTGGAATTGGTTAGATTAAAGCCTGTAAAACACCCAGAAGCTAATATTTTAGCACCTCGGAGACGTTCTAAACTCACAGGGGAATATCGCTAACTATTCATTAACAAAACATGGTTAAATGAAGGTTTTTTTTAGGGCAGATAATGCCTTATTATTGGAGGCGAACTCCTGACTGATCGAGACTCGATATAAACTCCTCCCGAAGGACTCCAAGTGAGTAAATTAACATAATATTTTCTAAAAAAAAGGTCCAGGTTAAAAAAACCCACCTGAATGTTCCCTTTGGCTGCCATTGTTTTAGTCTTAAAAGCTAAATCCTACTCTCTTATTTTTGATTTGTTCTCAGATGATAGTGGCTTGACTTGGACTAATCCTATGGGACTTGGACTCCAAGACTGACGACTTGAGTCAGACTTGGACTCGAGTGACGGTGACTTGACTGCAACACTGGTTCTACTGCTGAGCCATTTGGAAATCAAAAAGACAAGAAAGACAATATCGATATATCGCAATAATTTCTGTCACAATTCGTTATCCATACTCAAAAGCAGTATCGATTTTTATTTTTCAAGAATTTTAATTAAACTATTAATACTCACACAAATTTTTCTTATAAAGTTAAAACTAGGACTGGTAGTTGGTGGTTGGTTTGACCTTTTTTCCACTCGATCCACTAGATCCAGTAAAAGACATTGGAGTGTTCAGAATGTTGTGACAAATTTTCTACAGTTAAATTCAGTTGTAAAAATCTCATTTTATTGTATATTCTTACTCATAGTATCGTGATATATCACAATTTATCGTATTATTGCCAGCACACCTAGTGAGCAAACTATAGAGATCGCTAAGACATGTGACCAGCTGGGCGGCCACGTCATTAGAACGCAAAGAATTATGGGTATTTTTGGCCCGGCTGGCATAGCAAGCTAGTGTTCTGGCATGGAAATAATGACAAACTGAATATAAAACTATAACATGCAGTGAGCTAAATAAAACATGTTGTTTTCCTGTTTTTTTATTTAATTATTTGTGTCGCAGATTCCCGAAATGCTTTGCGTTCACCACTGGTAATGATGTCACATTAGCTATCTCTATATTGTCGCTTGAAGTACTTTACCTGATCTAATATATTTATACATTACCCACTGTATTAAGTTATTACATTTGATATTGAAAAAAATATATTTACAACTCTGCTGTCTGATTTTTGTTTTATTTAAATAATCGAAGTTTGTGCATAACTCATGTTTTTGTCTGATATGATTTTAACTATTTCAAACTATTTTACTCAGATGTTCTGGGTAATTTCTTAATGGTTACTTTTTTACTTTTACTGGAGTCCAACTTTTGGGTACTCTACCCACTTCTGTTCTTTGGTGAAAAGGTACGAATGAAAGAAAGCGTTCAGGAAGCGGAGAACATTCCAGAAATATTATTACCATCCTTTCTTTTTCCCATAAATGGTTTTTCCCTCATAGAGGGAGAGAAGAGGTACGACGGAGTATTAGGGCCATTGTAAAAAAGTAAAAATATTTCAGAGTAAATTTTCAACCAAAAAAACTCAGAAACTCTGAGATTAAAGTAACATATTTTCCAGAAAAAACTCGGAAATTATCTCATGTGAAAAAGTACCAAAATTACCAGTAAAAACTCACAACTTCTGAGATGAATTGTACATATTGCACAGATAAATCGTAAAATTACAAGTTAAAAGACAGACATTTAGAGATTTATTTAAGATATTTTCTAGGAAAAACACAGAATTTTATGATGTAGAAAAGAAGAAAACTTCTATGATTAAATGCATACATTTTTCGATATCTAAACTAAGATATGTCTGACATTGTAAAGTCAAACATTTTTAAAATAAAAAAATATGCCTTTAATCATGGAAATTAATCACGTGTACCTCGCAAATTTTCTACTTTGCTACATAAAAAAGTTATGTATTTTTTTCTTGAAAATATCTGAAAATAATTTGAATATTTCTGTCTTTTAACTAGTAATTTTACGACATTTGTGACAGTTTTTTCCTGGAAAATATGTGCAATTAATCTCAAAAAATTTTTTCGTTAATTTGCTCATTTTTGACATCTGAGATATTCAGATTTTTTTTCTGGAAAATATGTTACTTTAATCTCAGAATTTCTAAATCTTTTTTTGGGTGTAAAATAATTTTGTTTTGTTTACAGAGGCCCTAATACTCCGTCGTAGAAGAGGAGATTTCCTGCCTCTGTTAAACTTCTTTCCCGGAACCCAAACCATGTCGGTATAAAAACAACATTTTTAGCCTCTTTCAGAACTCCTTGTGTGGCTGTCTCCTCCCACGGGAGCCCCGATGCGCGGCAGGTGCGTAAGCCCCGCCCACGGCGCGGCCCCTCCTGTCAGCCTCACACCGCAGCCTGTCAGTCGGCAGCAGAGCAGCGCGGAAGCCGAGCAGCAAACAGGTAAGAAGCTGAAGTTTTAACCTGGCGGGGCGGGTCGGGTTTTCTACCCGACCGGGGTCAGAGATCCTGGGCTGCTTTGAGCCACTGCGGGGCGTTCAGGGCTTCTTAAAGGGGCCGCAGCGAATCAGAGCACACCTGTTGATCTGCTATAGGTGACACTAAACTCTTGAAATCGGTGAATTTAGCTCAACTATGAAGCAAACTGAAACATGACGGCTGAATTTAGTTTGTAATCCCATCAGGCTATCTTTATGTTGCAGTGTTAACACTTCACTATCATTTGATGACAGCCAATCAAACCCAAGGAAGTTAGTGACACATTAACGACCGCTCATAAAGCCTGTTTCAACCGTAAATACCCCCACGCACCTCCTCTATCTGCTGGTAAACTTCGCAACATCAGATGGTGGTGCTATCAGGAGGAATTTGTGATGCATGCTGGCTTCATTTAGTCTGTTTTCCTCTATGAGGAATGAATGGAATCAAATAATTTTGCGGGTTGTTTGTGCAGACCAAATTCTTTCTCACGCTCTGTGGTTTAGCTGTAAAAAAAAACAAAAAAAAAACAGGTTGACGGTTTGCTTCCAGCCAAACTTCAGTGCAGGAGAAAGTAGATATGTTTTCAGGGGAGGTTTTCACGCCGAGAAATCGTTGTGTGTCTGAATTAAATAAATTATTTAAAAAAAAACAACTTGATCCCAGAGGGAAATTCAATTTGTTATAGAAGCTCCTGTAGCAGTCTGTGTTACAGTGAAACGGCAGAAGCACTGAAAGCAATGACTCTAATCTATTACAGTAATACATCTAATTTATAGATTGTAAAATCAAGTTTAAATTGGAACGACAATATATCAAGTAACATTTACAAAATTTATTCATGTAATGACTTGACTGAGAAGAAAGAGAGTACGTTTTATCAGATATTTACAAATACTGTTTAAAGTTTTATTGTCACAGCAAATTCACCTGAAAAAAAATCGAATCTGAAGAGCAAAGTGTATTTGTTCGTTTTTGTTCTCTTTACAACAAAAGCTCGTTCAGGCAGAGTTCTGCTAAAGTTCAAAGAGCATTTTGGTGTCATTCTGAATGCTGCTATTGCATTGTTTACCTGCGTCCAGGTAAACGCAGCTACCGTAATCGGATTAAAAGCCTGATCAGAATAAAAATGCTGAATGTAAACACGCCATTCGGATTACTCGGACTCATTCGGATCAAAATTTCATCCCGATTGAGACAGGTCGGTTATGCCGATAGATAATCCGATCGCTGCACGTTTAAACTTGTCGTGCGTTGACGTACTCTACGTTGGCGTTGACGGAAGCTGGATGAAAGCATGGCGGGCGTGAAGCAAAAGTGAAAAAGTTTATATTGTTTGGCTTGTAAATGTAAAATTGTGTCCGGAAAAAAACTAAAAGCACGCTAACAAAAAGATCGTACCGCTCCAGTTTAAATTAACGCAGCCATGTTTGTTTACGACGGAAGTCTGGTGATTCTTCTTCTACGGCCGTTTCCGGTATTTCAGATAGTTCTGCTCGTGTCAAAATGATTTAATCCGATCGAACGTGTGGCGGACGTAAATAATCGGATAGATGTTTTCAGGGCCGTGTACTACAGTCGGATTCTAATCCGATCAATAATCAGATTAAACACATTTTGCACATATAAATGCACTGATTGAGATTCTAATTGCGTATTTGAAAAGTTTTCCAGATCTGGGTTGCATAAAGTAATAACTAATACTTCACTGATTTCTCAGGGTGGCTGTAGCTCTATAGAGATTGCTAAATCATGTTAGCAACTGGTCGGCAACATCGTTAGAACGCAAAGAATTATGGGTATGTTTGGCCCGACTGGCATAGCAGTCTAGTGTTCTGGCATTAAAATAATAATAAAATTGACGTGAAAAACGGAATATAATCCTACAAAATGCTGTTTGCCGCGTGTTCCCAAAATGCTTTGCGTTCACCACTGGGAATACGTAATGACGACGTCACATTGGCGATCTCTATAGTAGAGCATTGGCTTATTATCCAGAATTGTTGGGTTCAATTCCAGCTTCCACTTGCCACATATTGTTGTGTTTTGGGCAGTTAAATTTTCTTAATTTCTGTAAAATACTACCTGCTAAAAATAAATATATATAAATAAAATTAAATAAAATTTACTTAATTTCTTCAGAAGAATTACATTAAGAGTTAAGTACATTTTAGTACAGCAGTACAAATGACTTTGAAAAATTGAGTGCAAATATACTTACAATAATTTGTTAAAGTACATTTTTTTATCAGTGAGCCTCTGACTGGAGATTCTTGGGGTTGTTTATAATATATGTGTTCAAAATTTATTATTTTTCATCTAAAATAAATGACAGGAACATAAAGTTCGGTGTGTGAATCCGGTTCGGAATCCAAATCGGATTTGCATGGCTCAAAGGGAAGCTGCCGCCATGATGTTTCAACCGGTCCGTCCCCTAAAAATGTCCGGGCAGCACACACGAAACCTTTCTATTCCTTTGGTTTAATAGTTGTGAAAAATAATCGGTTTTGAACACGAATGAATGGCTATCGGTTTGGCACGTTTCACGTCACGATTTAAACTGATATCGGATCTTGCTTTCATTTCCCTTCATGTGTCTAATAAGTTTGACTTATTTCTAGGAGATGTCTGATCGTAGGTGGCTTGTGTCTACATTGTGAAGGTTTAACCGAATAATTCTGGACCCCTATTAGTGCTTCCACAAGTACAATAAAGAGTAGTTTTTAATGAGTTGTGTAATATCTCGCTTGGCTGTGGCCGAGGATTACGTCTGACTCAGAGAAAATTCATACAAGACCCAACCTGTGAAACTCCATCCTTAACGCCTGTTCGCCTCGCTGCTCGCTGTTTTCTCAGAGCAGTCAGAGGGCGAGTCCGGCTGTACTCTGGACTGTGATAAGCAGAACTGTATATGTTATCGGTATTTCACCTGGAAGGTAAAGGTGGAGCCTTCCCTCGCTCCACATGTACGCACGGTGAAATCCATGAGTCGTTCCAGAACAATGCAGGGATCATTGTCTAGACGAGGTTTTTCATCGCTGGCACGGTGTCAGCCTGCATGTCACTGCAGGACTTGCAAGCTGGGAAATTATGTTTCGTTTTATTAATCTGCTTTTAATGCTTTCGTCTGTTGCAAATTGAAAGCACAGATAAAGATCTTAGACTTTCAGCTTGGCTGAACATAGCATCACTATTTACACTTTCTGGAAAATCTTTGAAGATGCCCAACCCTGACTATTTCCATGTGAGAAAGTTAATAACTGAGGTGAAGATGTCAAGGAGATGATTTTGAAGTTGTAATTCTGGTTATTTAGTAATTTGATTCAATAATGACGATCTGTGTTCAGACTTTTCCTCTCCTCGCTCTGTTTTTGGTAATATGCCATAGGGATGAGCAAAATACACTTAAAGGTTTGTGTGTTTATTGTGCAACTGATAAGTGATGACAAGAAGTATTCTATCTACAAAATCAATTTTCTGTCTTTTTTCGAAAGATATTGATTGGCTCTTGCTGCACATCTCTACAAATGCAGATTACAGCCCTTAAAAGAACAAAGAACCACTTAATAGTTGAATACGCTTCTTCAGGACACAAGTGACCTTCATGTAGTGTGATTTTTATTGTATAAAGGCGCACAACATTTGCTTTTAAGCATTATTTTGACAGCAATTCATATTGATTCGTTCTCTTTACAGCCAACACTTACATAAAAAAATGTAAATCTGAAATCCCAACAATGTTTGCTGTTTTTGAGTTTGCAGACATTTTATAGAATTTAACCTCGACTCAATAAATAAAAGTTCACACACACTGAACGTAAACGTCAAAAAATCTGTAATCTGTAAAAACACTTTGCTCCATTTGGTCAAGAATGGATAAAGTTAAAATATCTCTACAATTGTTATAATAAAGCCCTATGTATGACGATTTCTTTTGTGGAAAAAATCAGTTGAGTAGTCTTAGACTAATGAATTGTAAACTAAACTTTCACACAGAATTCAATTAAAAGTATCAAAATTGGTTGTTTTTTTTACCAGTTGGGTTTTTAGTTTTAGCTCCCAAAGCTAAACACAGTAGCATGTTACTAACGTGTTAGCAACTTATTTCTAGTGTCCTAATCAAATTTGACTAATTTGTTTTTGTTCTTTTGTTCAAAGGATTAGTTGTTTTTTGTTTGTTTAGTTTGTACCACATAACTCTGTAATGGAGAGTTTTAAGGTTAAAGGTTTAGTGGGCAAAAAGATGTCTGGCTAACTAGCAACACAAAGGGCTAGCATATATCAAAGATAAGGGGTCAGTGTACTCAGCATGGTGCATTTTGCTGCTTATACTGTAGACTTTGTCACAGTTACCGTGTTCTATCTTAGTTTCAGAAGCTTAAATACGTTTTATTCGTTAATATCTAAAGGTATGCCTACAGTGGCTGTTAACTTAAGATGCTACATTTGCTAGCTCAACAAGTGGCTTATTACTATAATATATTAGTACTGAAACCGACAATATGCCACTAAATGCTATACAAGTAGAATAATGAGAGATACTCAATACCATTATCATAGTATAGTAGAAGTAGTAGTATAGTAATTATTGTATTGTTTGCCTAATTTGTAGTGTAACATTAGTAGATGGTATCATGTTGTAGCTTACTTCATTTAAACATTTTTTTAAATAGTAATAATAGTTAATAACATTAATAATTAAGTTGTAATAATGTTAATAATAAAATTAATCAATAAAGGTGTGAACAGATGTACAACATTGGGTGTAATTGGTCCAGTTATGTACATTTCACATTATCTTTGCCAATACGGGGAAGCTATACCATAATAAATCATATTTTTATGTTTTGCAGGATCCCAGCATCCTCTTGTGATTATCTTTCCTTCATTCACTTTCAGACAGTTGATTTCATGAGTTTGTCTGGTGGTTTTGGACACAGCACTCTCGCCGTTTCTGTCCTTTTTGTAACTAATAATTAATTATCCTGTTAGTTTGTGCGTGTCTTCCTTAAACACCCAACACACACAGATTTTTTCTGTGTTTGTGATGTGCTCAATGGGACCACATTCTTTCCCTTCTCTTCAGCCCAGGAAGTTAACCAACCAGACCAACGGGAAAACACAACTGTTCTCTCTCACAGTTTTGCTCAGCACACACCCACCAGGTCTCTCCCTTTGGTATTTTGTCCGTCTCTACTCCCGTTTTAACCTACAGAAGTATAGAAAAACAAGTTTGTCCTTTCTCACTGACTTACTATTGGAAATATTTACAAGATCATAAAGTAGGACAGGAGTTGAGCTGTGAAACGTTTTTCCAGTAAATGTTTTTACTAAATAAATGCAGTTACCAAGTATGTCGAGTCCTTGTTGTTTCTGCTAAGAATACAGGTTGTTTTGTGGACTTAAAGGCTGTTGCGAACAAGTTATGCTGGTGTTTTGGACATTGTTTTCTCCATTAGTGGGTGTTTGAGTGTTGTGGCGAGACCTCTGCTTTACAGGTCTTGAGGTTGTGTTATTCGTAATGTCCAGCAGACGTGAACAGACCCATTCTAGTGTCTTTGTTGGACTAGCTTTGTTTGTTTTGCTGTTCTTTACAAAAGCGATAGACCGTTTCCAGGCTTGGTCTTAGTTTTATGCTGAGCTCGATATGGACTGCAGAATGCCAACACGTTCCTAATTCTCCTAATAAGAAAACCGAATACTTGATGCACGTTTAAGGTTTTTATTTTGTTAAATTCAACACAAAACTGATGGGTTTTGAGAGGGAAATGTATTTAAAATGCATCTAAATTTCTCTTTTCTCAACAAAGATGTGATTTATTTTCGATTCATGGTTTGTTTCCTTTCGATTCCCTTCAATCACTGGTTTTAAAAACCAGGAAACCTCCACTATTCTTTTACAGACTTGTTTTCACTTTTAAATTTAACCCCAATAATGCCGTTCACTGATCAATACTGCACCAATAGGTAACCAGTAACATTTAAACCAGGAAATTATTTTACTTCTTGGTTTTGTTAAAAATAACTGGTCTTGATCTGCAAAGGCTACATGCTAATTGCGTTTATCAGTACAAACTGTAAAAATATTGGATTAAAGGAGCACATTTTTGTTGCTGTTGTTGGGTTTTAGAAGAAAAAATATACTTTAAGAGTAAGAGTGAATAAATGCTCCTGAAATCGGTATAAAAAACAGAATGTTGTGTTTTGCACACTGCAAAAACTGTCCATCTAACCAAGTCTAACAATCTTTTTTCCAGTAAAAAAGTATTTTTGATGTTGTTTCGATACCAAGCAAGAGCAGAAGTTGTTGGATTATTAATCATATTTAAAGAACATTGTCTTATTTTAAGAATTCTTATCAAGTGCAATTGTCTTACTACACTGTCAGATTATTTCACTTAATTTCAGAAGTTTTAGACTAATCTAGTATCTGCCAGTGCTGAATTCTAAAAATATGACATATATTATTTCAGTAAGATTAATAATTTAACACCTTCTGCTCTTGCTTATTATATAGGTCTCCAAACAAGATCAAGGTTGTTAGACTTGGTTAGACGGACAAAAATCCAGCAGTAATCAACTTTTACCCAACAGTTTATTTAAATGATGATAATGGCATTCAGTTCTGTTTATTGTTGATTAATTTTAATAACAATTCAAATTGAACAGAAAGTCCACATCGGGCCATTGCACACGGAGCATATCAACAGGATTAATTAAGTACATAAAGAGGCTGAATCTGCGCGCCGCTGCTACACTCCAGACGGAAATCACGAACGGCACTTTGGTCAAAGTTTGGAAGTCGGGGAACGTTTCATTAATTGAAGCTATCATAATTGGGCGAGACTCTCTGAACGAGGGCTTCTCTGATCGCTTCAGTGGGAGGAAACTCCTCTGCATGCGCTCTTTTTGCATCGGTGGTTGAGCTGCATGGATCTGTCACCTCCACCTGTGTCCGGTGACTCTTCAGCACGCGGTCAGCTCTCGGTTAGCGTGATGCAACGATCCTTTCATTGGAATCTTACATTCCTTTTTGTATTTTTATTATTAATTCAATGACCTGAACTAGGGATGCAACGATGCCACTTTTTTCAAACCGATACGATACCGATACGATCAATGCTGATACTTCTTCCACACAAAAAAATGCAATGAATTAGAAAACGGGTTTAATTTTTTTCTCCGCTTGTCACAAAAATTATTAATTGGATTAATTTAGATACATTTGATAAAAACAATTATCAAAAATGACCACAAAACTCACATTTCAAGTGAAAAAAGAAACATTTTCTGCGAAATTATTGCACATTTTCCACATTTTAAGTATTGGTTCGTGGCATCGTAAACTTATCAGTAGAAGTACATTAGAATAGTATCGGCCGCCTAACCGTGCATCCCTAATCTGAATCTTTGTGCATAAAGTTGTACATGTCTGCACCAAGTAGTCAGGAATGTGAATTGGAATCTGTGAAAAGGTAAAATGTGGAAAATATTTGGTTAACACAACTCCTCATGGGTAAAAACACAACAAAAAAAACACCTGCCTGCAGTTTGTGACCTAATGACAAATACTAGGGATGAATTGAATTGTCGTGGATTTATATATATATTTTTTTTAATTCTGTGCAGAAACTCAATAAAAACTGTTAGAACTTGGAGTTTTGATTAGCTTTATATTGATAAATACTCAAAGAGCCTTGTTCCTTATTGTTAGTGCTGTATGACGAGCCTAAAGAGCGGCATGTTGCTCCAGAACCCTTTTTATAGGAGTTTTCATTTTTGTAAACTTTACAGTTTTAAAATTGAACAGAGCATTTTTATTTTTTTGCTGCTGATTCTGGGTAAGTTAGCTTCCAGTTTTGGGAGCGGTCAAGACGACATAAATCTCACCTGTGAGAGACTTTAACAGAATGATCTCACTGTTTTTACAAAGCTTACGTTCCTCCCTGCTCATACCTGCCTTCAGATGTTTGCTCTCACCAACCACCATTGCCTTAGCGTTTAGCTATGCCATAAAAGTAAAGCGATGATCTCATTGTATTTCTGACAAACCTGCTTTTGCAACCTCCTAACAGTGTTGTAACATTATTATGTTCTTGAGGAGACCCGAGAGTAGACCTTGGGTGATGGAAAAAAAGAAGAAAAAAAATCCCACTGAGGAATGAGCAAACTGACAGAAAACGCCTCTTACCAACTGTGAGGTACGGCGGTGGTGGTATGATTATTTGGGCTTGTTTTGCAGCTGTTAAGTCCTAAGCACGGAATCAAACCTGTCAGAATTCGACCCGGTTGAAATGCTGTGGTGGGACCTTCAGAGCTGCAGGGTCAGGGGTTGTTTTTGTACTTCAGCTTCTTCTTGTATTTTAAAGTCAAAAGCATGATGCTGATTATTATTATTTATGATTAGTATAAACTTCTGGCTCCTGACCGGTTCTGAAGGCCCACTAAACGGACTAGAAATTGCTCCAGCGCTGAGAGAAGAGGATTTCCATGCTGCAGGGTAGGGCTGCACAATTGATCGGATTTTGATCGTGATCACGATTTTGGTGGCCACAATTAAATGAACCTGATCGTCAACGATATTTACATTCAAAATGCGAGCTTCACTGCGCGCCTCTTCATCATTCACTGCCTCAACAAAGAGTCTGCCAACCACCAGGGGGCAACGCATAGCTAAAGCTTCACTAAGCTGCCCAAATAAAAAACGTGCACACGCCACTCATAATGGCTGCACTACGCTTGTTACGTAGCAGGTGAAAAGGAGTATCTGAGCAATGTAGTAGATCCAAATCTCCATTATGGATCTGACTAGTAAGCAGAAAGTTCCCGAAAGTGTACTACCGCCACAGAAAGCAGCCGGTGGATGTTACGCTATCCCACAATGCAGCGGACGCCCCGAAATCATAGAAGAAGAAGGACCTAGCTAAAAATGGCTACAGACGAACTGTCAACCATTGACACCGCCGCAGTTTGGCAAATAAATGTAAATGTAGCGATGTTACTGATTACTGTAATTGTTTTTTGACTGATTAAACATTTAACCAGACAAAATAACGGCCAGAGGAGGCGGGACCACAGGCGAACGTAACGTAAACATCTGGGTCAACAGAACAGTCAATACAGTACAAATTATTATTTATTTTTTTTGCATTATTTATCTAGTCTAATCTAAAGCTTTATTTTGCACAAATTTTTTTTGCAACATTGTATATTTATAATTGGTGCAATAAAAATAGATATTTTACAGGACTGGATGAATGATTAATAATTGTGATTACAATATTGATCAAAACAATCGTGATTATTGTTTTGGTCATAATCGTGCAGCCCTGCTGCAGGGTGAAGTCTGTGTGTTTTTCTGCTGTCGGTATGTTGTTTAAAGGTGGGAGGAATGTCTGTGTTTGCGGTCGTTCCTCAGCTGGCTTCATATCTTCAGACTGGTCGTATTGTTTCACACTCTGTAGGTGACAGCTGTTGCATAACTTTACCTTTAAACCATCAGATGAGCTGTTGGAGCAGCTCTGCAGCACAATCTGCTAGTTTTACTATAACCTGAAGCTGAAATTCAAATTTTAGGGATATTCTTTCTCCTTTTTTTAAAAGAACGTCACTAAATTAACATAGTAGTTTATTGATTTGGTAGTTTGGATCATAATTTCTTCTAATTTTATATATTTATTTAACGCTTGGAGTCAAACCTTGATCTGCATCTCCTTCACAGAGGTATTTAGTCCCTCCTTCTACCGGTGTTGTGTTTTTTGTCTCTAATGGAGGATTTTAGAAAGGAATGCCTTACTCGTTAGTAAAAGTATTTATTCTCTTTCCCCCTCTGGGTTTAGAATAATCTGTCTTTTGTCTTCTTTGTTTGTCACTTTTCTCATTATAAGCTGAACTGTCTGGTATGAGCAACACCTCAAACAGGCATCTGATGGCTTTTTTCTCATTACCTGGTTGGTATCTGGATGATTAATTCTCGAACCAAAAGAGCACCAGGGTTGTTTATCAGTCGCTGCTCCCTTTGAGCTCAACGTTAAAACAGATTTAATCTGTTTGAAGCGCTCACTCTTGATAAAAATGCTCAATTTTTAACTGTTTACTGTGAGTTATCACTAAGGCGATCTGTTAGCCTTATGAATTTCACCATTAATTGAAGTAAACTTACTCATATGGGGATTTTTGGATATGTCACCTTTTGGCATTTTACGACAAAAAATATAAAATGTAAAAAAAATTAAGTTAGTCATTTTAGAAAAACTTGGTCAAATACTTTTTGAGATCTAATTCAAAATAATAATTAGTGGCTGAATCAGCAGCAATGGATTTGTATGCCAATAGATATTAGCTAAATGTGCAAATCTGTTTTTATTGACATGCTAACAGATTATTAACATAAAGCGTTTCTAAATGCTCGAGGTTGCAGAGGAGATTTGACTCCATTTTGTTGAAGCTTTTATGTTTAGATAAAGACCACTAGCTTTGGAATGTGGTGATAATGTGTATATATGTTATCGCTTAACGGCTAAATATGCAAACGCAAAATTTTAAGACACCTCGACTAAAAGTGGGCCAAAAATGTTTCTGAGAGTAGAACTCCAATTTAAAATGTTAATTTTGGCTGAATCAGGTAGAAATTGTTTAAAATATCCTAATGTCAAATATGCTAATAGTTAAAATTAGTAATATATGAGACCTCTAAATTATTAGTAAAGAACGAAGATAAAAATGGCATAAATTTGATCTGAAAGTGGGATTTTTAGATTTTTTGGTTTGGATGGAAGGTTTATCAGGTAGCCTAAAAATAAGTGCTAATGATTAAATATGTTTTATAGATGAAAGCTGAAAAATACTGTTTAGTCGCTAAGTGCTAATAAATGTTTAATGATGATGAACTCATTCTTTATGAACGATAAAACTAATTTAAAATTGGTATATAGAGTAGGATTTTTAGGTGTATTTGGAAAATTTGAATAAAATGTTAGGTTTTAGAATCTGAATTTGTTTAAATATGCTAACATGCTAACTGATTTAAAAACATCTAAATACTCTATAGATATTGGGGATAAAAGTGAAATCTGGTCAGAAAGTTGGACTTTCAGATGTCTGTGTTCATATACGAATATATAACGTTTATATTTCAACAATAAGAAAGGAATGGAGTGCTACTGGCTACATATGCTAACTGTTCATCTCTAAATATGCTAACAATTATTTAAGGACCACTAGATTTCTATAGATTTCAAGTATAAAATTGGGGAAAATGTGGTTTGTTAGTGGGAATTACAGATGCTGGGTTTGGATGACAACGTTTGTATTTAGCTTGTTGCATCAAAATTGGGTGCTAATGGCTAAATGTGTTTGGAAACGTTTATAGATGAATATCAGTATAGGATAAAGTAGGCTAAAAGTTTTTAAATGTTTTATGATACAATAAAAGCTTAATTATATGTTTTGTATTTGACATTAGCATTTCAAATCTGTCGTATTGCTAAATATGCTAATGGCTAATGCTAGCCTATAAATCTTGCGAAACCATAGCAGTTGCAAAAATTTTGCTCAGCAGGTTGGGATAATGGCTAAATCTGGAAATAATAGATGCATCTAAATTGTCCACGCATATTGAGAATTAGACTGGGACTAACCTGTTATTAAAATACGGGTTTCTAGGTGATTACATGAACATTTGTATGTAATTGAATTTCTGTTAGCTTTAGAGTGAGTGCTAATGGCTCGATATTATGTGCTATGGCTGGTAATGGTAGATCGTGTATTGATGAGAATTAGTTAATTGTGCAAATGGCAAATAAAGCTGCAAAAGATAAATGTTAACAATAACTATCCAGCTTTTATTATAGATAATATGTTTGCTAAGCGTTCTGTGACCGCTTTTTGGGGCAAGAAAGGTAAAGATAACTCAATTCTGCACCCGAACCCATAAAGCTCATGTAGTTTTAAGTTTCTTGTTTTTGTGTTAATATGATGTAAATTTGGTTTGATGAAAACTACAGCTAGACTCACTGTTTGATATTGTGCACATTTTATTTGCCACCGGTGGGTGTGCAGTACATGAGATGCAGAAGGGTGTGTCATTGGATAACTGTAAGGAGAATGGCTGGTTTGACAGGAGGCATTTTAGGAATTAGGGCGTGCTTCCTAAACATCGAATGGACCCATTCAAACCTGTTTTCAATGGTAACATTATGTTCTCTTATTAAACTGCTGGATGCTTGTTTGGACCCTCGTACTGCTCTCACAGCAGCATGTCTTTGGATGAGTAATTCTGATGGACACAACAAAACTGGGTTGCATTTAGAGTTTTCTATAAAACCTGTATACAGTCACCGTCGGGAGGCGATGATTAAAATATTTAGTCAGTGAACCATTTGAGTGTTCACCACTAATGAGTCTCTATGTGACAAGCATGTCACTCTGATGCAAATTACAAATAAAAAGTGTCCGAAGGAACCAGAACATTTAACCAACTTTGCACTCTTATGATTACTCTAGCATTGGGAGCATTAAATATTAATATTTAAATATGAAGAACGTTGTGGTTTAGGATAAGGGGACCAAACACTGTTGTGAAAAATACGAATAAATGGGAGCACCGCCAATTTGCGGTTCAGTATTCACAGATTTTTGTATTGGAATGTGTCTCCAAGATATTTGCCTGTCCTTATTTATTTTTTTTATTTTTTTATTTTTATTTATTAATATTTTGTAGCTCATATCTATGATATTTGAAAGAAGCCAAAAACAAGGTGCAGTACTACTAGACTTGTTATTGGCTGTTCTTTGCAAAGCTATGGGGTCAAAACGGGTCGTCAGCTAAACACAAACCTGAAATACAGATTTTAAACTAAAAAAATACTTTATTGTAAACTTTAATTTAAAAAAGAAAAAAAAAATATATATATATATATATATATATATATATATATATATATATATATCCTCTAGTTCCCTTTCTTCCTCAATCTAAATGGCCAGCTTACCAACGACCACGTTTTATGTAAAGATGAGATTCAAATGAAATAATCTTCCTCTTTTTTTGTTTTTAGCATGATAACTATATATATCCTTGTTAATTAACTTGTCAGTAAAAATGTTTTGGACTTCTGAAAACAGTTAATAGTTTATCTTTTAAATTAACAGCGCTTTTGTAAATTGTGGAGGACACCAGGACGGTTTTAGTGAACTGAATGACTTCATTATTGTAGAAGAAATACATGAAGATACAAGATAGTCGATTAGATTGGACATTTTCACATGAGAAAGATGATGAGGATGAGAATTAGTCTGTGAAAGAGGAAGATGGTGAAGACAGTGAGGAAGAAGATACCGGGGAATCTGATGAAGGGCCAGGGAGGGAGCAGGAAAGTCGCTCGTGCTTCGTAGGAATAAAATTTTGTTTTTAAATCAGATTAAATGTATTCTTGGGTTAATGTCATCAGATACCGATGAAAAAAGAAAATTTCAGTTGTAATTAGATGTGCATTTTCCTGTTGTCCACTACAGTGGACATGTGAAATTAAAATAATGAAAAAACATTTAGAAAAAAATTTATTGTAAGGTTTTCTTTTTGACCTAAATGGATGACATAAAAATAAAATGTTTCTCAGGAGGATAAACCTCAAAAAGTAACATAAGATAACAAATTCATAAATGAAAATCAGAATATATATTTATGTTTATTAGGGATGCACCAAAATGAAAACGCTTGGCCGAAACCGTAAACCGAAAATTAAGAAAACTAAGGCCGAAAACCGAAACACCGAAAGAAACGATTGTCAATTATTAGAACGACAGCATTTATGGCTATGTGTACTAACCTCACTAAAATCAAGGCATTGCAATAAATCAGTTACAAAACTATGAAGATATTTATTTAGCACTGACATAACAACAATGCACAATATAAATCAAATTAATAAAGTTTCAGCTCTATTGTTTCGGTGATTTAGGTCTTTCGGCCAAAAACCGATAATGCCCTTTTCGGTCATTTTCGGCCGAAAAGTTTCGGTGACCGAATTTTCGGGTGCATCCCTAATGTTTATGTAAAACCTGAAACCTAAGCTGTATTCATGTTCCCATTGGAACTTTTCTACAAATTGCTGTCGTGTATTTTCAGAGGTGAACCTAATTTTACATGGGGCCGGGGCGTAGCGCCCATTGGCTGTTTTAAGTAGATCCAACTCTGGTTCAGTTCGTAATTGAAAAAACCGATACTCCTCCAGGACCCAGCAGCTAGTACACTGCAAAAAAACCACCACCTTACAAAAAACAAGTAAAAAAAGATCAATACAAGATAGCTCTAGCTTGTACTGAGCTAAAAACAAAATCTGCCAATGGAAGAAGTAAACATTTTCTTGAATATATGTATTGAAATAAGAGAATATATTCAAAAGAATTTGGAAAACTGAGGATTTTTACTGTCTTGAAGATAATTTATTGCAGTGTAGAACCTGCAGAGGTTGGGACTTTGACTAGACCTTTATATAAAGCCTGCCGCACACGAGAGCTATCTGCTGAGCTAACAGTCATTCCAGGCCGTTAGCCTAGCAGATAGCTCGTTGTGTGCGGCTAATTTTTGGGGGATTTTTCTGCCTTAATGAGGTGCTGAGGAAAAAATATCAAACAGGTTTGAGATTTTTTTCGCCTCGCGAGGCGAGAAACTCGCCGTGTGCGCTCTCTGCCAGCTGTCTGCTGAGCTCAAATATTCAAGAAACCATTTAAAACGTGTTCTCCGATCACATGATTCCAAGATGGCCGCCCCCGTCCCTTACCTCAGACAAAGGACTGACACGGAGGAAATGCTGCTACGTATTTTGATGACGCATCAAATAAACAGGTATAGTCTGGTGAAAATGTCCACGAATCTTTATCTTCTAAAATGTAATCTTCTCCGTGGGCGGCCATCTTGGAATCATGTAATCGGAGAACACGTTTTGATTGGTTTCGTGAATATTTTAGCTCAGCAGACAGCTCGGCGAGTTTCTCGCCTCGCGAGGCAAAAAAAATATCAAACCTGTTTGATTTTCACCTCAGTGCCTCATGAGGCAGAAAAAATCAGCCGCACACAGCGAGCTATCTGCTAGGCTAACGGCCTGGAATGACTGTTAGCTCAGCAGATAGCTCTCGTGTTCGGCAGGCTTTAGCCTCTCTATTGTAGGTTTGCTGCTGTGTTTGGGACCGTCGTCGTTCTGTCCGAGCCCGGAGCTGTTGAGACGGATGGACTCACATTTTTGGTGGTTGTAAAACGAGCCCAAATCATCACCCTGCCGCCACCATGCTTGTCAGTTGGTATGAGGGGTTTGTGCTGATCTGCATCATCGCCTTGGGGGGGAATTTGCTGCGACTTGCACTGTTGGAAAACTCGACAGCAGTTTGTAGAAGGAAGGATGTCGGATAGTTAGGACCCTTCCCAGATTGTTGGCCGCCAACAGTTGCTTCTCTTGGGTGGTTGCTGTTGCCTTTCTGCCTTGATATTGCTGACACTCAACTGTATTCTTTTATAAAGCTGTTCGGACTGATTATCAATGCATTAATCAATGATTAGCAGCACATGTGTGCTACTTTAACCTTTTTTCCTCTATGATTATGTAAATCCAAAGGCATCAGAGCAGGTGTTTAACGGCTCCACAGTCATAAAGTTATTTTATCTAAAAATCTTCAGCTTTAGCCGCTCATTTTTATGCTGCTTCCAGCCTTTCCGAACCTCCGCTCAGCGTAATTTTTGCTGCTAATTGTTTAAGTTTGAAGGTTTTCAATCTGCTCGTTTTCAGCATGTCGTTTCTGCTGCTAATGGACTTCTCAGAGCGTAATTATTCATCTGCAGTGGTGAGAAGCAGCTTCTCCTGGAATCGCTTAGTTTATTATTTTGCATTTTTCAGCTCCTGGTGTTTTTCTTTTTGTTGGTTTTTTTCTTTTTGGTGGGGGGGGTTGGTTTTTGTTTTTGTTTTTTGTTTTCTTCAGGATTTAATGAGCTCTGTTTTGCATTATGCATTACCTCCTGGCTTCAGTTCGACATCTGGGGAAGTTGGCTTGACTCCAACACGGCGGCCACCGAGTGCTCATTATTCGTTAGGCCTTGACGGAGGGCCCAGTGGGCGCTGGCTGGCTGGCTGGGTGGGAGTCACGGCGCTCGGAGAGTTAATGTTGAAGCAGAACATCTCAGCGTTCTGGTTTAGAAGCAGAGGAAACAAAGTGAAGGTGGAAAAAGAAAGGCATCTGCTCATCTTTCTGCTCAGCTGCCTTTCTGCATACACCTCATTCTGATTGTGGACGGGGTTTTTTTTGTTCAGTCATAAACCTTTAATTCTGCACCAAACGATTAAATTTTTCGGCTTCAGACAGAATATTGTAAATACTGACAATTTTACTCAAGTTTTGTTATAAAAAATGTTTTGTGAGATTTTGTATTTATATTTTGGAAGCTGATTTACTTGCAGTGGTTGGGTAGATTACTCGAAATTTTACTCAACTAAGTGTAGCAAGTAAAAGTAAGAAGTAGTTATCCAAAAAAAAAAAAAACGACTAGAGCAAATTAAAAAAAGTATTTGATAAATATCCTTCTTGGGTACGGAGTAACAACTGATATAAAATTTCTAGCATTATGTCATCAAACTATTCTAGTCTTTGAAAAACTAAATGGAAGAAAATATACAAATTAATAATTATAAAATAAGACATTTTAAGCAGAAGAGTTTTCTAAGTCAATTTTTTTTCAATATAATACCAATATTTAGAGTAGGAAAGTAAAAAATATAACTTAGAAAAAGGTAAAAAGTATTTCCAGTTCAGATTTATAGTGTTTACTATATATTTACTGGACCTGAAAATGCAGCAAACTTAACAGACAAAAGATTACATTAGAAAAGCAAAACCTGTGTAGAAACAGGAGGTTTCCTTTAATAAACTATAAGTTTATTACGATAATTCAATGTGATTAGGAAAAAATAAAACAATAACAACATAAAACACAACATTAGAAATATTAGAAACATTAAAACTTTCTACAGTTACGACATTCAGAGGAGTTTTTACCATTCATTGAAAGGGATTCAGCGTTTCAGCAGCTTTTTAGAAATCAGGAAGTTTGTTCCAGATTTGTGGAGCATAGAAACTGAAAGCTGCTTCTCCATGTTTGGTTCTGATTCTGATTAGTAAACTAGAGTCGGAGGACCTGATTGGTCTGCTGGGTTGCTATAGTGATAACAGGTATTTAATATACTTTGGTTTTAAACCTTTTAGTGGTTTATAAACTAGTAGGAGTATTTTAAAGTCTATTCTCTGAGCTACAGGGAGCCAGAGGAAGGACTTTAGAACTGGGGTGATGTGTTCTACTTTCCTGGTTCTAGTGAGAACACGAGCAGCAGCGTTCTGGATCAGCTGCAGCTGTCTGGTTGACTTTTTAGGTAGACCTGTGAGGACGCTGTTGCAGTAATCAATCCGACTAAAGATAAACGCATGGATCCGTTTTTCTAGGTCTCCTTGTGTCATCAGTCCTTTAATCCTAGAAATTTTCCTCAGGTGATAGAAAGCTGACCTTGTTATTGCCTTCATGTGACCCTGGAGGTTCATGTCTGAGTCCATTATTACAACCTACACTGTAAACCCGAATAAGTATGCAGAACTAAAAAAAAAAATATGAGGCAATCAGTTTTCACATATTTTTTTTTAGTTCATAAACTCGGATATTTGAGTATATCAAAGCTTAAATATTTGAAGTTTATGTTGAATATATTTTCTAATTCTAATTAAACTTACCGATTAAGCCAACTCAAACATCTTCAGTACATGCAACTTTAATTTGTAAGTTTCATAAACACATTTGGTATAAACTACCCTTAATTTATGTTAGATAACTCACACGAACACATTTATATTGATGCTCTTAAGTAACATAATTCTCCAGACAAGTGATACAATGAACTGAATTGTAATCACTGTGAATGTGGTATTAACATTGACACCACTTAGAATAATTATGTAAACTGATAGATCACAATGTGTATCTCAACACAACAGACTTCCAAGTCACTCATGGTGTCAAAAACATGCCCCTAAGCACCCTGGGAAATATGATAATTAGGTCACTCAAAATGTTTTAGTTCTACTCATAAGAAAATAATATGTTGAACTAACTCAACACATTTGAGTTGGAGTATTTTTTTTTCAGAATATTGAGTTTCAGTGTAAGAGAGTAATCTCAACATCGGGTGTTTTACAGTGTAGATTATGCGCCCGGTCAGTAGTTTCTAGTCGTATTAACTGAAGTTTTGTTGCTGGCCCTCGATTGTTCCTTTTTAGGTCCAAAAAGTTCAGTTTCGTTTTTTGTTCAGCTGTAGAAAATTATGTGACATCCAGCAACTGATTTGCTCAATCCATTCATTTAGGTTCTGTGTGGTTTCAGAGTCGCCTGGTGACATTTGTAATGTACAGCATAGGCCTGGCCTGCATACTGGTTCATACCAAAAACCGCTGTTTATTTTCATTATGATACAAATTTTTAATATACCGCTATACCGGTGAACAGCTCAGACAACGCCCGGAACGTTTGGTCTGGGAAAGTGTTTCAGCGGGGACCGATTTATCAGTTTGTAAAAGGTCAGACATGAACCAAACAGCACATCTTTTACAAGCGCTGCTGCAAAATGGCGGTAAATATGTTTTACATGCCATCTACGATCCTTCTGCCTTCTCTTTTTCTGTTATCTGAATATTAACCACCTGATTAGCTCCTACGGTCGCCATGTTTTTGGTTCCGCTTCGGCACTCCATCTGGTCTGAGCTCTGTACTTTTCCCCCTAGTGGAATTCTCCAGTACTACATGCAAAGCCAGTACAAGATGCAGCCTGCTGCTTGGATCAACGTGAAGTAAAAAAAAAAAAGAGGTATATTTCCAGCCTTAGAGCATCAAGAATGTCTCCTCTATTTTGACCAGAATCATAATAATTTTAATTCTGAGAAACCAACATTAAGCAGTCCGTAGCTACGGTATTAAGTATTTTCTTATAAGATAGTATGGGTATAAAAGTACCGCCCAGCCCTACTACAGCTCAGTATCATCTGCATAGTTATGTTAACTGATCTTATTGGATGTTATAATCTGGGTAAAGCGGGAGGAAAATTTAGTTTTGACAATCCGGTTGGTTTTCCTAGTGTTCTCCACCGGTCTTTCTTCTTCAATTTTGTGACAAAAGTTTGAATGGAAAGGATTTACATCAAATCAGGTTTGCGTTGCTAACATAAAATCTCCCGCCTTCACTGAAAAAAATTAAATGCAGCTCTAAATTAAATAAGTTGCATCAACCGGTCACAAGTAACGGAATTAAATTAATCAAAATTAATTTATTTACTTTTTTAACTGGAAAACTTAACCCTGTAAGACCCAACCCATCAAAAAATACTCAGAAAATTCTGATTTTTTGGAACTGAAATGTTTATTAACCCCTATAACAAAATCCAGATTTTTTTTTTTTGATATATCATGTTGTTTATGATATATTTTCTGTATCACATTTGATACATTGGCCGTTTTTGGCAACTTTTTGTTGGCATTAAAACTAACTGTAAACAAAAAAATATAGTTTTCTGCACAACACTGAAAATATTGAACATGTTTTAAAGTTTTTCCACTTTTTTATTTTTCAGTTTCACTTTTTACACCCTTTTTATTTCACTTTGTGGTAGGAAGAAAAACAGTTTCTGTCCTTGTTCAGGCAAAGATGCACCTTACACTTTCCACAATAGACATGTGAAAAGTGATTGCCCATACAGTGCTTGCATCTCTGTCGGGTTTCCCAGGTAGGAAAATGGTCAATGCCATCCTTTCTCACATCAAGAGGCACACTGCAGGTTTGCCTTTTACGGGGTGGTGTTGGAGTCATCTCAGGAGAGGATAGTGGTCTGCCACACTTGGCCTTTCCGGCACTTGTGAGAGAAGTAGCAACCAAAGCCTGAAATCTTCGCAGAGCCATGGGTTTCTCTTGGGGGTTATGCTTCTTCTGGTCTCTTCTGTAGAGGTTCCATGCATTGATGACTGCCACTGTAACAGTGTGCCACCAGAAGTACATGTACCATCTTCGGGATCTGAAGCTGAACTTGTAGAGTGCAGACAGCATATCAAGGAGATCAACACCTCCCATGAACTTGTTATAAGTTTCAACAATTGCTGGCCTGGGAACCATTATGTGAGTTTTGGATTTGCGATCCCAGCGCTTCACATTCCCCACAGGTTCAATGCCAACAAAAGAGGAAATCAGGTTCACTTGTCTATTGTCGTACCATCTTACAATGATGTTGTTGTCCTGGTTTACTCTAAAGTCCAATGAACCTCTTCCATTTTTCTTCAGTTCTTTTTCGTCCATCATGTTGCAGTCTTTCACCCTGTTCATCCGGATTGTACCAATGTAGTAGATTCCTCTTTCCTTTAGGCGTTGCACAAGGGGAACTGATGAAAAGTAGTTGTCTGCAAAGACCTTGTAATTTCTTCCTGCTGGAAGTGTTGAGGTCATTTTCAGCACAACTTCTCCTGTAACACCAACTTCAGACTTCTCTCTCTCTGGATCTTCTCTACCTTGACAAACATCAAAGTCATAAAGAAAACCACTTTGTCCAGCACGTACCCACATCTTGAAACCCCATTTGTGGGGTTTTGCCGGCATGTAGACACGCATATTAGACTTTCCCTTGAAAGGCACCATAATTTCATCCACTGCATGGCACTCTTCAGGGGATATGGAGAGAAACTGTTCTCTGAGTTTTTGTAACCATGGCATGAGCTTCCACAGTTTATCTTTCTTTGCATCATCAGAAACAGAAAGGTTGTCCTGAAAATGAATCAGTGTCAGCAATTTCTGAAAGCGATTTCGAGACATCACATCACAAACTGCAGAGAACTTTGTCTCCATCTCCCAATAGGCTCTCACACTGGACATCTGTACTAACCCCATATGCAGGTACATGCCTAGAACCTGCTCTATCTCTTTGGAACTTGTGTTAACGGACTTGCCCTGTTTTTGCACACTGTATAGGTTTGTTTGTTCTGCAGTTTCCCTTAGCATTTCATCAGTGAAAAACTGTTTGAAATACATGTAGGGTGTCCAGTCACACCTGTCCTCTGCACCTTCATCAACACATGCAATAAAATTGACAGGTGGAGCTTGGTATTGTATTTTTTTCCATCTGTATTCTCTCCTTGTTGCTTTGCCTTTCACTGACTCTTTTCCGACTGTGTCCTGTGTTGTTGTTGGAACCTCAATTTCTGTGATTGTTTGGGCTACACTTTCCTCTTGATTGTCTTCCTCATCTGTGCTATCTGAACTTTCATAAATGTCCTGAGGAATCCATTCCTCATCCTCATCTTCATCCTCATCTTCTGCCAACTCCTCTATGTCACTGCTATTTCCATCTATTATCATGTTGATGATATTTGCAATATACTTTCTCTTTCTCTCTTCTTCCTCTAATCTTTTTGACATCTAAAAATAGACATATAGGTCAATATAGCATAGATATTATGATTTCAGGGGAAGTGTTATTGTGAAATACTGAAAATGTATTTAAAGAAGCATTTCAGTGATTATTTAAATTAAGTCATCAAAATAATGCGTGTTTTTATTTTAGTAAGCATTATGTAGACTAATTCACAAAAATGTCCATTTGGGAAAAAAGCACATTTTATACCTGCAGTATCAAATATGATACAGACTTTTTAACACGGTTTAATTGTAATATAAAGAGTGACTTACTTAATAAATATGCATTCTATCAAAAGAGGAAATACTTATTTCAAAAAATTTGTTAGAATTTTGATGTCATTCCTACCGTAACTTCTCAAAATGTAGCAATGATTTTCCTGGAAAAGGCGGGATCACTTACTGGGAGCAACCATGTTGGAAATGACCAAAACTACACTTGACCTGCCTGTAATGACACTATAATCCACCAGGGGGCATAATACATGTATCACATCATATACAACAGGTTTTTAAGGCAAGTGTTGATCATATTAATAAAATAGAGGTCTCAGAAATTCATGTAGCAAATATGATACAAATGGCATCTTAGGGTAAAGTTGCCTGAATAAACGTAATTAAATCATTATTAACCAAGAAAGCAATTTATTTAAGTTGGAGCGGCAGGTTTGTATAAAAGTTTGATATTTTAGGGTGTTTGCAGTAAGAGTTTTCCTGGTACATCTTTACGCGACTCCACCCGTTCTCAGTCCTTTTTTCTGTCTCTGACATGACAGCTACTACACTTTTTTTTTTTTTTAAAAAGCATTTCTCTGAGGGCAGACCCAGGGAGTAGCTCGTCGTCAGCATGTCGCACAGCCAGCCCTGCACACCCTCACGTCTTTGTGTTGGAGGCTGGGCGGCGCTGGCGACAGCCGGCGTCGGGCCAAACCCTGAAATAACCCCATGGCGACGCTTGCACTTTGTCAGCAAAACCCCATGAATCAGTCCGCAGCTGCTTGTTCATCAGACAGGATGGTATGTCTGCATCTGAGGTTTGGTGATGAACAGATACTAAATGATTTTTTTCTTTTTTCACTTTTACTGCAGCAGCTTCATGTGTGAGAACGTTTTAGAAGAGACGCGGTTTGTCCCGTCTGACTGGGGAGATGACAAGGCGATGATGGCGGATCATTCTGTGATTGTTGAACACGGTGAAACGGCTTCGGCTGATCCTGGAGGAGAAACCGTTAAGCTCTTACAAACCGCTCATAAGAAGATAACGAACAGATGTTTGACCTCTCTTGACCTCTCGCAGAGTCGGTAGTTTCCACTCAAAGCGGTTGGTTGAAGCATCGCGCACAAACTCCTGATTTTGGATCAAATGCAAGTCGGAGGAAGAGATTTCCCCAACAGCTGGCCATGATGCCTTCTAGGGCAGGAAAAAACGATTATTTTTGTAATCGATTAATCTAGCGATTATTTTTTCAATTCGATTCGATTTTATTATCGATTATTTACCCATTATTTGATTTGTATAGAAATTTGACATTTATTAATTTATGTATTTCCATGAAATAAACAAATTTCTTCATTTGAAGACATATTAATTGTAAAAAAAAAATCCCAAATAAAGTTGTAGTATTAGTACAATCTTATGTTAGAGGTTGTATTTAACAAGAAGTTAAATGTCGTGCAAAGAAACGATGAATAAAGGAGAGAAAATACCCCCCAAAAATATAAAACAAAATTAAACATTCACTTTATGCAAAAAAATGCTCTTCATTCACAAAAAACATTTATTTTGCTGCATTTTCTCTTGTTTCTGACATAAGATTTGCAAGACAGAGAGAGATGCGCTGTTCATTCCAATAAAATGCTGCATTTTTCTAGTTTTTGGATGGAAACTTTGAATCCGACAAACTGGAGAAGCATGAAGTAAAAAATATTATTCAAACAGGATGAGGCGTTATTAAACGTGACAATCAAGAGTTCTTTGTGGGTTTGCTTTTGCGAGCACTTAAACAATGTTGTATTAATGACGGCTACGTTTAGCGGGTAGGTAGTGCATTAACTTTGTTAACAAACATGTTTACTTTTTCACATTTTGGGCTTTTGCTCATAATCAGTCTGTGCGCATTCAGACTCATTCTGCCAACACGGGTCACAAATAAAAACCAACCAAACAGATAGCAGTAGACGCAGCTGTGTGTGAGTATATGCCCTCTATGTGGGGGTGATTTATAGGGTCAAATAAATAGCGTTAGAAAAAACGTAGAAAACTTACGGTGTTTAATCATTTGCTGGAACTGCTTTTGGACGCCGTCGAGCTTTTATAAGTTATTTCCATTTTGTAAAGCCGGCAGACGACAAAAATCGCTCCCTTTTATTTTAAAATAGTTGCAAAACCTTTGAACTGAGAGTTCGGATGGAGGAATTTAAGTCAACCGACTCACTCATGCTAATACTACTTGCTGCCGCCATGTTTTTTTGAAAGTGACGACGCATCCACGCAATTTTTTGCGTCGACGTAATCGATTACGTCGACTCGTCGTCCCAGTCCTAATGCATTCAAGTACAGCTGGGAGACTAGACTGTCTAAATATCAAAAACAACAAAGTGATTTAATCGTTTTGCTTTATTCTCAAATATGGGTAAAGTATTATTCAAACTAGGGATGCACCGACACCAATACTAGTATCGGGTATCGGGCCGATACTATTCCAGTGTGCTTGTATTTATTACAGTTAACAGGTGCCATGAACCAATCCTTAAAATGTGAAATATGAAGGAGTTGAAGACATTAAAAGGGATTTTGGTCTTAATAACAGTGATTTTTTTTTTTTTTTGATACCTCCAACTGTGGAATTATTTCCAGTGGAAGATTATCCCCAAAACTGATTTATATGACCCAATCCTTGTAATTTTTTTAAAAAGCTTCTAAGAATACCATAGTTAAAGGTACAATTGGCAAATTTTACAAAGGGTTTTTGACAAAGAGATCTCACTCTTATTATGTTAAAGAAAAATGGGGAAATGACGGTCGCTTTTCAATAACCAAGGAAGAATGGTATGACGCATGTGTATCATCATGGAATTGAACGAATTCCTACAAATGGCAAGAGTTTAATTGGACATTTTTTTGTGCGTTTTTTGTGCAAAAGGCTCAGTTTGGTTCAGGCTCGGCCTGTTGATGGAGGCTGTGTGGGAATGCCCAAAGACTAAACCTGTTGGGCTGAATTTCATAAAGCCTTAACTAAAATATTTAAGGATAATAGTATACCATTATAGTTTTCCACACTTTTTTGGGGAAATCTTGACAATATGCAGAAATATCAAGATGGATATCGGTACCTATATATTATTTTGATAGTAGCAACCAAAAAGCCAATTACAAGCTGCTGGCGCTCTCCCGAACGCACCACGATGTCAGAATAAACTAACATGGCGAATGAGATTTATATAATGGAATCTATAACTTTTTCACTTCGCCTTAAAATGAGTATTTCTGTTAAACTATGGTGTGAATGGGTCAGATACATTCAACCAGTAAGACCAGATTTTGTCGAAATAACCATAAAAAATGATCGTGGAGGATCCTTTTTTGTTATATTTATAATTATTTTCTATGAATATTATTTATTTTTCTATTTATATATATTGGTGTTTGATATATATTTTTGTTTTTTGAGGCGGTATGGGTAGATTGTTACTTTTATTTGTCTCTGTTTAAAAAATAAGAAAATAAAAAAAGTGGATATTTCCTGAATATGATTTGACTAATATGTTGTATCGTTCCACTTTCTGAAAATAAAGAATAATTTATTTATTTTTGTAATTTGGAAACTTTGCAATACTTTCACAGAAAATGTTTTATGTTCACCAGGAATTTTACTTTATTTTTAATAGGGACAGTACACATTAACGGACATCCCTGTAAATGCGTCAGTGTTAGCTTCAAGCTAATTTACGACTGTTTTAACTAGGCAAGGATGAATATTGCCAGAACGGAAAGAAAAAACTAAAGAAATTACTAGAAGATATTAATGTAAAGAAGTTTAATATAATTAGTTCACAAGTACAACAAGAGAAGTTAGTTATTATCTTTTAGTTATTGTCATTGCTAAATGTTTTAATTGATTCTTGTGTTTCAGAAGTGGTTATTTTTCATAATTTTACATACATTTTCTTTTATACATTTTCTTGCATAATTTTTGTTTGTTTTTTACGCTTTTCCTAAATTGTTATTTTAATCAAATACAAAATGTTCTCTTTTATTTTTTTTATTGTTTCTCTATTTTTTTTATTTTTATACTTTTATCATCTATTTGGGTTCTTTGCCACCAAATCGTGTAAAGAACCTTGAATTGCCTTGAGTTGAAAGTGAGCTAAACAAATAAAATTGCCTTGTCTTGCCTAAAGAAAACACAGAACAAAAGAAGAATACGTGGATAGAAAATTCATACACAAGTCATCCAGCTCTTAAAACAAAAATTCCTGTTTTCCACAAGTTTTGCGGTAATTTTAATTAATATTTAATTTTTTATCTAATTCGCCATCATTTCTAGTAACAGGCAGAGAGAAAATAAAACCTGTCTTCCATTTAATTGCACTTTTTGGTGTGGTAGAAGTATCGGCATTAATACTCATATCGGCAAGTACTCTCATACAAGTATCGGTATTGTATCTGTTTAAAAAGTGGCATCGCTCATTTAAACATTTCTTGTTTTAAAGACGTTATATTGTTTTCTACTCTGGCTATGTCTGCTTGTACTATTCTGTTTAAATATAAACTGTCAGGTCTATACTTTTTAAGTTATAGAAATAATACAACTAAGGAATAGAAAGAAAGGAATTAACATAAAAAAGGATTCCCTGTTTGATGCTGATCAAAGTAAAGAACAAAAAGTGATTGACACATTTGTATTTGTTTCTTTATTAAAGTGTTACGAAAACATACCAAACCGTGAGTTTAAACCCCAAAGACGTACCAAACCATGATTTAAAATTTAAAATACAATTTGTTCCTCATTCTAATGTTTTAAAAAAATAAAAATGTAACTTTGCTTTAAACACATTATAGTTATCCATAGTAGTTTTATTTTGTCACATAAGGAATTCCTCAGGGCTCTATTTTCGGGCCAGTTTTATTCATCATCTACTTGATCCCCGTACCTCATATTATTAAGTACAAATGCCTCTCATACAGCATGTATTCTCACATGCAAAACATTTCTATGTCACCTCTGACTCTGTTCCACTACAATTACTGAGTTAATGTCCAAAATATATGTTGTCAATTTCTAAATTGGCCTTAAAAAGTTTAAATTAGAGCAAAAAAAAAGAAACTGGAGCTTTTATTTGAAGCAGATTTTAATATCGTCTTTGCTGCTGTCCTTTGAAAGCAGGATTTTGGATCAGCTGCAGCTGCCTGGTAGATTTTCAGAGTCCTGCAGGCAAACGTACAGCAGTACTGGTCGCACTGGTTTCCCGTTTGTAAATCGAAGTTTAATGCTTCAAGACGAACCTTTTTTTTTCCCCTCTTTTTTTCCCCCTCAGCGTCTCTGTGGTGGAGATGAACCCAGAAGTTGTTTCCGTCGTGATGAACCTCTGCTAGGCGCCCCCGTGTTGTTCACTCCCACTCTGTACTGGTGGGAGTGAACTGGTTCAAAGTGCAGCAGCATACCGGCTGACGTGCCGATGCTGTGAGTCACCAGCAAGGTGTGCTGAGTCCTCCCGGCTCTGTTCTCCAAGCTCTGAGCTGTTCGCTGAGTAATGACATTTGTTCTCATTCTGACGCAGCAAATCGTCGACCCTCCAAGTTTTTCTGTCTACAAAAACATCTCCGTCACGTACAAACCGTAAAATACTACAAAGTTAATCCTTTATTCTGTATTTTTAGGGAATCGAGTGGTGCTGAAACATTTCACAATAGTTTAAACTCCTCCAGGTATTTATGAAGGCAACAGGGGAAAAGTAAGGGCCGTCACCTTTACCTGTTTAAGAGGAAAAACTGTTTTTCTTCAGGGCGGAAAGACAACAGCAGTTCCTGTTCAAGAGTCATGAGTTCATTTCATCAACATCCTGAAAGCTGAAGTTTGACTTAAACTGAGTCATCAACAGATTCATGAATGAACAGATTCTTGGAACAGATTCCAGACTCTTAACAGAATCACTGGACAGATTCATGACTGAAAATATTCCTGAACAGATTCCTGACTGTGAACAGATTCACTTTACTGAACGGATTCTTTGAACAGGGTCTTTGAAAAGATTCCTGACACTAAACCGATTTGAACAGATTCCTGACTGTGTTCTTGGAATACATTTGTGGCTCTGAATAGATTCTTTGAACAGATTCTCTAAGCAGAATACTCACTCTGAGCAGAATCCTGACTCTGAACAGATTCCTTAAACGGCTACTGGACTCTGAACAGATTTGAACAAATTCCTGACTTTTAACTGATTCCTGACTGTGAACAGGTTCTTTGAAGAGATTAACTTTACTGAACAGATTCTTTGAACAGGTTCCTGACACTAAACAGACTTCTAAGTAGATTGTTTGAACATATTCCAGACTTTTAACAGATTTGAACAGATTCCAGACTGTGTTCTTGGCACAGATTCATGGCTTTGAAGAGATTTTTGAACAGTTCTCTGAACAGATTCCCGACTCTAAACTGATCCTGGATTCTTAACAGATTGCTGACTTTTAACTGATTCCTGACTGTGAACAGACTCTTTGAACAGATCCACTTTAGTGAACGGATTCTTTGAACAGGTTCCTGACTTTGAATAGATTCCTTGAAGAGATTCTCTAAACAGAATCCTCACTCTGAGCAGAATCCTAATTCTGAACAGATTTGAACAGATTCCCGACTCTCCAAAGATTACTGACTGTGAAGAGATTCTTTGAAGAGATTCCTTGAACAGATACAGGACTCTGAACATATTTGAACAGATTCTTGACTTTTAACTGATTCCCGAATGTATTCCTGACTGTGAACAGATTCTTTGAACAGATTCACTTTACTGAACAGGTTCTTTGAACAGGTTCCTGACACTAAACAGACTTCTAAGTAGATTGTTTGAACATATTCCGACTGTGAACAGGTTCCTGAACTGATTCTCAGGTATTAAGGAAGATTTTAGAGTCAAAATAACAAAAGCTGAACTCTGATGATTCATTAAAATGTGACGACACAAAAGTTTGTTGAAATGAGGAGAGTCTGCTGTGTGTCATCAGAAAGGAATTAGACACTCCTAGGAAATACTTTCAGAGACGAGAAAAAGGGAAAGTTACTGAAACATATTCTCATTTTTGTTTTTTCTCTGAAGATATAAATAATTCAGATTCAAACTGACTCCAGTTCAGATGATTTTCTTCTCAAACCAGTAACTTTTTCATTGTGTAACTGGTTTAGTGCCTTATTGTTACACGTTGAACGTTCCTGCTGTTAAAATGAAGAGTCCAGTTTATCGTTAAAGGATAAAGTTGAGTTGTTTATACATCTATATACCAAATGTTGCATAATATTCATTTGTGCCCGTTTATAAAAAGTCAGCAGTGAGAGCTGCAGGAGTTGAGGGGCCGCCACCCTCGTTAAATCTGGCTGCTTATCAGGGAGTGTCTGGAGACGGGCCAAGGTCATCGGCTCCGCCCGAACACACCCTGAGGTGGGAATCCTCCGGATAAAACGACAATCCAGAACCTGAGCAGAACAAGCTGCAGCTTTTAAAGTCCATTTATTTTATTTATCATGTTTTTATTTTTATTTACAGCGTTCAGATTTCTACCTGAACGCCACAAACAATAAAAGTCGATGAGGAAATCATTTCCTCCTTCCTACCAGCTTAGTAAACAGCTGGGTGTCATACCTCCAATCTGTCCAAGGGGGCGCCGTTTCTGATTATCGATATAAAGAAAACCTGTAGAATAAAAAACATCTGAGGAGCAACTTGACAAGGAGTCCTTCCTTCCTTCCTTCCTTCCTTCCTTCCTTCCTTCCTTTATTTCCTTCCTTCCTTTTTTCCTTCCTTCCTTTTTTCCTTCCTTCCTTCCTTCCTTCCTTCTCCTTCCTTCCTTCCTTCCTTCCTTCCTTCCTTCCTTCCTTTTTTCCTTCCTTCCTTTTTTCCTTCCTTCCTTTCTTCCTTCCTTCCTTCCTTTTTCTTCTTTTGCTTCCTTCCTTCCTTCCTTTTTTTCCTTCCTTCCTTTTTTCCTTCCTTCCTTTTTCCTCTTTTCCTTCCTTCCTTCCTTTTTTCCTTCCTTCCTAACTTCCTCTTTTGCTTCCTTCCTTTTTGTCCTTCCTTCTTTCCTTCCTTTTTTCCTTTTTTCCTCGCTTCTTTTCTTCCTTTTTTTCCTTCC
>JAPXFQ010000246.1:152500-296610 GCA_028564705.1 Apricaphanius iberus
CTTCCTTCCTTCTTTCCTTCCTTCCTTTTTTCCTTGCTTCTTTCCTTCCTTCCTTTTTTCATTCCTTCCTCCCTTCCTTCCTTCCTCCCTTTTTTCCTTTTTTCCTTCCTTTTTTCCTTCCTTTTTTCCTTCCTTTTTTCCTTCCTTCCTTTTTCCTTGCTTCTTTCCTTCCTTCCTTTTTTCCTTCCTTCCTTCCTCCCTTTTTTCCTTCCTTCCTTCCTTCCTTCCTTCCTTATTTCCTTCCTTCTAAATCTTATTTTAATCAGCTTGGAGAACTCTGAGAGTCGAGTTCTTCTACTGGTTCAGACCTTCCTCCTCTTCCTCCTCCTCCTCGTTTCCGTGGAGCCGACCAATCAGACGGCCCCTCCCTGACAAACCGTGGCTGGATATTAACCAGGCCGGCCTCGGTGCGTTTCTGCCAGGAGGTCGTAGTCGGGGTCGTCTCCATGTAAACAGGCCCCGCCCACCGACGCTAAGCAGAAACCCTGGTTAGTCTGAAGTCAGACAGGGAAACCGTCCTCTGGTTCTTGTCGACATGAACGCCTCTCGTCCTGCAGGTCTCAGAGTGAGTATTCCTCAACCTGAACGTCTTTAAAAAGCTGCAGTTTGGAGTTTCAACTATTTAAGCTATTTAATACCTGTTTCTACCTTACTGGCTCTGCTCTCGCTGGTTGGATCCAAGGTGTAGTCAAAGTCAAATGTGGATTTCTGGAGCTCTTTAATTTTAATTTAATTTTTGTTGCAACCTGACGTCTAAAATCCAACATGGCCGACTTCCCTTAAAGCAGGGCTGTCCAAAGCGCGGCCCGGGGGCCATTTACGGGCCTGAGACTGATTCAGTACGGCCCCTAACCACCATTTGAGATTGGTTCATCCTGTATGTTGGCACTGCAACACAATGAATAATGCAGATGGAGACTAATTTATGTTGATAAATCAAATGATTAGAAGATGTGCCATGGTACAAAAAAAATTATTTGAGTTCTAAAAAGTCAGAATTCTCAGATTAAAGTCGGAATTCTGATGTTTTAAAAATCAGCTTTCTGAGGAAAAAGTCAGACTATTTTTTCTTCTTCAGTGGCCTTAGTCTTCTTCCATAATATTTTGAATCTACAATTATTTTAAAAACCCTTGTTCTACAATAGTAAAATATTAAATGTTTAATTTATTGTTAAGGAAATAAAACACAAATATTTTATGTAAAAAATAGAAAACTTGTTTTTGTGCCCCAGGTTCGACCTGATCATCTGGGCTCTGGTAGCAAAAAGTTTGGACATCTCAAACGACGTGGTAGTTGGCTGTAAACAAGGTTTATTTCTCTCTCATTAAGTGTTTGCCACACCATTCAGTTCACACTGCTCTAGTGAATTTGTTTAAAAGCCTGCTATTGATCACAGTAGCTACAGTAGCTGCTCGCTGAGGAACTCACTGAGCTAATCCTGAGAATTGAAATGCGGTTTGACGTCAATCCTAACCATCAGCGCTTGTTCCTGATTCGCTGTCGTCTGCCTCAGCTTTTAATTCATATTAGCTTCATAAATTTACAAATATTCGGTTCCACTGATACGAAAAAATGTCCTCTAGTGCCAATAAAGTCAGCACAGGTAAATTAAATCATAAAAACTGAAACTTTTATATTTATATAGAGTTGTAACAAACACAGAATGACAAATTACGAGCATTATTTGTAAGATTTTATGATTTTGTCTTGATAAACCCCGGATTGTTATAGTAATTTAAACTATTAGATCAATGAGAGAGGGTTTTGAACTCAGAAATGTTACGTTATGGCCTCTAAAATCATAGCAAGGACTGCTGAGTGAAAAGTTTTCTACATCTTTCAGAATAATATGATGAAAAGTGAGTGGAAGGTGAAACAGTGGTATACAAAGCAGCAGAAGCAACACAGATAACTGCAGCCTCCAGAAACGCCCATTAAAGGCTCTAATGATGATTAAATTTTAATTAATTTAATTAAATACATTTATATTTCATTTGGCCTTGAATCTGGAAAAATACTCAAATGTACTACAACCTAGATTAGTGAGCATGGTATTACTGTTTTTATTTGATAAAATTAAATCTTGATAAGCCGTCAAAGCTTTGGTTTATTGAGAGAAACAGTTCAGAAAGGGCATATTTCTTACTTAAAATCGTTCTTTATTTGGTATGTTGCGATATTTGAATTTCCTTAAGAACATAATTTTGGGATTTTATCAGCAGTCATCTAAATTAACAAAAATTTGATTAAGTAAAAAATGTGATACATTCAACTTAGTGTAGAGAATCTTTTTATCTTAGAAAGTTCTTGGTAGAAATTAATCAATTCTATTTTATATATCTGGTTTCAGTGTTTTTCTTGGACAGCCCTGAGTGTATCCAGTACACAGATGTATTCATCATTTTAGCCGTAGTATCTGAAATGTCGTGTTCATAATTCCAGAGGGGTGAACGCTAACGCTAAAGCTGACAAAAATATTTGCACAAAAGGAGTTAATATGTTTTGATGGTGTTGTTAAATGTCTTAAATATATTTCCTCTCAAAGCACTATTTACGAAAGGAAATAAAAAGTACAGAAGCGTTTGTTACGGCTAGCAAAGGCTAGCTGTAGTTCAGGCTAACTGACTCAAACTTGTCTAAGATCCAACTGTTTTGTTTTTTCAGTTATTTATATTGAATTTAAAACCCTTTAAAAGAAAGAAAATAAGCTTCAGTTAAAGGTTCTAAACTGTATGTAATTTTTTTTTATATTCATTTGTAAACCAATAAATGCTACATGTAGCTATGGCTGTTAGCTAGCAAGAACGCTACCTCAAATTTTTTTGTGATAATCTTATCAGTCTAAAGTATTTTGTTTCTTTTTGCTCCACGAGTTAAACAGTCTGTGACGGTTTAAAATGAAATTTGAGTCCAGACTAGTATTTCTGCTTCAAAGACAGACTGATGAGCTGTTGTATTAGCTCCATGCTAACTTTCACTTTGGGGATTTTAGCTCTTTCGCTTTAGCTGCTGCTGTTTGACACCCAAAGGGCTGCACCACGAAACAAGCTAATCTCCCCCAATAATAATAATAATAATAATAATAATAATAATAATAATAAGTATTATTATAATCTAAAGTTAATGTTCTCAAATTCAGGTTCATAACTGAGGCTAACCTAAAGCCCTGATTGGTTGCTACGCTTACATGTAGTCTTGGAGAAGCCTGCTCTGTCACAGATTACCTATAAGGCTTACTTTATCTAGATGAATCTGATTGGACAAGCCATGTGATGTCACAGATCCTCCAATACATAAAATCTACTGCTAATTAAATGTAATTTTTACTATTTTGATTACCATTACTGTATTTAATCTTTACTTGCTACCGGAAACCTTTTGCTCCACCCATGTTGCTTCTGACACCAATCATTATTAATAAGTACAAATCAATAAATACATTTTGTCTAAGATGGACCCATGCTGTCCTGTCTAAACCTACTACAATAAAGTATCTTGAACCTTGTAACAAAATAGACATGTAAAAGGAAATACTTTATTAATGAGACTTTACATTTTGAAGACGTGAAACTGTTCTTAAGTATTTTTTACGTACTTAAATCTCGTTCAGGCAAATTTTTTTAATATTCTGGTTTTATTAACAGACATTAGATTATATTACTTTCTGATTAGCCTGTTTGTAACCAAAGCACGGACACATTTAGGTCGTTTTTGGGGATCCCTACAGATCATTTACAGCTTTAACAGCAGCTAGCCGAATGTGTTAACAAGGAATTAAATTTAAAACCATAAAATGTAAAGATCACTCGTTTGATAGGAGCCTCATCTTCTAGAAATTACATTTATATAGGACTAATTTGTCTCGCCAATTATATTTAGCTGTGAAACATAATTGAGGAAACATTAGCAGCATATAAGCCTAATTTCTAACAGACAGGGTCAAGGAGTAATGAGGAGGGAATTATAGCATCTCGCGTTCATCAGGAGCTGCTTAGCTTTATAATTACCTCTTATGGAAACAAACCAAGTTTGTTGGGGCTCCTGATGGTTCAACACAACTTAAGTAATGTAGACTTTTATCATTTCCTGCTGCTTCCATCCTCTCTCAAGGCTTGTTATCTTAACTTACGCAGAGGATTTAAACACAACAGAGCTGTTTTGATTGAGTGTAATCAGTCATCACAGCCTGTGTGTGTCGTAAACATCCGGCCCACTCAGGCTACGGCTTCTTCAACTCGTATGGCGGGGAAAGGAATTAATCGCCTGCTGTCCATCTGTGGTTTCTGAAGAAAGTGTTTATTGTTTAAGGGAAGAGGAGATGCAGATTTCTCTGTTTTCATGTAACTGTGGGTGTGTGAGTCCCTGACGGAATGATGCAGGGCTGCGACTTTCACTTCTGCTTCATTAACACTCTGTCAGGACGCTCCCCAAACCTTGTCATTCCCCCGTCTCTTCCACTGTAGAGTTTGTGCGTCTGAGCGATTTGGAAGTAAGAAAATCTGTAGCTACAAAAACAAAAAAAGGTTTGGTGCTGTCAACCTGCCAATATTGGGATTTCTTTAACTCTCTCTTTGGATACAACCTTTACGAACTCTTTACTTTAGACATATCTATAAAACTCGCTAGTTTGCACAGCTGTGTGGCAGAAATGTCAACAGAAATGTTTGTTTTGGGTTAATTACTTTTGGGGATGTAAGAAAATATTCATCACAATGTTTTATCTCATGATATTCAAAAGTAGTGCATTAAATTTGAATGGAAGAATTAATCAAAAATCACAATATACACTACCGTTCAAAAGTTTGGGGTCACCCAAACAATTTTGTGTTTTCCATGAAAAGTCACACTTATTCACCACCATACGTTGTGAAATGAATAAAAAATAGAGTCAAGACATTGACAAGGTTAGAAATAATGATTTTTATTTGAAATAAGATTGTTTTTACATCAAACTTTGCTTTCATCAAAGAATCCTCCATTTGCAGCAATTACAGCATTGCAGACCTTTGGCATTCTAGCTGTTAATTTGTTGAGGTAATCTGGAGAAATTGCACCCCACGCTTCTAGAAGCAGCTCCCACAATTTGGATTGGTTGGATGGGCACTTCTTGCGTACCATACGGTCAAGCTGCTCCCACAACAGCTCAACGGGGTTCAAATCTGGTGACTGCGCTGGCCACTCCATTACCGATAGAATACCAGCTGCCTGCTTCTTCTCTAAATAGTTCTTGCACAATTTCGAGGTGTGTTTTGGGTCATTGTCCTGTTGTAGGATGAAATTGGCTCCAATCAAGCGCTGTCCACTGGGTATGGCATGGCGTTGCAAAATGGAGTGATAGCCTTCCTTATTCAGAATCCCTTTTACCCTGTACAAATCTCCCACCTTACCAGCACCAAAGCAACCCCAGACCATCACATTACCTCCACCATGCTTAACAGATGGCGTCAGGCATTCTTCCAGCATCTTTTCAGTTGTTCTGCGTCTCACAAACGTTCTTCTTTGTGATCCAAACACCTCAAACTTGGATTCATCCGTCCACAGCACTTTTTTCCAGTCTTCCTCTGTCCAATGTCTGTGTTCTTTTGCCCATCTTAATCTTTTTCTTTTATTGGCCAGTCTCAGATATGGCTTTTTCTTTGCCACTCTGCCCTGAAGCCCAGAATCCCGCAGCCGCCTCTTCACTGTAGATGTTGACACTGGTGTTTTGCGGGTACTATTTAATGAAGATGCCAGTTGGGGACCTGTGAGGCGTCTGTTTCTCAAACTAGAGACTCTAATGTACTTATCTTCTTGCTCAGTTGTGCAACGCGGCCTCCCACTTCTTTTTCTACTCTGGTTAGAGCCTGTTTGTGCTGTCCTCTGAAGGGAGTAGTACACACCGTTGTAGGAAATCTTCAATTTCTTAGCAATTTCTCGCATGGAATAGCCTTCATTTCTAAGAACAAGAATAGACTGTCGAGTTTCAGATGAAAGTTCTCTTTTTCTGGCCATTTTGAGCGTTTAATTGACCCCACAAATGTGATGCTCCAGAAACTCAATCTGCTCAAAGGAAGGTCAGTTTTGTAGCTTCTGTACCGAGCTAAACTGTTTTCAGATGTGTGAACATGATTGCACAAGGGTTTTCTAATCATCAATTAGCCTTCTGAGCCAATGAGCAAACACATTGTACCATTAGAACACTGGAGTGATAGTTGCTGGAAATGGGCCTCTATACACCTATGTAGATATTGCACCAAAAACCAGACATTTGCAGCTAGAATAGTCATTTACCACATTAGCAATGTATAGCGTGTGTTTCTTTAAAGTTAAGACTAGTTTAAAGTTATCTTCATTGAAAAGTACAGTGCTTTTCCTTCAAAAATAAGGACATTTCAATGTGACCCCAAACTTTTGAACGGTAGTGTATACCGTATTGTTCTGAATATAGGACGACCCCAATTATAAGACGACCCCCCCTTTCTTAAGACTAATCTGTTAGAAAAAAAGACAAAATTCATTTTTAAAGAAACAATTTTTTATTGCTTTACTATTTGCCTGTTAGTGCAACCACAAGCTTTTGCAATGTATATTTTAGTAAAGCATGACACTAGCGATACTTAATAAAAACTGAGCCAAAAAAAAAATGCAGTTTACAGTAGGGCTGCACGATTATGTCCAAAGCAATAATCCCGATTATTTTGATCAATAATGTAATCACGATTATTAATCACGATCATTCATCCAGTCCTGTATACTATCGATTTTTATTGCAACAATTATACATTTAAAAAAAGTTTTTGTGAAAAATAAAACTTTAGATTAGAATACATGATTAATAATGCAAACTAACAAAAACAAACTCCTATCTATCTATCTATCTATCTATCTATCTATCTATCTATCTATCTATCTATCTATCTATCTATCTATCTATCTATATCTCTATATCTCTATATATATATATATCTATATATCTATATATATATATATCTATATATATATATATATATATATATATATATATATATATTTAAAAGTACAAGCTAAATATGTTATTGCAGAGTGCAATCTCAAAGTGCAATTTATGGGAAAAAATTACAGCTTATACAGAAAAGGCCTTTGACATTCCCTGCATCTAAATCCTTAGTATTTACTATATGCTACGTAGCAACTATTACTCACCTGTTAATGTATTAAATGCTGCATAGCAAACTATTGCGTTATAGGCATGAAATCAGACGTACTGCTCCACCATTTTGTATGTCCTTTGACCCGTATGACTTCTGTTGACCCAGATGTTTACGTTACGTTCGCCTGTGGTCCCGCCTCCTCTGGCCGTTATTTTGTCTGGTATGACTTAACAACTTAAATGTTTAATCAGTCAAAAAACCATTACAGTAATCAGTAACATCGCTTCACGTACATTTATCTGCCGAAACTGCGGCGGTGTCAATGGTTGACAGTTCGTCTGTAGCCATTTTTAGCTAGGTCCTTCTTCTTCTATGATTTCGGGGCGTCCGCTGCATTGTGGGATAGCGTAACATCCACCGGCTGCTTTCTGTGGCGGTAGTACACTTTCGGGAACTTTCTGCTTACTAGTCAGATCCATAATGGAGATTTGGATCTACTACATTGCTCAGATACTCCTTTTCCTGCAGCCATTATGAGTGCTGAGTGGCGTGTGGCGTTTTTATTTGGTCAGCTTAATGAAGCTTTAGCCATGCGTTTGCCCCCTGGTGGTTGGTAGACTATTGGTTGAGGCCGTGTGTAATAAAGAGGCACACAGTGAAGCTCACATTTTGAATGTAAATATCGTTGACGATCAGCTTCATTTAATTGTGGCCACCAAAATCATGATCACGATCAAAATCCGATTAATTGTGCAGCCCTAGTTTACAGTTTACATTTTAACATGCTAATTGTCAGAACTTTCCTCATTACGTCTGCTTTTACTCACTGACGTCCTCTGCCTCGCTGTGCTCAGTCACGCTCATGCTGCGGTCCTGTCTCCGCTCTCATCTTTACTGCCATCCAGTGCCTTAGATATGGCCTCCTGACAGTTTTTTCTCTGATGAAACTATATTCAGTATTTCCTTTGGACATCAAGGTCCCAGAGTCGGTAGCTGCACACACTACCAAAGCTACCAGTACCTGGTTTAAGGACCATGCTAACCCTGTTTTTAATTGGCCAGCTAACTTGCCTGACCTTAACCCTACAGAAAATCTATGTTGTATTGTAAAGAGGAAGAGGCAATACGCCAGATCCAACAGTTCAGAAGAGCTGAAGGCCTCTATCAGAGCCACAGACTGATGGACTTCGGGGTGCACCGATCCGACTTTTTCAGTCCCAATATCAATACCGATGCCTGGGCTTTATGTATCTGCCCATACCCGATACCGATCTGATACTAGTACTGAATTAATCAACTGTAACATTCCACCTTATACCTTCCTCGAAGAGACTAAAGGCACCAGACTTTACTAACTAAACATACACGTAAAATATGAAATCAGCATAATTTAAATTAAATTGTGTGAATTAATTGCAGATTTACAACATTTTAAGTATCAGTTCATGGTATCGGCTAACTCTAACCGATATGTTACATGTAAATTAGACGGTATTGGGGCCAATACCAGACATCAGTATCGGTGCATCCTTTGTTATGATCATTAAAAAGAGAAATAAACATTTGATGTATATCAGTCTGTGTGTAATTCATGAATCTAATATACAAGTTTGACTTTTTGAAGCTAACAAGCCTTCGCAGGTTGTAGGGGAGCAACCGTTGCTTTTCCAAAGGAATCAATGATGTCTTTCTGACCCTCGATTTGCTGTTAACCAATAAAACATCCAGTTCTGGGTGGGAACACAACACTAGTAGTTCATCCCTTGAGTTTAGGAGACATTTTTTAAGCCACAGACGGTCGCGGCAGATAACCGCTTGTGCTGAGCCTGGTTCTGCCGGAGGTTTCTTCCTGTTAAAAGGGAGTTTTTCCTTCCCACTGTCGCTGCATGCTTGCTCAGTGTGAGGGATTGCTGAGAATTCCACGACGCAATCTTCTGTGGTTCTGTAATTTCTACACTAAACATTGTATTGTAATAACTCTTTTTGTAAAGTGCCTTGAGATGACATCTGTTGTGAAATGGCGCTATATAAATAAACTGAATTGAATTGAAATTGAATTTTACCTTCCTGATTGGTCCATGGTTAAGAAGTAAAAACCCATTCCTGTATCACAGAGCTGCGGGCTTCACTCCCTGGTCTTTAAGTCTCTGGTTCTGCTTCCCTCTCTCTGTTCAGACTCCAGACATCCAGAGAAACGAAGAGGGACTCGCTGTCTCTGTGGACGAGTTACGGCAGCTGATAGAGGACAAAGTTAACATCCTGCAGTTGCCGCAGCAGGTAAATCACTGGTTTCCTGACGTTACACCAAAAAATTCTGTGTTTAATTCATGTAGGGCTGGGCAATTAATCGATCAAACTAATTTGATTAATCAGTTAATTTGGTTAATCAATAAAATCGATACATTGAATTTTCTGCTGATGAAGATTTAATTTTGGGAAAGTGTAGGATTTTTTAAATCAAATTATTGCTTGGACTTCCATACCTCCATCCAGCCATCTTGTTTTACACTTTACAGCTTGTTTTTAGATGGAATTTAAACTCAGGTCATCTCCGGGACAGGTCGATTTGAAATAAAAGCAAGTTTTTGAAATTATTTTTCATCAGTTTCAGTTTCTTTGTAAGAAATCATGGATAGAAAAAAAATCTTCTAAAATTCTGTTTAATTCATGTAGGGATGGGCAATTAATCGATAAAATAAATTTGATTAATCGATTCATTCAATCGATTAATTCGACCAATTAATCGATTTATATCAATTATTTTAATAATTTTAACAGTTAATCTATTTTAACAAATTAATTTGATTAATCAGTTAATTTGGTTTATCAATACAATCGATACATTGAATTTTCTGTTGACTATAATTTAATTTTGGGAAAGTGTAGGATTTTTTTTTTTATCAATTCATTGCTTGGACTTCCATACCTCCATCCAGCCATCTTGTTTTACACTTTACAGGTTGTTTTTAGATGGAATTTGAACTCAGGTCATCTCCGGGACAGGTCGATTTGAAATAAAAGCAAGTTTTCGGAAATTATTTTTCATCGGTTGCAGTTTCTTTGTAAGAAATCATGGTTAGAAAAAAATCTTTGTGGGTAAAAAACATTTTTTTGCCATATCGCCCAGCCCTAATTTCAAGTTCTTGTAACAGACCCTTTCAGAGTAGCGCAGCTTGTGAAGAAGGTAAGTTAGTCATGGTTCTCAGACTTTAACAATCTGAATAGTGTGGAGTGCATTGGTATTCAGCTCCTCTGGGGTTCGTCTCTAATCTAAACCATCCCATAATTCCTCTGGCGGTATGTTGAGGGTCGTCGTCCTGCTGTAAAGCAAACCTCACCCTCAGTTTCAAGTCTTTCTTTGAATATCTTCTTCACAGCATGATACTGCCACCACCTTGTTTTACCACACAGGTGATGTGTTTAAGGTGTTGGGTTCCTTGGTGTCCATGATACTCTGAGGCCAGAACCAGAACAGCTGGACTCTGGTTGCTAATTGGTTATTTTCAGAGGGCAAACTGCATTTTCTTTACAGGTGTCAGAGAAAAGGATATTGTATAAAAGCACTCCACACTTTTCAGATTTAACTTTGAGAGAAAAAAAGAGGAAATGTTGCAGGAACAACTTTTTGTAAAATGTGTGTACGCATTTATAAATATTAGGGGTGTAGCGGTACAAACCAACAACATTTCGGTACGTTTTCTGTAAGCTTTAATCAAGAACAATTAAGACAAGTGTACATATTACTTTTTTTTCTTTACCAGCATTAAAGAGAGAAAATCTTTCCCAGAATCCCTTCTTTTGATTTTGTTATGTTCTGAAACTTAAAAAAATGAAAGTATAGAACTGACTAGAGATTTGATTAAATTGGTAGTATTATTTTTTAATAGTACAAGTAGACATAGCCAAAGTAGATTAAACACCAGAAAAAGTCAGTTTAAATAATAATTTCCCCGTATTTGAGATGAAAACATTCTTTAATCATTGTAGTGATGTTTTGCTACTTTGATGGTTTAGTTGCACAGTTGTACTTGAATGCAGCATTTGCAGCTGTTGGGGAAAATCTGAAGGGATTCCTCCGACTTGCATTTTATGCACTTCGGTGATAGCTGGAAGTCCTTTTTTTTGTTTTATGTTTGGTGTCACTTTTAAAGTTGCGCTGTGGAAAAACATAAACATTCTGCTCGTGTTGAGATAGAAACAAGCTGGATTCATACCGAAAAATATAAATACATGGACCGTTACACCCCTTTCTAAATATAGATGTTTGCAATTTATATATATATAAAGCATCTATCCTTAGAGGCCCAGTGAAACCTAGACATTGTGATTGATTCAGTTTCTCCTAACTAACTGAACTTTGTTTCTTCATGTCTCTTTGGGGCAAAGGTTTTATTCTTCTCTCCTTAGATGAAAAATAGCCTTTTTTCCATCTTCTCTCCCTCATGGGGGACATTTTCTGCTCATACAGAAAGTGGTTAATAAGAATTTCCCTTTCCCCCTCCTTGAAACGATCGGTTCTGAGCTTTTCTGATCCTCTCTGGTGTATCACGATGAAAGCAGGAGCCGCTCGTGAGCGTTCGGTATCAGAACAACAAGTCGGATCTGGCTGCTGCTCAGTTTCCCTGACCGACTGAGTCACATGGACTCAGGCAGACAGACGACGGGGTGGATCGGGGCGATCTTCATGTTCTGCCAGGATGACTCAGCCGGTCTGTTGTCTTCCAGCCCACAGCGGCTCTCTGAAGGACTCTTGTCACCGCAAGGAGCCGATACTCTACCAGAACCGAGCCGTTTCTGTCCTCCCCCTGCCCGCTGGGTTCTGCTCAGCTTAGTTCACAGAGACACCGAGGATCAGACATGATCTCATTCAGTCCTAAACGAGCTCTCCTGGGTTCAGACAATAGGTTAGTCTTTATTCTGTAAGCCGAGGCACAGAAGCAGCCGTCTTAAAGGGCCAGACACATCAACTCAAAGTTTGGTCCGGATTCAGTAAAAATCGATCCAGTTGAAAGGAAACCCAGTGTGTCGACAGTGGAGCAGAACCTGACCAGCAGGAAAGAAACGTTGAAAGGCACCACAGCACTGAGCCAGGGGTACTTTCTTTAAGAAATAAAACGGAGAACGGCTCCATTTAGTGCCAGAAATGATTCAGGGAATGGCTTTTACCAGTAAGGAAACCCAGAAGCACTGAGCCAGGGGTACTTTCTATTATATATGTGCCATTATCTGGACATTCTAGTTTGGTTTTTTTTAAACCTCTACAAGTCAGGAAGCTCAGATTGAATACGACAAGCTTCAAAGATGCGGCCCTGATAGTCGGTGGAACCAGAACCCCACATTTGGACCGGCTCTGCGTGAAAGCATCTAGGGTTGACTCTGAAAGTGTTTAAAACGTTCTCTTCAGGATTTGGTGTTAGAGGAGAACCAGGGAGGAGAGGAACTGTTGCGTTTCGCTGCCCTGAGTCGGGAGCTGACCTTTCACCTCCAGCAGCTGCAGAGCCGAACGGAGGAGGAGCTTAGAAACATCCAGACACGGTGAGGAAAGAGCAGACTTTATACTTTATAAATAAATTCGCTCATCTAGGGTAGATTTTTTAATTCTCAGTCTTCATTTTTTTTTTACACTTTCCAAAGCTTTATTTTCAAACTTTATCAGAATCAACTTGGCCTGCTTTTTATTGGCAATAGTTCTGAATTTGCTGGAATCTGGACCAATTTGGTTTTAAAATAAGCGGTTGCATAGCCCCCCATAAATGTTTAAATTGATGAAGATGTGAATATTTCTTAATTTGATTTAGTTTGTTTTTTCAGTGTAGATAATTTAAAAGAAAAATATGTTGTTTACATTTTTGTGTGGTAACTAGGCAAGTTTCTTTGAAAATATTTTAGTAATAAATAAAATCAAAATTCTATTTGTATTTAAAAATGTATTTAAATAAATTTATTTAAATAAAATTAATTTGAATAAATAAAAACATATACTTTTTTTAATTTAGAATTTTTAAAAAAATTATATTTAACATTTTTAATTAAAATAAAATTGACATTCGTTGTTTTATTCTTGTGTTATCATTTTTAGAATCGGATGCATTAGTTTTAATATGAACAATTACTTCTGATTGATTTTTAGGATCAGCTAAATAAACTGCTTTAAACGCTGTTATTGTGGGTAGTGGTCTTAACAGAAAGGGGGCGCCCCTGAGCAAAATCTGCTTAATGCCCCACAAGACTTTGGGCCTGATAAAAGTAATGCACTCCCTAAATCATGCTTATTTCATTCACCTCGTATTGAATTGGGTCTGCAACACAATTATACTTGGTTCAAACTGAACTGTGCTCATTTTATTTAAATTTGGTTGAATTTGAATGCGTTTAAAATGAACTGGACAGGATTTAGCCTAACTTGAACTTTATTTAGTTACCACGGCAACAAGGTAGGGTCACAACGTGACGCAGTAAAACCCGTTTCTACAGTATGAAAACGCGGTTGTCATAGTTGAAGCATTTTCAGATGAAGGTTTAATTGTTTTAGCTCAGAGATCAGAAGCTATTGCTAGCTAGCTAGCTAGCTAGCAATAGCAGTAGCTAGCTAGCTACAGCTTGCCTCACAATTATACTTGGTTCAAACTGAACTGTGCTCATTTTATTTAAATTTGGTTGAACTTGAATGCGTTTCAAATAAACTGGACAGGATTTAGCTTAGGACTGAACTTTATTTATTTGCCAAGGCAACAATGTAGGATCACAACGTGACCCGTTTCTACAGTATGAAAACGCTGTTGCCATAGTTTAAGCATTTTCAGATGAAGGTTTAATTGTTTTAGCTCAGAGATCAGAAGCTATTGTTAGCTAGCTACAGCTTGCCTTGCAAACTGCAAATTTTCCAACGATCAAATTCGTTATTTTTCCCCAAAAAATTCAAAAATATCTCCTGTACCAGGGGTCTGCAACCTGTGGCTCCGGAGCCTCAAGTGGCTCTTTAGACCTTCCACAACGGCTCTCACACCAAACATGCCAAATAATGTTTTCATTGTTCTTTCAATAATAAATTCGGGGTTTTAGCAGGTGTTTTGTTATATATAAAATATTTTGAATTTCTGTGATAGAATGACATTAAAGTAACAATACTTCATGTGGTAATTGGGTTTAAAACTATGTGCATTTTTACATAATTTTGCCCCAAATGTCAAAAACTCTGAAGAAAATGAATGGGTCCTCTTTACACTAACATTTTATTGCTTTTTCTTTCTTTTATAACCTAAAAACAGGAATAAAATAGTGCCTCTTTATGAATTAACACATTTTAGTGTAGTAGATTATTATTTTAAAAAATCCCACGTTTTTCTAAAGGTCATGTAACATTTGCGGCTCTGAATGAGTTTTATTTATCCGGATTAAGCGCAGAACGGCTCTTTGGATGGCAAAGGTGGCAGACCCCTGTCCTATACCAAAGAAAAAACCTATCTGGCATTGAAAAATAGTAAGAGAGCATCGGCAGTGATGTGAATCTAAAAGAAATGCCTGTCTAAAAAGACGAATATCGGCCTATTTATCAGCGGGAAAGAAAAAAAATAAACCTAATAACTCAGTTATGTTTCACTTTCACAGTCAAACAACCTCCTCCTTTGTTTATTACATTTGTTCTACGACTCAGATGTTATTTTTGAACGTCCTCTGGAAGAGATCAGCGCCGCACGGTGGTGTTTGAACATGAGTGGGTGTGGAGCAGCTCAGTGTTGGCTTGTGGGATTTTCTTGTCACATGAATGTGTCTCCTGACAGCAGCAGGTTCTGCTTCGCTGCAGACGACTACAGGATCATACTTGCCTTGCTGTGTTTGAGTGTGGGAGGTGAAAGGAGGGAAAGCGAAAGTGGAGGTTTTTAGCCGTTTCTCCGGTGGAGGAAATTCCCGTAAACCTGTCGGAACCGGACCAAAATGGAAATCTTCTCTTCTGTTTAATAAAACACCAAATCTATAGAAAAAAACTATAGGGAGATTACACACGGTGATCAAAGTGATCCAGGTTCATGTCCGCTTCAGAAAACTCTGGAAGCACAACTAGGGAAAAGTCCAAGTTAAGCAATTACTGTAAGTTTGAATCAAAATCGACCCAATTCACCAAGCTGTGAACGGAAACCAGGAATTTGACTATTATTTAAAAAACGGCGAGATGTCCATTAGAGAGACGGCTTGGGGGACAGTCTCTTTAGTGCCGCCCTGGAGGTCAAAGTTTAAACAGTTGGTGTACAGAATATGTGGCGTCTGCAGAAATCTTTCGTTGCAGTTAACAGTCAGAAGCACAAGGAGACTTTCTAATATTTCTGCTCTAAAACAGAGGTTTTATTTAAGATCAGCTCAGTTTGTGGGGCATGCAGTTTGTAAACGGGGAATAAATGTGATTAGAGAAAAAAAAAATCAATCAGGAATATAAAATTCTACGTAAATCGGCTCAGGCGGTTTTGTACGTACAGATTTCTGTCGCTTCTTCCGTTCTTGTACGATTTCCCCGCTGAGCTCATTACCGAGGAGACGTAAAATGTCAGATTATTTCCTGGGTCTTGTTTGTTGCTAAACTTTTGATCTGCCATTTTCCTTTCTTTGAAAATTCAAACTTTATCAGAATCAAGATGAACCAGGCCACTCTTGTTGACTTTGTGATGAATTTGGTTGAATCTGGACCAGTTTGGTCATAAAAGTAATAGACCCTCTAAATGTAGCTAATTTTATTTGCTGTTAAATTGTTTTCACATCACTTATTTCATTAAACTTTGGTTGTAATGCGTATGTTAAATTGAACTGGACTGCGTCTTGCTCAACATTATTGTTCATGGCAACCAGGTGATATCGTCTGGGCCGAGCTCAACACGACTGTTATTGCGAATGCGTCAGAGTATTTAACTTGCAAATTTTACATCTTTTTAGCATTAATTTAGCATTAAAGCATCTTTTTAGTATGATTTATTCTGTTCCGATACGGATTTTTAGTTACTCACTGAAACATGGCTCGATCGGGTATGAATCGGCAGATTAGACCCCCCCCCCCCCCCCCCCCCCCCCCCCTTTAACGTACAGCAACAGGAAGCCCAGCTACCTTTTAGCTCCATAGCTCAGCCATTTTTAATACGCAAACAGAAAATGGACACAAGAAAATTTCGTTCTTCAAAGTTGTAGGATTATTTTAACATGACTTGTAGTTTTCACACAGTGACTGTGGGAATCACCATGGGAACTCGGCAGCTCCTCTTTTCGTAAATGAGTCCATCATGGCGTAAATTTATACCGTAAATGTTTAGACTCTACTGTTTTTTGGTTTGTTTTTAGTCAAACAGGAAGGAGGAAAAAAGGCTTTAACTTGGACTTTCAAAATAAGGGAGACATTTTCACTTCAACTGTGTGAAATGATTCACGTTATCGAAGTGAAAAATGGTGAAAATGTAAAAAAATCCAACTTGGAAATTAAGCTTTTGTGTCAGTCTGATGTCCTGAGTGCAGCTTATTTGGTTTTTCGTGAGGATTGAGGTGGATTTCCTTCACATTTCCAGGTTCCTGTTGTCGGACTGTTTAGCTGAAGATATCCTGATGACATACATAATAAAGTCAAAGATTTTTTCCCCCTGTGGAAAACTTAAGTTTCATAAAAGTTGTTTAAAAGTTTCATTATTTTAATCTCTTTAAAGAGATTGCTTTCACACTCTGCACGTTTACCTGGAGAGTATTTCGCCAGATTCAGAGCCACCTCTTTCAGTCCGTACTTTTCTGCAGAACGTCAGCCCAAGTGTTGCAGCTCTCTGCTCTCATGACGTCAGCTGGTCTCCCTTCATTGCTTCAGTAAAGACGAGTTATAACACATCGAGGTGTGGCAGCAGACGCACACCCTAAACTCTGATCATATTCCTGGAAAAGCGCTAATTTCCCAACAATTCGGAGTCCAGATGCCAGCTCTAATTGATGCCTATCAGCGCTCTGATCAAACGAGCGTTTCAACCTATTGTCCTCCTGGTTTACTGGAAGAAGTGGGAGGCTCCTCCACATTGCGGCAGGCTGTACTGTTAGCTGTACTAATGGGAATTGAGCTTTAAAACTGAACTAAATCGACTCTTTCCAACGTGAAGCTTGGACAGATGAGACCAAAAGCAGCGCCTTATGCACATTATCAAGCACGGCGGTGGAGGAAGGATGATTTGGGCCTGTTTTGCTGCTAGAGAAGTCGTCGATGTCCAGAGAAGTTCATGCTACTCCAGAGTCAGATGTGAGTCCATTACTGGGTCCAAAACGGGTCATCTACATCACAATGCTTTGGAAAAAGAACAAAATCTAGTGGCCTAGTCAAAGTCCAGGCATTTTTATCTGTTAGAAACTGTCCGCAAACCTCAACCAAGCATAAATTTGGGATTTTGTAAATTGGACTTTGATTTAAATTATTTTAGAAAACTTAACTGTATGGATTTAAACAATCCGTCCCGGTACGTAGAGCTCCACAACGAGAAGAGGCTTACTTTCTATCGCGGCTCTAGATGTTGCCTGCTTTTTCCCACTGACAGGCCGCTGTTATGCAAACAAGTATAAAGACTTCAGCTCGCTGCCAAGACTAACACGTGGACTGACAGTTTGGAAGCGTCCCAAATGAGCTCTGTCAACTCAGCTCTTCATTTTCGCCTTCGCCTCCTCTTCTTTAAATCTCCTCCAGAACGGGAAAAAAAAAACCAGCTGCAGAACCTGCCGAAACGTGAGGACAACTGTCACTGGGATAGGATCATAAATCGCTCGGAGAGGCGAGTTGTCGGGCTTTCTCTTTGAAGGCGTGTGACAAGTGAATGAGATACACGGTTCTGGTTGATTTGCTGCCCGTGTGCCCCTGAGCAGCACACTGAAACTGTAAAATAAGGGTTTATAGTTAAACTTCTTCCTCTATGAGTTTAACCTTAAATATTTTGGGTATTAAGGTGTTAACTCAAGGTTTGATTCTCGAGCTTTGCGGACCAAAGACGTATTTACCATTGAGGACACCGATGTCCGGACCTCGGTAATTTTCTGTATTTAAATGGCAACATAATCAAAAGAATACTTTTAAATTGCCTGCGTGGTTATTTGGAGCGTGACAGACGGAGGATACGTTTAGGGGAAACGTCGTTCTGGGTTTTTTTCTGCTGTTCCATTAGTTTAGTCCGTTAAAACCTGTTTTTTACGAGCCATCTTTAAACGCTTCTTAATCATACATGGCATCAGTGGATCGCTGACGGCTGCTTGAAGAGCAGAGCAGCACATTCAGCAGACGGTAAAACGCTTAGCACAGTTTTTCTGGCAAGATGTAGGTAAGATTAGCTATGAAGCCTAGTTAATACGTTCCAATATATCCAATACTAATGCTAGCTGTGTAACTTCCCTTGCTTGGTAATTCATGGTAAGATGAAACCCACTTTTCTTACGTTTCTGTGCAGAACTTTACTACTTTCCACAGTACAAAGAGCGGGTCAGGGATGGTCTGTGCAGATGGAAAGAGAATATAAGTGGCTAAGATAAAATATATATGGCATAAGATGGACTTGGAGGTTAAATTCCCCAGCCGCATCACATGCTCATTCTAATTCTACATCAACATTTTACTTCCTACACTGTCTTTCTTTAATTAACAATAGTAAAGACTAGAGTCAGGGAGGAGACATCAGAACAGAGGTTAGCAGCAGAGACGATAATGATGCAGGGTCTGTCACAGGTAAGGAGAGATTAGAAATCTCTGTTTAAAACCTCCTGATATCTTCAAATAGTACCAGGGGAAGTTAAATATTGACAAAAATTTTGATTTGTTTTGAAATGTTATAAATATCGAGATCAACTGATATGAAAAAAAATGTTTTTCTTGCGATAGAATATTTTCTCTCCCCATATCGCCCAGCCCTACTGTGAAATACGACGGAGTGTTTGGGCCATTGTAAACAAAAAAATATAATTTCTGCCCAAAAGGTTGCATATTTTCCGGGGGAAAATACTCGGAAATTCTCTGATGTCAAAAAGTGGCAAAATTACGATTAAAAACTCTGAAATTCTGAGGTTAGTTGCACATACTTTCCAGAAAAAAAAACTCTTTGACACAAAAGTCGTAATATTTAAGAGTTAAAAGTGCAATGTTTTCCTGCACTGATTTTTTTCACTTAATCTAAGAAGTTTTAGGCTAATCTATTTCTGCCAGCGCAGTATTTCTATTGTGCTTGGTAAGAGTTTTCAAAATAAGAGACATATTCTCTTAATACGATTAATAATCTAACACCTTCTGCTTTTTCTTAGTATATAAGTCTCAAAATAAGATCAAAAATACTTTTTGGTAGGAAAAAAGATTGTTGGACTTGTTTAGACGGACAGTTTTTGCAGTATAAGGTTTTAGACTCCAGTGAGAACCATGATCCACTCCTGGAGAACAGCGGGAAGAGTGCGGAACGTTCCAAGGAGACAACATTACTACTGGAGCTCATCAACAACTCATCCAGGAGGTCAGATGCTGGATTTATGGAACCATAAACCCTAAAGGAGAAGATCCAATCATCAGTTTGTGATCCAAAGAACTCCAGCAAGTCCACCTCTGAGTGAGCGATTTGTAGCAGCCTAGTCAAAGTCTAACTGAGCTGTTTGGAAACAATGGGCGGCAGAAAGTGATCCATCGTGTGGAGGTGTAGGGGGCTAAATCTTACCGGCAGGATGTGCCGTTGGTTGACTCCCTCCAGTCGTCCGATACCAGAGATGAGAGGTTCTGGAGCCGCCGTCAGACATCCGGATCCTGTCGATTCGGAGGAGAAGCAGCTCCCTCTGGGTGATGAAACCTCAAATGATCCCACGAATGTAGATGGGTCTGCAGATCTAGAGCTGAGAAATGACAACATCTTTTATTTAAAAAGAGCCACCATTATTAGGGATGCACCGATACGGTTCTAATGTAGTCGTATCAGTTAGTTAACCGATACCATGAACATACACTTTGCAATAATTTCACAGAAAACGTTTATTTTTCACGTGAAATTTTTAGTTTTGTGGTCATTTTTATTAATATTCTATTTTTTATCTAATTCACCATCATTTGTTGTAACAACCAGAGAAGAAAATAAAACCTGTCTTCCAATTTATTGCATGCATTTATTTTGTGCATGGTAGAAGTATCGGTATTGTATCTATTTGAAAAGTGGCATCGTTGCATCCCTACTTTAAATATTTCTTGTTTTAAAGTGGTTATATTGCTTTCTACTCTGGCTATGTCTGCTTGTACTATTCTGTTTAAATGTAAACCGTCAGATCTATACTTTAAAAAAATTTACAGTTATTTAAATAATAAAATGAAGGAATAGAAAGAAAGGAATTCATGAAAAAAAAGGATTCCTTGTTTGATGCTGATCAAAGTAAAGAACAGAAAGTGATGGGCACATTTGTATTTATCTTTCTTTATTTAAGTGGTACAAAAACATACCAAACCGTGAATTTAAACCCCACAGATGTACCGAACGTTTTACCCCTTATACTGATGTTGTTAGGTTTTAAAAAAATAACATTTAACTTAGTTTTAGACAAATAACAGTCATCCCGTGTAGTTTTAGTTTGTCACATATGGAGTTCCTCAGGGCTCCATTTTTGGGCCAGTTTTATTCATAATCTACTTGATCCTCTTACCTCACATTATTCCGTACAAATACGTCTCTTACAGTTTGTATTTATGTATGTACATTATATCAGTTTGAAAAAAGAGGTGTCATTGCATTCCTAACCATTATATACCTTTGCCGAAAGAGGATCAATACATTTTCTTCGATGGGATGTTGATAGTGACGGAAAATGGGCAAAATACCACTTACGTTTCCAACCTCATGACAAGACAAATACGGATACATCTCAGTAAATCAGAAAATGCGTTTCGATGAGGCCAGTTGATGAATTCAAAGTACTATTTCAACGTTAAGCAGATTATAAACATATTTTTCAAGCAGCCTACAAATGGACTCAGTTAATCCTAAAAGTCAAATTTTAAAATTATTAGAAATTGTTAAACATTCTGGGAATTCATGCGTTTTACTTGTAGTTAGTAAATGAACATTTCAATATTGACAGATTTATCAAGACACAAATTTTATTTTTTTAAAAACCACTAATTAATTTACTAAATATATATAATCCCAAAAATTCACTGGTCCTTTTAGACACCCTTCTATTTTTGAAAAAATGGCTAAAATCTGCATTTGTTATAGCTATATTTAGAAACACTAGCACGTGGAGGAGACCCCAAAGACGCCAATAAGAGACAAACCATCATTAATAATCATTGAATGTCCACTTGTGACAAAACAAAGCGTGAGAAATACACGGAAATGGAGAAATATCAACTAAATCCACAGAAACTTCAAAGCCAACGTTTAATATTTCACCATTCCTGAAAATAAGGAGAAATAAAATCACTCCTAAGATGATTTATTGAATAAAAGTGCCCAGAAATGGACTAAAACTGTTTATTTTTGTCTGTTCCCGCTCTACAGCACGAATAATATTAACTCTAAACTAATTTCTCCGTCCTTCAGGTGACTGTTCTCCTTCACAAACTCATTACCGGAATATGGAGTCATTTCAGCTTCATCAAAGCCTCCTCTTCCTCCTCACAAACAAAACACTTTATTAGTCGCCTCTTTGACTTCATCTCCTTTGATGCTTTCTAACAGAGGTTCAGTGCCTCCCAGTGGACACATGGGGGAATTACTAGCTGCTCCCGTTACATTTTAAAGCAGAAGTCTAGCTGAGATCACTTAAAATTCACTTGTTTAATTTATCTCCTAAGTTTGAGTCTTCAGGGGCAAAAGCAGAACTAACTTCCGTCATTCTGATTTGAATCAAAGAGCAGAAAACTGCTGTATTTCTTGCCTAATAATTACAGTTTTTGCTGATAAATGTTTAATATTTGTTGTTTTGTGTGTCTTTACTGCATTGAATAAACTAAGGAAGAAGAAGCCTAGTGTATGGAGTACTAAATCGGCCAAAATGAAAAACAAATAAAGAAATACATGAAAGTCGATTTAATTCTTCAACCAAAACTGATCTTACAATAAAAAAACTGAGAAGCAGGAGTGTTGATGGAAACATGGAAGTGCATGTGCTACATTTATAAAAAGAAATGCAGGTTAAAAATGTTCTAAAATATCTTGATATTTAAACAAAAAGCATGCAAAAATAATATGGAAATAAATATTAAAAAATGGGAACAATGAATGAGACACTGACTCTAAAGAATATGAATTAACCATTTCAAGTTTTTAAATTCTGAATTTATTCTAAATTTTAATTTTTTTATTCAAACATGGATCTACAATACTCTAAATGTTGTTTATTTTGGCAGCAATAGTCCTCCACACATTTATTTCATTTAATTTTCTATTTATATACATTTATAGGTGTTAGTTTGATTAATTTTAATTGCCTTAGTCCTCCAATAACAAGTATCTAATTTACTTTTCTATATATAAACATTTATAGGTAGTAGTTTTATTAATTTTGGTCGCCTAAGTCCTCCATACACTGGAATTGAACTTTTATTTATAGTTATAGGTGATCATTTTATTAATGTTGACAGCTAAGTCTTCCATACACTAGTATTTCATTTTATTTTCTATTAATATATTTATAGGTGATAATTTTTATCAATCTTGAAAGCCGTAGCCCTTAAGAAACTATTACTTGATTTACTTTTCTATTTCTATATATTTATAAGTTTTAGCTTTGTGTATTATGACAGCCAAAGTCTTACATACACTAGAAGCTGATTTTATTTTCTATTTCTGTATATTTATAGGTGATAGTTGTATTAATTTTTACATCTTAAGTCCTTAATATACTAGAATTTAATTTTATTTTTTATTTATATATGTTTATAGGTGATAGTTGTATTCATTATGACCAACTTAGTCCACAATACTCTAGTATTTAATTTACTTTTTTATTTATACACATTCATAGGTAGTAGTTTTATTAATTTTGGTTGCCTAAGTCCTCCATACACTGGAATTGAACTTTTATTTATAGTAATAGGTGATCGTTTTATTAATGTTGACAGCTAAGTCTTCCATACTCTAGTGTTTCATTTTATTTTCTATTAATATATTTATAGGTGATAATTTTATCTATCTTGACAGCCGTAGCCCTTAATACACTATTACTTGATTTACTTTTCTATTTCTATATATTTATAAGTTTTAGCTTTCTGAATTTTTGACAGCCAAAGTCTTACATGCACCAGAAGTTAATTGTATTTTTTATTTATATTTATTTATAGGTGATAGTTTTATTATTTTATCAGCCTAAGTCCTCCAAATTCTAGAAGTTAATTTTCTTTTATATTTAATTGTTAGTTTTATGAATTTTAATTCCCTAAGTCCTCCATACTCTAGTATTTAATTTTATTTTCTATTTATGTATATTTATAGGTGATAGTTTTATGATTTTTTTACAGCCTACGTCCTCCATATACTAGAAGTTAATTTTATTTTCTATTTATATATGTTTATAGGTGATAATTTTATTAATTTTGTCAGCCTTAGTCCACCATACACTATTACTTGATTTACTTTTCTCTTTATATATATTTATAGGTGATAGTTTTATGAATTTTTACATCCTAAGTCCTTAATATACTAGAAGTTAATTTTATTTTTTATTTATATATATTTATAGGTGATAGTTGTATTAATTATGACCACCTTAGTCCACCATACGCTAGTATTTAATTAACTTTTGTATTTATATATATTTATAAGTGTTCATTTTATGAATTTTGCCAGACTTAGTCCTCCATACTCTTATGATTCAGTTTATTTTACTATTTATATTTTTCTGTAGTGTTATGAATTTTGGCCCTATTGGCCATCCGTACTTGAGGTTCTAGCACCAGTGTTTGTAAGGCCTCAGCAGGGAGGGAGTCTAAAGTAAACCTGTCGTGTCGTCAGACTCTCTCAGATCGAAGGCCGCCTGCAGCAGCTGACCGTTGAGCTGCCTGAGCTTCAGCAGAGGAAGAAACGGACAGAGGAGGGGCTGAAGACGACTTCCTGTCCTCAGACGACCACAGTAAGTCACGACTGGGAAGACGTTCAGCAGCTGAGGCTAAACTTTAAAACCTGATTGATTAAGACTCAATCGAGGGTTTTCCTTACAGTTGTTTGTTCATTGATCATTTTCTCACCCGATTTGTGAGTCAGATGACCACAGACTGTTTGAAAACTACAGTAACAGTAAGCAGGATTATTCCCAGGAAGAAGGCTGGACGTCCAAGCAGATTCAGCCCAAAGTCTTGTCAGGTTCTAGTCAGAGTGAGTTCATCTGTCCAACAGCTGATCTATACCAGAATGACTCACAGAGAACGGCCTAGTCAAAGTCCAGACCTGGGCCTTGGATCCCGAGAGGAAACGGTTGCAGATGTTGCCTCTCTGTCTCCGCGTCTCCCAGAGACTCAAAGAGTTTGTGTGTTTTACTTCCTCAGAAGCTTCAGGCCGACCTCACCGAGCGTCTGATCCAATCGGAGCAGCTGGTGTTCCAGGAGCAGGCACTGAGCGCGCTCCGTAACCTGCTGACCCAGGATCTGCAGAGGTACCAGGAAGAGACCCGTAAACTCGCCCGCTTCACAGAGAACATCGTCAGAAGATCCCAGAGGTACACCAGCCTCAAAACCACCATTAAATGCACACACAGCCAGAAGATTTGTGCATCTTTGTTTGTTCAACAGTAGTCGTAGAGAATAGTTTGTCAGTTAAAGTTTCTTTGCTGCAGTGACTGATTATTCTTCGTCTCCAGGTCGGACGGAGAGGGAACCTTCAGCTGTGCAGACGGTGAAGAGAGGATGCAGGGAAAGAACGAGACGGAGCCAGAGAAGAACATGGTACAGTTAAGCTAAGCTTCTCCTCCTGACTGCATGAAACCGGTTCAAAGTTTAACAAAGCCGTTTTTCTTTGGATTGAGGCTTCTAGTCTAACGATCTATTATGTTTTTCTCCCAATAACTAATCGATGGCGCCGAAGTCGCCTGCTGTTCCCACCTAATGCTGTCGCTGACTTTATCCAATAATGTGACGTCCTAACTCCTAATAGTTACATACAGACGAGGAATATTATATCAACATCTGCATATTTTTTGCTTTCGTTTCCTGCTTTTTTGGAAGCTGAATAGTCTCTGAGGAGAAACTGCGTTCCAAAGGTTGAGGAACAAATAGTTTAAATAAAATCTGAGGAATCCAGAAAAGACAGTCTGTTTAAAGTAGATGTGCGTACTTTAGTTTGAGTCATGTTTAAGTTTGAGTAGAAACGTATAAACATCTATATAACTATATATATCCAAGAATAACTTGAATTTACAAGTGTGCCAGACTTTTTAGGTAAGTCTTAAGTATTTAGTATAAAGTAATTTTGTAATTACACAGTGTTTCGTATAAAGTCATAAGGGGCCAACTACCAATAGTCTGTATTTGGTCAGTTTAAATACTAATAGAGGATATTGGGTCAGTTTGAAGTACCAACGGTTGGTATTGGGTCGGTTTGAAGTACCGATTGTTGGTATTGGGTCAGTTTGAAGTACCAATGGTTGGTATTGGGTCAGTTTGAAGTACCGATGGTTGGTATTGGGTCAGTTTGAAGTACCGATGGTTGGTATTGGGTCAGTTTGAAGTACCAACGGTTGGTATTGGGTCGGTTTGAAGTACCGATTGTTGGTATTGGGTCAGTTTGAAGTACCAATGGTTGGTATTGGGTCAGTTTGAAGTACCGATGGTTGGTATTGGGTCAGTTTGAAGTACCGATGGTTGGTATTGGGTCAGTTTGAAGTACCAACGGTTGGTATTGGGTCGGTTTGAAGTACCGATTGTTGGTATTGGGTCAGTTTGAAGTACCAATGGTTGGTATTGGGTCAGTTTGAAGTACCGATGGTTGGTATTGGGTCAGTTTGAAGTACCGATGGTTGGTATTGGGTCAGTTTGAAGTACCAACGGTTGGTATTGGGTCGGTTTGAAGTACCGATTGTTGGTATTGGGTCAGTTTGAAGTACCAATGGTTGGTATTGGGTCAGTTTGAAGTACCGATAGTTGGTATTGGGTCAGTTTGAAGTACCGATAGTTGGTATTGGGTCAGTTTTAAGTACCGATTGTTGGTATTGGGTCAGTTTGAAGTACCGATAGTTGGTATTGGGTCAGTTTGAAGTACCGATTGTTGGTATTGGGTCAGTTTGAAGTACCAATGGTTGGTATTGGGTCAGTTTGAAGTACCAATAGTTGGTATTGGGTCAGTTTGAAGTACCAATGGTTGGTATTGGGTCAGTTTGAAGTACCGATAGTTGGTATTGGGTCAGTTTGAAGTACCGATTGTTGGTATTGGGTCAGTTTGAAGTACCGATTGTTGGTATTGGGTCAGTTTTAAGTACCGATTGTTGGTATTGGGTCAGTTTAAAGTACCAATGGTTGGTATTGGGTCAGTTTGAAGTACCTATTGTTGGTATTGGGTCAGTTTGAAGTACCTATTGTTGGTATTGGGTCAGTTTGAAGTACCTATTGTTGGTATTGGGTCAGTTTGAAGTACCTATTGTTGGTATTGGTTCAGTTGGAAGTACCTATTGTTGGTATTGGTTCAGTTGGAAGTACCTATTGTTGGTATTGGTTCAGTTGGAAGTACCTATTGTTGGTATTCGGTCAGTTTGAAGTACCTATTGTTCGTATTGGGTCAGTTTTAAGTACCGATAGTTGGTATTGGGTCAGTTTGAAGTACCTATGGTTGGTATTGGGTCAGTTTGAAGTACTAATAGGCTGTATTAGGTGTGGAATGTAAAATGAATACATTTTGTATGCATCAAGTTGTGAATATTACCACACAGTCGCACCTGTTTATCTTGATTTTAACTTCTGGTCTTTAGTGATTAAGGAGATAGTACCTATTGTTAGATTTCTGTCACTCTGTGTCATGTTTGTAATTTATAAAATGTATCTAGTCAGTCTTTAAGCAGTAATACGTTATTGATAAGTATGGCAGAGTGAATCTGTGATATGTTGTTTCAAATATTATAAAATCTGTAATGATCAGTTTCTGTTAAGGATTTTCTTGGTTTAAAAAATATGTTACTATAATATATACTGAGGGAAATTGACCATATTAATGTACATCAGGCTTTTAAAACTGTTTTCAAAATTTCTAAATTAAAAAAATTAGCTAATTTGATTGTAATTCATCTGCCATCAAAAAGATAATCTATTCCTCTGCACCTTTATATAAAATAAATCTTTGGCTAATTTTAAAACCAGGTTCCTCTGACCTCGGATGGTCCAATGTTTTGACAAGTGAAGAAAGTTGCTGTGTGTGAATCTGTGTAGAAACGCGAGCGATTCGTCGTCTACAGTTGTGCGTTTTTCTCTTCGTGTGTCTGGCATCGGTCCAGCTGTTGTCAGTCTTCCTCAGACAGTCGGAGGAGAGACGGAGGAAACATCTGCCTGCTCATCTGGCTTTGTCTGTCACAAACACACACACACACACCTTCCTCCCTAAAAACAAAAACAAAACACACACAAAAAAAAAAAAAACATCCCGTAATAAACTGACAGAGTTGTGACGGGAAATGATGAGGGAAGAAACCTGGTTTGGAGTCTTATTTATAAGAGGAAACCTGTCGAGGTGTCGCCACGGTTTAACTCTGAGAGCTTAGGCGACAGGCCGGCTGCCAACCTGCTGCAAGGAGGGAACAACACACAGGATTGGGATTTCTCCTCAAAAGCTGTTTTTACTACAAAATGTTTTATACCACTCTCCCTGATGTCTAAAACCTGGGGTGGATCCTAAAATCCTGAGGAAATGTGTTGAACACATCTGCAGCTTTTACTCCAGACGTTTTTGGTCAAAAAAGCCGTTCAGGGAAGTTTTCTTCACACCAGAGGGTTTCCCTTCAGACTAGGGATGCAACGATACCACTGTTTGCAAATTGATACGCTATCAATACTTTGTATCCGCAAGTACTCAGATCAGAGTAACGATGCTGATAATTCTACCACACACAAAAATGTAATAAATTGGAATACAGGTTTTATTTTCTTCTCTACTTGTTACAGCAAATACAAGGGAAGGACATTTTATTTGTATTGCACACTTTCTACTTAAAGCATTTCAAGGTGCTTTACATGATTTGGTGGTAAAGGAACTAAAAATATGATAAAAGTATTAAAATTAAACCAGAGAATCAATAAAAGAAAACATTTAGCATTTGAGACAAAACAATAATTTAGGTAAAGCATAAAAACAAAAATTTAAATGAAAGTATGAAAATTAAAAACAGAGAAAACACGTGAATTGATTAAAGAAAAAGATTTAGCATTTGATTAAAAAAGATTTAGAAAAAGCATAAAGAGAAAATTTATGTCAAAAATCTATGTTAGAATATAACTCCAAAGCATCTAAAAAGGAGAGTTTTATTCTTTGATTTGGAAAAAAACATAACGAAGGAACGAAGGATGGTGAATTAGATAAAAATGAACAAGGAGGTGAAAAATAAACATTTTCTGTTAAATTATTGCATCAGTATCAGTTAATGTTAACTAAACTATACCAATAGGAGTACATGAGAACAGTATCAGCACCGATTGCTGGATCCGTATCGACGCATCCCGACTTGAGACGGAATGAAACGCAAACATTAGGGATGTGTACTGGCAATAATCTGGTGTTACAGTACGTATAATGATACAGAGATGATGATACCATGAGGAAGACTTATTTTCAAAGCGTTCGAAACACTGCAACCTGCTTCATACTTAAAACATCCGGTTTTATCGCTACCTCTAGTCGATCCACTGGAACGAAGAAGCTGAAAACAGCCACCAACTACCGGCTGTACTTTTAATTTTACCACAAAAATTCTTGTGATCATCACCTCCATTCAAATAAAAAAAAAAAATCAAAAGACGATACTTTACCTTTGAATATCGCAGTATCATGATGTAAAACATCCCGATATATTGGTGCATTGATATTGTCTTACATCCCTAGCAAACATCCAGTAAAATTATAAACAAGTAAAATGTAAGACTTTCACCTTGACCACTTAATAAGACTGTCGTATTATTAATGGGGAGCTTAAGGCTCCTCCCCTTCCTGTCAGCCCTTGGGTCACCTGTCTGAAAAATTTATGAATGGAAGTCAATGGAGCGATAAAAGTTACTTTCTGGTCCCCTTTTCTTACGTCCTGAATCACACATATCTTGTACCTCAGTTTAAATTATAACTAATGTGTGATTTATTTGATTGTAAAAATTTGCGGTTAAAATGCCAACAAACCAGAAATCGCATACATGACGTAATTTGGCTAACAGGAGCTAGCACTAGCTATAGCACGTAAAACACTCACCTAGAGCTTGTAGAGCTTCTCCTCCATTCTGGCTCTCACTCCACCGACTGCTTTATCACCAACATAGCTGCTACTTTCCACATGGTCAGATTTATAGAGGTTTTTCTACGGTCCTCGCTCTCCTTCTTCTTCTGCAGTTGTAGTCCGCTAAACGTTTTCAAACAAAACCTAAAGTAACTTTTACCGCGAGTTGAAAATCTGTGTTTTCTCTGCATCCAGATTAGTCTTTAAAATTCACGGACATCATATGTTCGATCCACGGCACATTTCAAACTGGATCAGAAAATAACTTTTATCGCTCCATTGACTCTCATTCGTTTATTTTTTTTTGGGTTGTAGGGGACCCATGGACCGGAAGTAGACTTAGTCTCTACATAAATCTCAAGACGATTTTCAGAACATGCAAAGTGTAAATCGATCACATTTTAAACGAAAATTATTAAAAATAATACAGAAATTACTCCATTCATGTAATTTTTTAATTTTTCCACATTATTTCTAAGAAAACTGCAATTTCTTCCTTTTATGCTGCTGAGCTGAGTGTGCGAAAATATCCAATTAAATATTTAAGGAGAATCAACAAGTATTGGAAAAAGGTATTCTGTATCAAATCCACAGAAACTACTAAACAGACACAGTTAAAAAACTTAAAGAACATGGTGGAAAATTAGATTTAACTCCAAAATTTTCAACCTGCCTAAATTACAACCAAAAACAATTGCCCAGTATGGATAAAACATGTAACCTGTATTATTTTAAGCTGATATTCATATCAAGGGTTCGTCAAAATCCACCGATGGCTGTCATAAATTCATGGAAAGTCACTTGTGAGGATTTAAAGGGAATTGGGTCACATTCTGTCAAAAACTGGGTTCACACGCTGAACAGATGTCAGAGTTTTAGCCTTTAGCTTTTTTCTCTAACCCCCAAATTATTTATTCAATAAGCTAAAGAGTCCAACCCCAATGGAGGTCGCTGACCTCTGACCCTCTTTCCCAAACCATTCAGTAACTCTGTATAATCACATTATTTTGATTACATGTTCATTTAATGGGGTTAGACTGGAGGATACAGTGATCCATCCCAGACAGAACCATGGTGGAGATCTCTTTGCTGCTGGTTCTGGTCCAGTCAGACCAATACAAGCTAATAACTGGCAGGAGGGGAGGTTTTATAATTGTTTAAAGCTCTTTATAAAACAATAAACTTGAACTTAAGACTTCAGCCTACCTTCCTTAAATTGTAGAAATTATTATCGGACAGAAAAAAATTGATTGTTCGTTAATTGTTGGAGCTAAATTAACTTTAGATTTTCCTCAGCTTCAGTTTAATTAATAAAAGAGAAAACAACAAAAGGTGAATAAACATAAATGAACCCAAAAAAAATCTTTAACAAAATGATAGTTAAAGTAAATAGATAATTCAATTGTTTGTTTGTTTCTGATCGGTTTAAGAATGAGACAATTAGCTGTAATTTTCCCCAAAAAAACCCCAAAAAACATTTGAACAAATTTAGCACGTTGAAAGCTAAATATAACCTTCTAAGTAAATGGCAGTCAACCATTCAAACCGTTCTTTTATTAATGACTGAGCTGCTTTTTTTATTATCTATCGGTTGACGAGCTTCAGGTTTTTGACGTTGGAAAGTCTCTTTGTCATCACCCCAATCTTTATTTAGACTTATCAGATATCAACCAGGACTCTGGTTGGGACACTCCAAAACCCAAACATTCCTTCCAGTCATTAGGAACATGTGCAAATTAAAAGATGGCTTTAATCAAAATTCCAGGGGGATGAATAATTTGGGGCTTAGCTGTGGCTTCAAAATAAACCTGTCTTTACAAAAAAAACAGATGGACCCTTTGGCTACTAACCAGATATATTTATTACCAGTAGATTTATCATAAGTTATATCTGTAAAATACACATTTTTAAAACTAGGTTTTAATCTGAAGGGAATAAAGTGCTTCAGTAAATCTAACTCAAAATGCTACTGAAAGGAATAACAATGTTTTTGGTGATAGTGAAGTTCTCGGGATGATTTGAGTTCTCTTGAAACTCTGGTTCGTTCTGAGACACGTCATATAATACCTATTTTTTAATCGTTTTTATATTATTCGCTTTTTAATGATGCCGAATGCCATCATTGTGTTAAAAACCACATGTGGGTCGGATGATACTGTGTTTATTGCCGTATGATTGTTACTGTAGTCTGCAGGGAACAGCAGTCGGAAATAAATTTTAATTGAATGTTGAAACTCATCTTTATCGGACAAATTGTAATTATTTTACTAGTTTTTACATGGAAAGGTTTGTTAGGTTTTTTGCATGTTTTAGGCTGTCGGCAAAACTTTTTTGTGTGTTTTGTTAAAGAGGTAAATCTGTTGTTATGGATCCTAGCAGTTTGCTTTTGCGTTTAATTATTTATTTGGCAACTGAACATCATAAGAATGGTTTAAAAAAAGAGCTTTTAGTAAATTTGTGAATCAAGTCATCGTTTTTGCTCTGTTATATACCTTCATTGTGCTCACCTCTGTATAGCTAGTTAGATTTATCATATTTTATATAAACTGCTAATTAACTAGACGCTAAATGAAACTTAAGTTTTGCAAACCATTTGTTCTTTTTACATATAGAATACTGCTCTTCATATTTATAATGTTTTTATTAATATTGTTGAATTATTATCCTTTAAATGTAGTTTATTTGATAATCTATTGTTAACCAGAACTAGCTACATACAGTAGCTAACCTGTTTAGCTGTCTAGCTAGCACTAAATTTAGAAAATTACTGCATTCTTCGTTATTTGGGAAAACAATACTTTGTAGTCTCTTAGAAATGTCCAGTATAGAGTGGTATTGTAAAACCCATTTCTTAAGTTATATTTATTTAATAATTCATCTGTTTTTATCCAGGAGGCTACCAACTAAATTAGCAGACAAATTGACGCTAGCTACCAATGTAACATTTCAATGTTTCCTAATTTTCTTTAAATAGATTGCTTTAAAAGCTAAATATTAGATATTAACTGTACTTTAGAAGTATTGTATTCTTTTGCAATTTACTTGCGCCCCCCATTTACTTTTATTCTGCATCAGAAAAGGGTAGCTATTCATATGCTAGCCACCTAGCTAGCTATACCAAAATTTGAATAATATTGAAATTGAAACCCTTGTAAAATTAGTTTTAAAATCCTTGGCTTTAAAAGATGTTAATGGTTTTAATAGTTTTATGTGTCTTTTATTTCACAATTTTGTTTTTACATTTTAGTTTGATTAAGGTTTGAAGTCATTTATTTTTAAACTAAGGATAACACGGTAGCCATCTAACTAAGCTTTCTAACCATACCACGGTTGGAAAATATTAATTCCCAATTTAAAAAAAGGGACTCAATGGGTTTTAATGTTTTTTTTAAAAGTGCAATCTTTTAAAAATTAGCTTTGAAAGTTACATTTTACTTTTTTGTTTTCAAAACGCTATCCATCTAGCATAGTATGGAGCAACCCTAACCCTATTTCACATTCAGAATAGAATAATCCTTTATTGTCCCACAAAGGGGATATTCAGCTGAAACGGCATAAAAATGTATTTCTTATACATAAAAAGCATGAAAACAGAATTAATAATATTATATATATACATTAAGGACACAATAAAAAAAAGTACAGTGCAGTTATTAAAAATAAAGTGGCATATTCTGATAAGAATGTGCATGTCATTTGATTTGCTTTGATCCTCTATATTTTGCTTCCAAACTGAAATTCAGAAAGAAATTAAACTCTGGTTTGAATTTTGACTCAATTGTAGAAACATGTTGCCCTGGACATGGGCAAAGACAACAAATAGGCGGTTTTGACTCCGTTTCTGACACTACAGGGCTCAGGAAGCCTGAACTCAGAGCGCTGAGCTCTCAGGGCAAAAATAATAACTTTAAAAGTCATCAGCTTGGAGCTAATCCCACCGCGGCTTGTGGACATTTTAATACCGGAGTGATTAGCAATGATCCTAAACCCCAGACAGCCAACCTCCCACTCAGCCCTCTTAGGCCCGGGCTCCTCTCCCAGCCCAGCTTCAGCTCACCATCCCTGGGGGAGGCGGTCAGGCGAGTCCCCGGATTAAGGCCACTCTGTGCTTTGGACCTTTGAGTCTGGAAAGTTAAACTCCTGGACGGTCGCCACTTCATTTCTCTAAGTGGCATCAGTCCCCTTGTTAGGACTGTTAATTAAAGTTGGATTTATTCAAGAGGCTTTTTTTTCCCGGCAAAATATACGGTTGACATTTTCTTTTATTTTTCTGTTAAATTAATAGGGCTGTCTTTCCATTTGATAGCTTGTCCATGATGTTTATGTTTGTTTGTTTTTATTTTGTGTGTGTGAGAAAGTGGAAAGCTGTGTGCTGGGGGGGGGGGGGATTTTTTTCATCCGAGTGAGCAGATGTTGCAGTTTCTCAGGAGGGATTTATGTCGGTATGGAAACGCACACAACACACTGGGCTCTGTGTCATAATGAATGCATCTTATCAGTCAACATTCACACAGTGTGAACACGGTTCACAGAGAGAGAAAAGCCTTTTACTGACGTTAAAATAATCAGGGTTCTAATGGGTCAGAAAGCCATTATCAGGTACCTATTATTGGTTATTAAAGGTTTAACATTACACAAGCATCGGTACGCATTTGTGGTTTTAAACTCACTTTTTAGGTACATTTTCGGTAAACTACAATAAAAAGAAAAAAATCAATAAAAATATATTACTTTGTGTTTGATCAGCGTTAAAAAACAACCTTTTTTTCATCAATTCCTTCTTTTCAATCCATGAGATTATTTTTTTTATGTTTTATAACTTAAAAAAACTGACTAAAGATTTATTAATGATACAAGCGGACCTAGCCAGAGTAGAAAACAATAGAACTACTTGAAGAGAGTTGGTGTTCATAGTTACAAAAGTTCAAAAAATACTTTATTATAGTCCATATTTGATCCCAAAAAAAACATGCTTAAATTGTTTTGATATTTCAACAGTGTAGTCTCCCAGCTGTATTTGAATGCAGCTGTTGGGAAAATCTCTTTTCCCCAATGGGGGAAATTTTTTTTGCTGGAATAATTTTAAACATATTTATATGATGATTTGACACCTTTTCTCATAAAATTAATGTATGCTTATATAAATATTAAGGGTGTAATGATACACTAAAACCATGGTTCGACATGTGTTTTGTACACTTTAATAAAAAAAAAGAAATACAAATGTTCATATGACTTTTTCTTTTTTACTTTGGTCAGCATTAAACAAAGAACTTTTTTCCCCTTACTTCCGTCCTTTCAATTCCTAAAATATAAACTTAAAAAGTGGAAGTATAGAACTAAGTGGAGATTTGATTGTATTTTTTTTTATTATTATTATTATTATTAGAAACAAAATAGGACAAGCACACATAGCCAGAGCAGAACACAATATGGCTACTTGAACACAGTCAGTTACAATGTTTGTAAAGGTTTAAATAATACTTGGCCCATATGTGAGAATAAAACCTACTTAAACCACTTTAAAGTTGTTTGGATATTTTGACGGCCTAGTCTCCCAGCTACAGTGGAAACCATTAATGTTCCCAAATCCCAGAGTTCGTAAAGGTAGGAATCCTTTCTGGTTGGTTTGGTGTCGTTTTTAAAAAAAGTTTCCCTATAGAAATTTCACACTGTCCTCTGAGTTCTGTAAATAAAAATTCTGCATGTGTTCAGGTACGAAACTGATAGATTCGTACAGGAAAATGCGAATAACTGTACCGTTTCTCCCCTACTAGTTACTGTCCCTACTTCTGATGGTTGATATTTACCAGAACTGTGTTTTTATCTTATCGGCCAGAATGTGGCTCCAGAATTAGTCCGGTCTAACTGTGTTTTGGGGGTTGTATCTGTTATTGTGTGTTCTTCCTCCAGCATCAGCCAAGTAAAGAGGCATCAAGAGCCAGCCGTGAGAAACCCGCAGTTGGCCTGTCGTGCAGCTCCCAGCTGCAGCGAGCAGGCAGCGTCAAAGACCTGCTCAGTAGGTTCTCCAGTCCAACTCCCTACCTGTTTTCATCTCACAGCCCTTTCTCTGGACACAGACGGGTCCTGAGGTCTGTGTCCATGGAGGCGCTGTACTCGCCAAAGTCTAAGCTGCGTCCGTTCACACCGAGCGTTGCCGAACAAGACGGGAAGCCGCTCCACGACGTCACCGCGCCTCCATCCAGAGACGCCAAGCGGGCCGAGGCTGAATCAGCCGAGAAGGGCGGCAAATCTACCAAGATAACGGCCAGAATTGATTGTCCTGTAGAGGGCGGCACTGAGAAGACCGATTCGGCAAAGACGAGCAAACCAAAAACTCCAGAGTCCGGTAGAGAATCGGTGGCGGACTCCGGCGTTGGATCGGTAAGACCCGGGGAGCCGATCGAGTCCGGACGGGCCGCCCTGATGGTCCCGAAACTTTGCACCCTTTCTGGTTGATGATGGCACGGACGTTTGATTGAAACCTTAATCCCACTCTACACCGCATCAAGCACGTTCTTATCAATCGTCAACCACAACTGATTTTTGTCCAACAATCACCCCTTGAATTGCTTCACATATTGGTCTTGGTACAACCACAAGCTTCAATGTGTTTTAATGGGACTTAAAGTGACAGGTGGAGGAAAATTAAAAACGGTTTATCACATTCTTATGAAGAAAAAACCCCCGTAAAAACTGAGGCATGAATCTGTCGGAAAACAAAATCCACAGTTTTGGACGTCTGGACCAGCTGCCGACCAACTAAACATAAACCTTTATACAGTGGGGCAACAAAGCATTCAGTCAGCCAGCAATTGTGCAAGTTCCCCCACTTAAGAAGATAAGAAAGGCCTGTAGTATTCATTAGAGGAATACCTCAACTATGAGAGACAGAAATGAGGAAAAGAATAAAATCTAAGAAATCAAATGGTCTGATTTTTAAAGAATTTATTTACAAATTATGGTGGAAAATAGGAATTTGTTCAGTAACAAAAAGTCAGAGGTCAAAGGTTTCCTGTAGGCATTCAGCAGGTTTCCTCCATGAGGATCTCCTCTAGAGCTGTGATGTTTTGGGGCGACTTTGGGGGTCCCACAGCCTGACGCTTCCACCCCCATGCTTCACAGTAGCTATGCTGTAGAGTTTTTACCTAAAAGTTCTGCTTTGGTTCCCTCTGACCGTATGACGTTCTCCCAATCCTCTCCTGGATCGTCCAGATGCTCTCTGGGAAACTTCAGACGGGCCTGGACGTGTCCTGGCTTAAGCAGGTGGACACGTCTGGCGCTGCAGGCGGCGTAGTGTGTTACTGATGGCGGCCTTTGTTACTTTGGTTCTGGGATTGTTGCTCACCGTTCTCGGGGTCATTCTGACCCCACGGGGTGAGATCTTGGTGGAGCCCCGGATGAAGGGAGATTATCAGCGGTCTTGGATGTCTTCCATTTTCTAATGATTGGTTTCTTCACACCAAGCTGCTTATTTATTGCAGATTCAGTCTTCCCAGCCTGGTGCAGCTCTACAATCTGGTTGTGGACAGGTGTCTTTATACTGGTAACCAGTTCAAACAGAAGCCGTTAATACAGGTAACCAGTGGAGGACAGAGGAGCCTCTTACAGGAGAAGTTAGAGGTTTGGGAGAGACAGAAATCTGGGCTGTTTGGAGGCGATAAATACTTATTTTCCACCATGATTTGTACATAAATTCTTTTTAAAAATCAGACCATGTGATTTTATTTTTCTTACTTTGTCTCTCATAGTTGAGGATACGCCTAAGTTTTAATACATTCTTTAAAGTGGGACAAGTTGCACAATTATGCTTCGTTGCCCGACTTTACTGGACCTCTGGGTATCCGTGTTGTTTAGGGAAACCAGCGAATTCTTCAGACCTCCTCTAAAAATGTGAAGTACGGCCAAATATTCAAGTCTTAGCCACAGTAGCTAACATCTGCAGTCTTCCTTATTTCCACACTTTAACGGGTAAAATAAATGACATTTCTGAATTGGCTGTTATCAAACTCCAGCCAACAGTATCATTGTGAAAAGGTATTTCATTTTCCCACGCCGCGTTTTCATTTGGAAATTTTAGGCAAGCTCTAATGAAACAGAAAATCCTGAGATTCGGCAGGAAAGCCACCCTCAAAAAACAGCCATAGATACAGTGGGAGGTCCTAGTCAAAGTCCAGACCTTCAGTACAGAATCTGTGGCAACTTTTGATAACAAATGTAAAAATCCCAATAAAATACACAGAAGGTTGTGGTTCAGATAAAAAAATGACAACCTATTTTTGCAATGCACTCTGTTTTTATGTCTTTATTGTAATAATCACTTTATTTCATGAAACGAAGATCGAAATCTTTCCGAACTTTCTCTCCAGCGGGGTTAACGACGTAAGGTGGGAAAAACAAACCCTTAGGTCACCTTTACGGTTTAGGGTCATAACGAAGTGTTGAAAAGTCAGAAATTAACTTTCTCATTCAGCTTTTCCCAAATAATCAGAGGAGAAGCGTTGAAGTGGCAAACAGGAAGGCTGAGATGTTTCGTTCATGATTCCATCTTCTTTCTGACGTCGATCTGGAAAAAACATTTTCGTTCCCCTACGAAGTAAAACGGGCTGGATGTTTAACTTTTATTTTTTGTTTTTTATGAACGCTGGACTTTTCCAAATCTTGCTTTTGCTGATCGATTCTTCCACTTGCAATGAAACGCCTTAAATCTGCTGATTTTACTCCCCGGCATCCCTGCCTTCTCTCTAAACCCTCTGGTTCTGTCCTCCAGGAGTCGGAAGTCGATTCCAACAAGCAGTCCGACAGCCCGTCAGAGGAGGAACCGTCCACGCCCAGAGCCACCATCGTCACCCAGAACCCAAAGTATCAGCTGCTGATGAACCACGAGCTGAAGACCAACGGGCTGAGCAGCAGGGAGCCCAACGGTCCAGGAGGCGGCGGCTCGGTCGGGGACAAAAGCCCCAGGCTGCCCAGATGGGAGACCACCCGGGTGGGGACAAACAACTTCCGCGGGTCCCTGGAGTCCCTGGCCTCGCGGGACTGGGACACAGGTTCTGACAGGGTGGGTGAGGAAGACCTCGCTCTGTCTGTCTGTGTGTGTGTGAGGGATTCAGCTCTGGCAGATTAAAGACGGCACAAATGAGAACCAGCTGCTCAGGGATAACAGTCGTTCCAGAGTAACGGCAGCCGTTGGTGAACAGCGCCATCGCCTGGAACGAACGGGAACAGATTAATGGCTTCTGTAGAAATCTGTCAAGAACTGGAAGCCAAGACAAAAATCAATTAAAAAATAAAATTATGTCTCAATGATTTTTAAGATTAGATTAAGATTTAAAGAGCAACAGTTAAGATTTTTCTAAAATATTTATTTTGTCTTCTAAATGGTTTTCAACTAAAGCTGAGATATAAAGAGACAGAACATTTTATTTAGCTTGTAAAGTTTGTTTCTTCAAACAAACTGATGCACTTAAATATGTAGAAAAGGATTTATGGTATAGAAAAGAAAAGAAATATAAGGGGGAAAAAAATAAGAAAATAGAAAAATAAAAGAAAAGAGAAAATTTTCTTTAAAATGTTATATGTATATATAATAAATTTGAATATAAAGTAAATACATCCTAAGGTTATATCACACAAAAACGTTACCCTAGAAAAAATGTAAAAGTTTATGGTAAGATTTTTGAAGTTTATTTAATAAAATAGTTTAAAAAAAATAGAGATAAACAAATGTGATTAAGAAGTAAGTAAATTTTAGAAAGAAATCACAAGTTATGCGACAGTTAAATCCTCAGTTGTTTTCAAAAATGTAGAAAAGAATGTTTAACAGGGTAAGGATTTTCTAAAATGTTTATTTTTTTCTTCTTAGTTTTCAACTAAAGCTGAGATATAAAGAGATAATACCTTTTATTTGGCTTGTAAAGTTAGTTTCTTGAAACAAACTGTGTAGCACTTAAATATGTAGAAAAGCATTTACGCTAAAGATAAGCAATACAACAATTTACTTAATTTATTGATTATTTGTCAAATAAATTTGAATCTAAAGTAAATTTATCCTAAGGTTATATAATTAAATATATTTACCATAGGAAAAATATTTACATTTGAAAAGAAAAAAAAATACAAACAAATGTGATTAAAAAGTAAATTTACAAAAAAAGTTCTTTTATTTCTTTTTTTTAAGTCAGTAGCTGAAAGTTTCAGAGTCGTGCAGCAGAGTCAGTTTGGTCCTAAACCTCAAAGCAGCAACTTGTCTGTTGCCGAATGAGAGCAATGTCATCTTTCCTTTCCAGCTCACTATCAAAACTCTGAAGGTCTGTCATGAAGTTCAAGATTCTCTCATATTCATCCTCATTCAGCTCCTACAGACCCTGAAAAAAAAGGTTTAATTTAAAGGTTAGGCAACAGTTAACTCATCAGTTGTTTATAAATGTGTATAAAATTAAGCTTATCAGGATCAGGATATTCTAAAAAATATTTACTGTGCAAAAATCTCCAGGATGTTTTTCTTCTGGTTTTAAAGAGACGGTACCTTTTTATTCTGCTTCTAAAGTTCGTTTCTTTAAAGGAACTTTATTTCACTTAAATATAAAATCATTCAATTTAAAAGGGGAAAAAAAGTTAATAAATAGAAATAAAATTCAAAAGATTTTCTTCATTTTAGAATATTAGTAATTCATATATAAGGTAAATAAATTATTTTGTATTACTAACATGTTTAATGTAAGAAAATAGACAGTTAAAATTGATTTAATATTTTAAATCAAATTTAGTTCATTTTATTCATAAATAATTGATGTGAACAAATGTGGTTGAAGAGTAAATAATTATGAAAATGTTTTTTTCTACTTTTATTTGAAGTTTTTCCACATAACTTTTAAGTCAGTAGCTAAAATTTCCCCTGGAAACTTCGGAGACGTGGAGCAGGAAGCGTTTCTGAGCTGATTTCCCCCCTTCGAGTTTGGTCCTAAACCTTAAAGCAGCAACTTGTCTGTTGCCGAATGAGAGCAATGTCATCTTTCCTTTCCAGTTTATGAACAGCGCCATCTTCTGGAAGAAACGCAGACTGAAGGTTTCTCGCTCCGCCTGCTGTCTCACAGCTTCCAATCAGAGCACAGCGTCTCCGCTTCAATCAATCATTTAATGTCATGCAAGAATCACGTCTGATCTTCACGTTAATGCGTCACCTGGCAGAAATTACAGAATAACTCACAGCTGATGTCCCGCTGAAGCGATTAATGTCTCGTTGATCCCAGCTCCACGTATTACCGTCTGGAAACTGAACACCTGGTTGTTTGTTTGCAGATGGGCGTCATCGACAGCCCCCCCAGGGTGTTCAACAGTCCCTACTCCACAAACACATCCATGGATTACAACCCCCCGTACCGGATGTCGGAGTTCAAGGTTAGTAGCTGTAGAACTTGAGGAAATGTTTTGGTTTCTATGTGGAATCGGGCCGTAGCGACTCAAGTTGTGCTCCTGTCTCCAGGTCCAGGGCGGACTGTCTCCTGCCACCTCAGAGATGAACTTGTACTTCAACAGTCGCAGCACCAGTCCCAACGGGTTTCCCGGCACCACGCTGACCGCCCCCCGCACCCGATTCTCGGCCTACGACACCCTGAGGAGGAGGCCAGAAGTGAACAACACGGTACCGACACAGAACGGACGCTCGGGAATCACCTAAAGGGGGGGGAGGGACGACGCTACAACGTCCAGATTGTTCAGATTTAACAAATAGTTTGTGAACGAAAATTTTTCTTTTCAAGATTTTGGACTACGTTTCAACAGCGCACTGCTGTAATCTGCCGCTGCGAGGTGCAAGGACCTGATGTGTCGCCGCAAAAGTGAATTATTCTACAAAACTCAACGCTTACAATTAGGCCTGGGCGGTGTACCGGTTCATACCGAAAACCGGTGTTTATTTTCGTTATGATATGAATTTTTAATATACCCCGATACCGGTGAATAGCTCTGACAACTTACGGAACGTTTAATGAGGAGAAGTGTTTCAGCCGGGACTGATTTCACTGCTGCACGCTCTTCACCACAGTGTTGAAAATAACGTTTTTAACTAAGTGCAGCTGCTGGCAGGAGAGAAGAACACAATTCTGATGAAGTAATTCCAAAAGAGGAGCCTCGTCTATAGTTTAAAAAGTTTATCGGCTTTATTTTATTTTTTTTTCCCATTATTATCACCCCAGTGTTCCTACCTAAATACAGTCCTGGGCATTGCCTTCCCTCTGCTGACCGCAGGAGCTCAAGCCTCCTTCCTGCTTTGAGGAGTGAGCAGGCCCATTTTGTCACCCGAGGGGGTGGGGTTCCCCCAGCTGGACATAGCGTGTGGAAGGATCACACTATTCCAGCCAGATCCTCTCCTCGGTCAGCCAGGAGGAGGCAGTATATGCCCAGAACTGATGCATGTTTTTGTGGGAGTAGCTCACATTAACTACTCAGGGGAACATGGGGAGAACATGCAAACTCCACACAGAAAGGCCCTTTTGCCAACCCCACCCAGGGTGTGGGTGCTGATGATATGGAGGAACAAACACACCCTCAACACCCACAGCTTCCCCGGCAGGAATCGAACCCAGGACCTTCTAGCTGTGAGGTGAGCTGTGCTACCAGCTGCGCCCCCGTGCTCCCTTTTTTTATCGGCTTAAAAAGGTCAGAAGAGAACCGAACGGCATACCTTTTGCAAACGCTATTGCGAGTAACCAGTAGGGGGAAGTGTTGAGCGCTATTTGACCGTCTGTAGGTAAAGGCGTTCAACGGCGGCAAAACCAGTAGGAAATAAATCAAAAATAGCGGTAAATATGTTTTACATACCATCTACGATACTTCTGCCGTCTTTCTTTCTGTTATCTGAATATTAACCAGCTAATAATCTCTCTTTACTTCTTCTTTGGCAAAATCCGGTCTGAGTCTATACTCTGCCCCCTAGCGGGATTCTTCAGTACTACATGCAAAGCAATGAGAAAATGCAATTTGTTGCTTGCGCCAACGTGAGGTTTTTAAAAAATAATACTTTGAGCCTTAGAACATCAATAATGTCTATTACAATCATAATCATTTTAATTATTTTCACATCATTCACCTGTGTCTGAAAAAACAACATGATGCAGTCCATTAGGCAGTAAAATGGGCTATTTAAAGCACATTTTTATATTCGTCTTTCTTATAAGATGATGTGGATATGAACGGTCTTGTATGGAAAAAAATACCGTAAAATACCGTAATACTGTGATATGAAAATTTTGCCATACCACCCAGCGCTACTTACAATCATTAGGGTGAAACGCAGTAAAGATGTGAAGCAAAACGTCAGAATTATATTAATTATAACAGCAGCAACAGCAAAGGAATCAGAGTAAATGGATTCCTCACAGCCACTGAACCGGTGTTGATCTCAGAGAAATGTGGAAGTGAGAAAAACCAAAGAACTTCTCAGCAGGCTACAAGAAAGTTTGCCTATCGAGTTGTTTTTAATGTTATTCTTCATTTCCTGGAGACGTCACGTCTTCTCAGTGTTTTAACCTTCCCGGGGCTTCATTGCGTTCTCAATTTTGGGTTATTTATTCAAAAATAATCGTGGTTGACAAATTAAACTTTTGTGGAAAAACGCAACACGAAGAAGTTAAATACGGGACACAATTTTAAGACCCAAATATCAAAATTCTAAACTTTTAAAACCCTTTGCAAATCCTACATTAATGGCTTTACGGTTGGGTGGGAACTATCATAATGTTTTATTCATCGTCTTTTTTTTTATATCACTAATTTTGGCATAAATTTCAGCCTAACTATACAGGCAGTAGGACTGTGTAACATCTCCAATTATCTCCTTTAACCGACCTTTTAATTCAGGGTTCGATTCCCACTCTGTATTTCTGGGAGTTTAGACTGAGACATGATGGCTGTTTAACGTCTGTCACAGGGAGGCGACCACATGGTGGAGGAGGTGAGGAAGTGACTGAGCTGAGGCCGAAATCGGTTATCTAGTGTGCAGTCGATCATTTTAGACAATGACATTTTTTCCATTTATATCTAAACTTAAGTAGCATCAGTAAGCAGCTGCTTCCAGCATTCGCGAGTTATTACCGTTCTGGACTTTGTGGCGATAGCGGGCGCAGCTTTTGCCGGCTTTGAGCACCGCTGCTAGGTGAAGACAGTAACCAAACATCTCCAGTAACACCAGAATAGACGCTGGATTTGTCACATTTTTCTAAACTCGCGACTAAGTAGCTATAGAACTGCAGCTTTAAAGGGACAAGAATATCCGAACTAAACATCTTTTTCTTTTAAAAAAACCCCCAAAAAAACGTATATAGTCACACGGGCAAAGGTTCCACATTAGATGGGATTCTGTGAAACATCGTGTCGCTGTTTGTCTTCGGTTTGTTTTCGGAACCCTTCACTACACAAGCAAGAGCCATTCTCTAACACCAGACCTTCAACGTATTCAAACTACGACGGTAAAAACTTTACGAAAGTAAAGTCAGGCAGCTTAAGGCGTCGCTTTATCGCAATCTAGTCCCACGTCTAAATCGGCTCCTGTAACTCCTTCGTTATTTATTATTTACATTTGCAATCGATGCGATTATTGATGTCACCACGAATAATTAGATTTGCACACACAGTGCTAGCTGTTACCATTCACTTCTATGGTTTATGCTAAGCTAAAGCTAACAGACGGCTGCAGGATTAGGAGAATGAATGGGCTGGTTACAAAAATACTTTTTCTCACTTAACGAACTCTCACGAATTTGGCAACAGACTAAATTTCACTTATCAATCAATCAAACTTTAATTATAAAGCGCTTTTCAAACTACATATCTTCTCAAAGTGCTTTATAGATTAAAATGACCCCACGAACCCCACCCTTCCAAAAAATACTCAAAACAAAAACATCATCACAACTATTATTACCATTACCATTACAACCATTATTTCTTAAACTAGTGCCAGCGTGTAAGCTTCAGGATTGGCTCCTTTTAAACAAAAAGCTTCTAGTTTGATGTACAATTCCTGAATGTTTTTAATGTGTTTCAATGTTTTGACCAGCAGGTGTCGCCCATTCACTACAGCATGCGCTCTTCCACACTGGGAGCACCCAATAAGAAAGACTTCATAGAAGAACTGACCAAACAGTTGGACACCTGCCAGAAGGTAAACCATTATAAAAGTTGCTCCTCCAGAGATAAAAATGATGTATTTTTGTTTTCTTTTCAAGTTCTACCGCTGCTAATTGTACAGAAAGGCAAATATATCAAATATCCAAGCAAATATTATTGGAAAGTCGAGTGGAAGGAAAACTGTTTAGTTAGAAAATGTTGCGCTATCAAATACATTTGCATTTGTATCGCCTTGTCTGTAATAAATAATTTGAAAGTTTTACTTAAAGTTTTTCATTATGTTCTAATTCACTAAGAAGCATCTAAATGGATCCGTTGGGACTTTACGGTAGATTAGTTCTGTGTAGATGAACAGAGCTAAAGTGTATTTGACTTTTTTGCCAAAATTAGACCAAACTTAGTGGAGATTTTAAAAGATTTAAAGACATTTTCAGCCAGGGTTGGGTTTTATCTACGCCAGTAACACCAGGGTTTACTTTTGTCAGCTATAAAGAAATGAAATTTTTAAACAATATTTCTAATGTTTTATGCGTTTTCCTCAGCGTAACACGTTCCTGGAAGCAGAGAGTGTCGAGATGGAGAAAGAGAGGAATCAGATCAGGTAAGACTGGATGATATTTGTGCTTTATCTTTACCCAGATTTATCTGTTAGCCGGTGATAAACGCAGGTCAATCTTTGGTAAGTTATGGTCGAAAACAGATGTTAGAGGAGATGTAATTACACGGGTGATTCTAACTGGGGCCAAAAGTTGTTTGACAGGTGTTCAGAGAACCTCCAGTTTGATGACAAATTATTGAAAAAAGAATCGCTGAAGCAGGGAAGTAGTCGCCGATATCCTGCGTGAAGCTGTCCTGTTTGCATTTTTCTGCTTTCACAATCCCGAATCACTTAATTCAGTTTAAAAAGAAAACGTTTGTTCATCCAAAAGGAGAACTAAACGTTGTCGTAACTCGCGTCATCCAAGTTTCTAAAAAAAGAGTCGCGGTGGATGGTGATGCTGTGGTCAGGACGGATCTCCAGTAGCAGTCAGTGCTGCAACCAATTGGCAGAGACCTCTGACTGAAGGACAACGATCAACATTCCTCCCCCTGGGGGTACCTCAGGGCTCCATTCTCGGTCCCCTCCTTTTTTGCCTCTAACGGCTGCTGCTTGGTGCTATTCTGAGACAACACTGCGTCTGGGGTGTAAGAAAATATCGATACTCCAATATATCGCAATATTTTTTTGTCCCAACATTGTATTAATATTCAAGAACAATGTAAAGATGTTTATTTTTCCTTTTTTTATTTTTTTTATGGAACCATTGATGATGATAGTAAATTCTGTAGTAACTACTAAGTATGACTGCTTGTTTGTGGCTGTTTTCACCTAATAAAACTGGATGTGCTCTGGATAAAACAGGTTAAAAAGGGAATTCTAGTTTTTTTTTCAACCTGGACCTCATTTTATGTTTTCTTACTCACCCTGAGAACTTTGGAGCCGTTCAGAAGTATTTATATCCTACCCCAACGGGAGTGGTAGGGGCAGGACAAATACCAATATAATAAGGTTTAATCTGCCCCAAATGCCTTAATTTTACCATGTTTTTTATCCACTTGGACTTACGAACGCCTCAGAACTGCTTCTGAATTTTCTTCCATGCCGATTTGGACGTAATACACGATTTAAAAAAATACAGGACTGCCAGTCTGTATTTTACCCGGGCAGATTCTTCAGCTTTTTATTATTGTTTTATTGTTAAGCCCCCAAATCGGCCCAGAAGACAATCAAAAAGTACTTCAGGGGCGTTCGTAAATCCAAGGAGAATATAAACATGCTAAAATTACGCAGTTTGGGGCAGATTAAACCTTATTACAAGCAGAATTTGTACTGCCCCGAGCGCGCTCGTTCTACGGATGTACGCTGATCAAGACTGGATGTGTAAATACTGCTGAGCGGCTCCAACTGGCTTCAAACTTCTCAGGGTGAGTGAAAAAAAACAATAAAAATAGCTAAATATAAGGTCCGGGTTGTAAAAAAACAAAATGGAATTTCTTTTTAATGTGTTTAAAACTGGCGTCACAGTTTTTCTAAGTTAATTTCTGTTTTATAATCACAAAATATAGTACAAACCGTAGTATTGTGAATATATCGCAATATATTGTAACGTACGCGCTAGGCCTGGTTGGTATACCAGTTCATACCAAAAACCGTTGTTTATTTTTGTTATGAAGCTGCTAGCAGGAGCTACCAGAGCGAAGCTCACAATGCTGAGGAAGTAATTCCAAAAAGAGGCGTAAGTCTGTAGTTTAGAAGTTTATCGGCTTTAAAGGGTCAGACGAGAACCGAACAGCAAATCTTTTACAAGTGCTATTGCGAGTAACCAGTAGGGGGGAGTGTTGAGCGCTATTTGAGATGTAGGTAAAGGCGTTCAACGGCGGCAAAACCAGTAGGAAAGAAATCAAAAATAGCGGTAAATATGTTTTATATACCATCTACGATACTTCTGCCGTCTTTTTTCTGTTATCTGAATATTAACCAGCTAATAATCTCCTACGGTCACCATGTTTATTTTACTTCTTCTTTGGCAAAATCCGATCTGAGTCTAAACTCTGCCCCCTAGCGGGATTCTTCAGTACTACATGTAAAGCAATTAGAAGATGCAATTTGCTGCTTGCGCCAACGTGAGGTTTAAAAAAAAAAATACATTCAGCCTTAGAACACCAAGAATGTCTACTAGAATTATAATAATTTTAATTATTTTCATATCATTCACCTGTGTCTGGAAAAAACAACATGATGCAGTCCTTATGGCAGTAAAATGGGCTATTTAAAGCACATTTTTATATTATTTATTCTTATAGGATAATGTTTGCCATACCGCCCAGCCCTAATACCCGCTGTATCGTGATACAGATCGTATCGCCAGACTCTTGCCGACACACATCCCTAGTTGCTGTCATGACTATCAGCTCAGTATCCTGGCAGCAGAGATGAGTTTCCACAGTAAACTGTCCTGAATGACTCAATCAGTTGTTTTCCAGCTCCTCATTTGCCTTTACAGCCCCTATTTCAACCCGTCCGGCCCTGAGGTAGTAAACTATAATTATTAGTCGAACTTTGAAGAACTAGTTAAGCCATCTGAATCGAGTCTGTTGGACCTAAAAGTCGTAAGATGGAGGCCGTACCTGCGGCACTACCGGCGGCAGTACCGGCTCCTTTTATTGCTTCGGCTAGCTCGGTAACGGCCCGATTCTCCTGCGCAGGTTTGAGATGCGCGCCCTGCTGGTGAACAACGAGGACCTGCTGAGGACCAACGCCCAGCTGAACAACGAGCTGAAGAGGACCAGGGAGCAGATGATCGAGATGGAGAAGGAGATCCAGGGCTTGAGGGAGCGGTGCCGAGAGATGGAGGTGAGATGCGTTGCGACGATGCGCGTCGTGTTTGGTCGACTTGGGTCGGTGTGACGGCTGTCGTTCGTTGGCTTTGCAGATCGAGGTGAAGGAAGCCCGGGACATTATGGTGGAGGCCAACACCCAGGAGTACGCCTTCAACTTCCTGCAGCAGTCCCTGAAAAACAAGATCCAAGATGCTGAGGTAGATTCAGAGGAGCTGCATGTTTTACACCATTTAAACGTTTAGATGGAGGATGAAGCTCATTTATTCCTCTTATCTCAGAGGTCTCCAAACTTTTTGCTACATGGGCCAAAATCATAAAGTCTAAATTTTCCACGGGCCACAATTTATTTATTTTTTCACCTGCTTTATGAGAAATTAAACAGAATTCTTGTAGAAAGGGGATTTTTAAAGGTTGTAGATTTAAAACACAGGACTTTTAAGGTTTGCCTTTTTAAAATAAATCATTTTCAAATAGTTTTCGAATATTTCAGAGGGGCTAAAAAATCCGTTGTTTTTTTTCTCAACAGAAAGAACTGGGTTTGGGTCACTTTTAAAAAATATATTTGTTATTTTTAGCTGTTTTTTTTTGTTTCTACGTCTCTCTTTGCCTCAGTAGTTTACGCAATGAAATTAAAAAGAAGTTAAACAAATATGATTAAAAAAAAAAGATGAATAATAATTTCATTTTTGAGCCATGCATCATTTTCTAATCCTTTTAACTTGTCAACATAAAATATGCCCTTGTAAAAGAAAGTCTCAATCTGGATTCATTCATTTGTATCCCACAGGTTTACCAGCAAGATTTTCATTTAAAGTAAATCAAAAATAGGCGTTTTGAAACAAGAAATAGAAAGATCTATGTTTATGACGCTGGAACCGAACCTACGACCCTCCGATTGCAAGACAACTACTCAAACTACTGAGCCACAGTCGCCCTTACAGCACCCCAATAACTACCAGCAGAGACTCGAAGATTATTCAAACATAAGTGGATGAGTTAAAGCAAAACTTCACGCATGTTTTTTTTTGATTAGGAAATAACATATCAGGATGTTACACGTCAAAAAGTCAATTTTGCGTAATACTCCCCTTTAAAAAGTATGTCAATTCACTGACAAAAAGATGGTTGTGTGCAAGTCTGGTAAATTAATGACTAAATTAAAAGCAAAATAAGAAAGTCAGCCATGAAAATTATAAAGATATATTTGAAACAAATACCTATGTTAATAAATGTGAATATACTGCGTTAGAACAACAAAGCTTGTGTCCAAACATTTTTTTTACATATCCTGTCTGGCAGTGTGTCCATAACTTAAAGGAATGAAACCCAAAGCCATCTCTAAAAAAGATTTTTCACATACATATATATCAAGTGGAGTACTACAGTAAAGCTGTAATACTCTGCTTGAGAAAGTAAATCTGTTGGGTTTATACTTGGTACTCAGACGGCAAATCTGAGTGCCACACTGCCAGATAAGACGTCTTACTTTGACATAAGCTGTTGGTGTCCGTCTGTGTGATCGTTGACGTTCTCTCTGCTGACGTTTGGTGTTCAGGACAACCTGGAGAAGCAGACGCAGCACGCCCAGAATCTGGCCGAGAAGCTGTGGCTGACGGAGAGACAGCTGGAGGAGATGGGGGTGGAGCGAGACAACAGAGACAAGAAGACGTCCGATCTGAACAGCACCATCCTCAGGCTGGAGGACGAGGTGCGGGAAGCGTTTAAGGTCCGCTCTGTCGCCGGGCCGGCGGTGATGTGAGGAGGTGTAACCGCTTCTTGGTGTTTTCCAGCTCAGCGACGCCCTGCAGATGTCCACCCAGAGCTCGGCGGAGCTGAACCTGCAGCAGAAGCTCCGCGAGGACGCCCAGATGAGGGTGGAGGAGCTGGAGGAGGCTCTGCTGGAGAAGGACCAGGAAACCCAGCGACTGCAGCTCCTCGTCAGCAAGCTGCAGGGAGAGGTAGGCGTCCCCGCTGGACGCCCCGGCAGACATCATCACCACCGGCAGCCGGCCGGCCTGTTGCTTCAGCTTCTGGTTCTGGTTCCAGGTCTCCGGTAAGCTGATCGATAAGGAGCGCAGCCTGGAGGAGGAGATCCAGCTGAGGGAGCGGCTGCAGCTGCAGTGCCGGCAGGCCGAGAGGACGGTGGACGACCTCACCATGGAGCTGCAGACCACCAACCAGGCCAAAGACGACCTGGTCAAGCAGCTGAAGCTGGCTCAGGTACGTCCTGATGGTTTATCAGAGGACAAACTCCTCATGGGCCCCAGTGCTGGCTGAGATCCACGGAGCTCTTCTGATCCATAAAACAGCTGCTGCCTTCTGTTTATTCAATTTAACTCAATAAATCGCTATTTTAGGCATTTAAACTTCGATATTCCACAACGAATAAACAGCTTTTATGACAAAAAAGATCAAGATTTACATTTAGATTAAATGCAGATCGATTTAATCGTCACTTGAAAGGAACTTGAAACAGAGGAAAAAAAAAAACGCCTTCTTTGGCAGGTTAGTAACAGAAAATTAATATTTCAACTATTCCAAGTTTGTTTTCTATAATATTCCAACATTTTTATGGTTAAAATCACTTAATTTATGTGATATAATAATGAATTTACGTATTCCTGAAGAGATGAAGTCCAGAGTGACGCAGTGCTAGTTTGTGCCTCACCACTGGGGGGCGCTGTGTGAAAGTAATTAAAGCAAGCAAGTGACAAATGCTCATATCTGTCTCTCTTTGTCCCCAATATACATGTTGAAGTGACATATTTAGTCCTTCTGACAGGGGGCAGCGCTGAGCGCAATAGGTCCAATGGGAAACACACTTCTTCTATGCATCAAAAAGACCCAAAACTGAGGGAAAAAATAAAATTTGAATAGAAGTGATGCAGGAAAACCCCCCACCTTGTTGGTTATCTTGAGTTTTTAAAAATAAACTCCAAGAAAAATGTTAAATGTTTGTGGAGCAGGATGGCTGCACTCACTGCGTTTCTAATTTTATTCTCTTCAATAAATTTTATTGACTTTTTTTATTTATATTTATTTTATTTTATATTATTATTATTATTATTGCATTTTATTTCTTTTAAATCAGTCATAATAATTTTTTAAGTATTATATTAATTAAAATACGTTTAAAAAAATCTTCACCTCATGACTCAGATTTCCACTTGAATCCATCAGACATGCAAACAAAGTTCAGACTTAATGAGGTATTAATTATGCAGATCCTGCTTAACGATAAGCGCGTCTCGTGTTACAAAATATCGTCCTTCTGTCGTCTCTGCCGTAATCCGTCCAGCGAGCGCTTCAGGCGTTTTAGATGAACGTGTTTTACGTCTCTCACCGTCCACAGGAGAAGCTCATCGACCTGGAGAGCGAACTGGAGGAGCTGAGCGACAGCGAGCAGCGCTGGGCCGCCAAGCAGAAGAGGGCCATCGAGCAGGTAGCGGGGAACGACCGGGCGGGGAAAACGTCTCGGCACAAAACCGGACGCCAACCGCTCCTCTCCTCTCTGTTTTCAGACCGAGCAGCTGCAGCTGAAGCTGATCCAGGAGAAAGATCTCAACGACCAGCTGGAGACGGAGAAGACCTTCATGGAGAGACAGGTGAGTCTTCTCGTCCAGGCGGACCTGCGTGTCCCCGCCGTAGACGCCGCTTGTGCTCACGTTTCTGCGTCTCCGTGCAGCTGAGAGAGCTCCGCATGGAGGTGGAGGACCTTCGGAGCTCCCGGGTCCAGGAGGACGTGGTGTCCCGGGCCGAGACGCGGGCCAAGGAGCTGGAGAGCGCGCTGAGGGCCGAGGAGAGGTGGGCTGCTCCGCTGACGTCCCGCCGCTCGTTTCATCGGCTCGTCTGCAGAGTCCTCATGCTTGTTCTGATGTTCCCGCAGGAGCAAAGCGACTCTGACCAACACCATCGGTAAACTGGAGAGGAAGATCAACGAGCTGAACGACCAGCTGGAGGAGGAGCACCGCATCTCAAACGAACAGAAAGACCTGGTAATCACACCCACCTCAGGCGTACGCTCAGAATGTGGAGAGAACAGGGAGACGTTCAGAACGGCCGTGGGTGTTTAAAAAAGGGACGAATACTTGATTTTTATTTATATATGACAAAATAAAAGTCCACAGTACTAACAGGAGTTACCAAATTAATCACTCGCTCATTGTAAGCAAAAAAAAAATATTTTGGACTCATAAAACTGCACGTATTTTCCTGGAAAAAACACGCAAATTCTCTGTCACAAACGTACGACGGATTATTAGGGCCATTGTAAACAAAACTAAAATAATTATGAGGAAATTTCCGCCCAAAAAACTCAGAAACTCTGAGATTAAAGTCACATGTTTTCCAGAAAAAAACTCAGACTATCTCTGATGTCAAAAAGTAGCAAAAACACGAGTAAAAACTCAGAAATTCTGAGATTAATTGCACATATTTTACAGAAAAATCTAGGCAATTCTCTCTCACAAAAGTCGTAAAATTACGAGTTAAAAGACAGAAATTCTGAGATTAATTTCAGATATTTTCTAGGAAAAAACACGTAACTCTTTGATGTAGAAAAGTAGAAAATTTGCGAGAAAAAAAAACGAAGAAATTTCTACGATTAAAGGCATATTTTTTTATTTTAACATTTTTCTGACTTTACAAGGTCAGAAATATCTTAGTTGAGATATCAAAAATGTTTGCCTTTTATCACAGACATTTATTATTTTTTTCTCGCAAATGTTCTTATTTTCTATATCATTAAATTATGTGTTTTTCCTAGAAAATATCCAAAATTAATCTCTAAATGTCTGTCTTTTAACTTGTAATTTTACAATTTTTGTGACAGAATATTTCCGAGTTTTTTTTCTGGAAAAAATTTTACTCTGAAATATTTTTATTTTGTTTGCAGTAGCCCTAATACTCTGTCGTACTAAAGTCATACGTTTACGTGTTTAAAGTCGAGATTAATTCTAGATAGTTTCTAAGAAAGAAATGCGTAATTCTCTGACGTAGAAAAGTAGAAAATTTGCGAGAAATAAAATAAATTTCTATGATTAAAGGCATGCTTTTTTGATGATTAAACTAACATGTTTCTGACATCGTAAAGTCAAAGAATTGTAAGGTTTGCCTTTAATCTTAGTTTTTTCTCGCCAATTTTCCACATCAGGGAATTACGCTTTTTTTTTATCTTAGAATTTCTGCGTTTTTTGGGGCAGAAATTTACTCTAAAATATTTTTTTGTCTCCATCGTAATCCTTCAAGGATTTTGCGGTTTGAAAAGCAATTTTACTTTTAGAATATATACATATAATACCTAATATTGCTTTATAACATTTAAGAGTCACATAAACCTTACCTAAATAAAATTACTTTAAAAGTTATTTTAAATCGGAATGCACCAATTGCCTTTTTTCGTTACCGATGCCGATATCTAAGGTTCATATTCTGCTGATACCCATCCCAAGAGTACTGAATTACATAAACTGTGTACCATGAGGAAAAAGCAGCAGGGATGCAGCGATACCACGTTTTTTTCAAACCGGTATGATACCAATACTTGGATCAGACTATTTGCTTAAACTGGAATTGCAATACCGATACTTCTACCAAACAAAAAATGCAATAAATTGCAAGACAGGTTTTATTTTCTTCTCTGCTTGTTACAACAAATGCTGGTGAATTAGAAAAAAAAAACAGATTATTAATAAAAATGACGGCAAAAGTAAAAATTCAAGTGAAAAATGTTTCTCGGGCAACTTTAACTGATCAGTATCAGTACATACGAATGTATCGGCCCTGATACCAGCATCGTATCGGTGCATCCCTAATTTTAACAGATTAAAAAACTGTAAAATGTGACCAGTTCAGATTGGGTCCCAAAAGAAGAACATCTCTGCTTTTTTTTTGGTGCAACACCTGGGCCCCTTTTAGCCCCTCTTTATTAACCTCCTGGATACGCCCCTGCTCACGTTTAAGAATAATCACTTAATAATCATTTTAAAAACTCAGGAGGGAGCGAGAAAGTTATTTTTTTTTTTTTTTTACTTTGGTCGCAGCACAGCTTTAAATCGGTTTATTTTGACGCTGTAAATTTGGTTTCTGCGGGAAAAAGATCCTTGATCCGCTGCTGGATCACTGTTGTGCAGAAATAAAAGCAAACTAGACTTGCAGATTTTAATCATAAATAACTCAGCGGATGTAACAAGCAATTCCAACTGCAGAAAATCCGGAGCGTTGCTGTTAACAACTTTAACTGACACAAGGGGGCAGCAAAGAGTTAAACAAAAAGTATTTTGAAGAAATCGTTGGTTTTTCACATTCATAAAACAACAACAAAAAAAGCCCAACCTTTGACCTTGGAGCTGATCTGTGTTCCTGGCTCTGCAGATGACCCATAGGATGCGCAGCCTGAAGCGGCAGCTGAACGAGGCGGAGGAGGAGGCGACCAGGAAGGAGGCGCAGTACCGCCACCTCCAGAGGGAGCTGACTGAGGAGAGGGAGACCAACAGCCGGCTGCAGAGGCAGCTGCTCGACCAGCACCTGCAAAACAAGTACGTAGTTCGGACCGCTGGTGCGGATGTTTGCGTCGCTGAACCTACGACAAGGCGAGGTTCGGGGACGGGGAAAAACCCAGATTTAGACGAGGGTTTAGATTTTTTTTTATGCACATCCAGCCTCCAAAGATTTACATCGGGGTTGTTTTTTTTCTCAACAGCTCACTTTTATCGATTTGCTTGGACGACAGTTTTTATTTTCTGCATTGCTTGTTAAAACAAACGATGGTGAATAAGATTGGCCTAAAACAAAAATTTTAGGTGAAAAAATACAAATTTTCTGTGAAATTATTCCACATTTTTCCTGATATCGGTTAAAGAGGAATTCAAAATTTTTTTTTCAACCTGGATCTTTTTTTTTGTGCTAATTTAATTTTTTGTTTTGGAACCAGTCTGAGCCGCTCAGGGGTATTTATATTCACTTCCTCCGTCAGCGGGCATCCGTAGAACAGGAGCGCTTGGATCAGGACAATTTCCGCTTGTAATGAGGTTTAATCTGGTCCAAACGCAGTAATTTTACCGTGTTTATATTCCACCTGGACTTATGAACGCCTCAGAAGTGCTGCTTGATTCGATTCCGGGCCGATTCGGACGTAATGCACATTTACGCCGCAGCAGGACTGCTGAAAGAACGGAGGAAAATATCCATTTAAAACAAATCCGGCCACGTGTGTAGATGAGGGGGTGAGAAAATCCTGACGAGGTTTGAAGAAAGAACCCGAATGTTCTACCTAATGTCCGTGGGACATTTTATCCGTGTTTTCAGCATTAAATGAAACGTTCTGTGTTTCTAACAGGCGCAAGGAGAACCTGACGATCCGCCAGACTTTGGATAACCTGAAGTTGGACCTCAGCGTAGACGACGAAGACGAAGAAGAGGAACCACTAAGTGAAACGACGACCAACGTGACTAAAGTTTAAACGCCTGCAGCAGCAGAAACAGAGAAATGACTCCTAGGCGACGCGGGGAAACGATCTGCCGTCGCTGGGAATCCGTTTGACACTTTGAAAAAACCGGCTTCGGAAAATTCCCTAAAACACGTAATGAGATTTGGATGCTAGGTTGTAGCAAAACGATAGCTTCTATTTTCAGTTTGTTCCTGCCATGAAAAGACGAACGATTAACCCCGTTAATGAGGACTCTGTGTGGCCCTCTGCTGGCCAACGCCATGAACTACAACCACTTCATTTTGACGCTGCTTGTTGACTCGGCTGCCGTTTATTGGACTCCTGATCTAGAAGCCGGCTAAGAGGAAACGTTTCAGGACGCCTTTGAGTTCCTCCCACTCGGATGTAGTTAAGACGGTATAAGCTGTAAAAATGGGATTAACTGCTCAGTTTTTATTATTCTCTGTATTTCTACAGTATTTTTATGTTTTTAACGGGTCGTCGCCGCGGAGGCGGGGAGCTTCGAATTTGATCGTGGCTGTTTTCAACTCGATCTCAACTCGGATTATTTATATGTTTTTCTTTCGAAGATTAAGCCTTTTCCGGGACGTCTCTTAAAAATCTTAGTTAACTTTTGTTTCTTTGCATATTTAAAAGGGTTTGCTGCTGTATTAATGTAACTCTTCCATTTGTGTAAACTGTCTGTAAAGGAGCTGCATGAACATGTAATGTGGGGGGATTAAAACATTCACTCGCTTTTTTTTAAATGTTCACAGCACACCTGGGCGATCTGGACTAAAACATATTATGTGTTTCATTTTTATTTTTATGTTTGTATTAAAAGGAAATCATTGGTTCATTGCTATAAACTCCTAATTAGATACGTAACCCTGAACCACCAAAGGCAGGCTGATATTTTACGCCATGTTTACAAGGTTTATTTCAAACATTAGGTTTTAAATCTAAAAGCTGGATTTTGTCTAAAGGATGAAACCGTTCTCTCTGCTGGTGGCTATTTATTTCGGTATAAACTACAATTAAACTCTGCACATCTGACACATGGAGTTGGTCTGTTCTTCTAGAAATGCTTCCCTGGGGGAGATTTAACAACGCAATGTTTTAATAATCAACAAATCACTCAATGAAGGTTTGACGATTCTAGTATCTTTATAATCCCTTAAATAACAGAGTCAATTATGCAGGATAATTCACTTTTTCCCGTAGGCGAAGCACAATTTTCGTATTCGAACATTTAAATAATATATAAAATAGAGATAAAAAGACGTCCACAGAAAATATATATAGGAATCAAGCATGCAGAAGAAGAAAAAACTTTTATAGTCATTTCAAAAAAGGAGTAGGAAGAAGCTGATGCTTTTTAAATCCTTCCTCAATAGACTCAACGAAAATACGCATGTATAGATATTTATATAATTAAGTTTCTAAGAATAATAAATATGCAGTACGACACATCACCAAGCAGTCTACCACCATACACAGAAATAAAACTGCGTTACATATACTGTCGCAGTAGAGATTTTTTATATAATACTTTATAATATTAGTAATATTCACAAAGAGTTTAAAATGATTAATAGTGTTCCATAAAATCACTCCACAAACCCCCATGCACATTTGGACGACGGACTATTTGGGCCTTTTTAAACAAAATAATATTTGAGTTAATTTCAACCCAAAAACTCTGAAATTCTCTGTCAAAAAGTAGTAAAATTACAAGTAAATTAAAAGTTATTTCTGAGATTAATTGCTCATTTTTTTCCAAAGAGAAAAAAACCCCTGAAATTTTCAGTCACAAAAGTCGTAAAATTACGAGTTAAAAGAAGGAAATTTTGAGATTAATTTAAGATATTTTCAAGGAAAAAAAGCTTAATTCTCTAATGTGAAAAAATAGAAAATTTCTATGATCTTAGTTTAGATATCGAAAAGATCAGCCTTTAATCATACAAATTTATTTGTTTTTTCTCGCTAATTTTCTACTTTTCTACACTGGAGAATTGTGCTTTTTTGCTTGAAAATATCTTAAATTAAGATCAAAATTTTAACTCTTAATCTTACAACTTTTGCGACGGACAATTTACGAGTTTATTTTTTGGAAAACGTGCAATTAATCTCAGAAATTCTGAGGTTTTACTCGTAATTTTGCTTCTTTTTGACATCAGAGAAGTTCCAAGTTTTTTTTCTGGAAAATGTGACTTTAATCCCAGAATTTCTGAGTTTTTTCGGGCGGAAATTTACTCCAAAAACATTTTTCTTCTGTTTACAATTGCCCTAATACTTCACCGAACGTGCATCTTGTTGTACGTGCTTTTTATACTAAAATGTATCCTTCCTTCTAACTCAATACCCTCTTTCCAGTTAGAAAATATTCCTGAAATACTTCCTGGTAGTTGATTATTTCTTGCACTGTTCATTATTTAATCAGTTTTACATTTTACAAGACCCATAAATTTTGTGATATTTGACTTTCAAATGAAGGAGTTTGTGTGCTCCAGATATCCCACTTCCCAAACATTCTTGGCTGTAAAGTGAATTTGTACGTATTTCCCCAAATCTCCAGACAGTTATTCAAATATGATCCAACCACTGAATAGTGAAATATTTTTACATTAATTCCATTGATGCCAATTGGTAAAAATATTTAATTTTTGCCTAGCAGCCCTCCATGATTTCCACGCTCTTCTGGGACGCTTTAGACTAGTATGGCGCATAAAGAGCAACAATACGAGTCTGATGGTGGACATGTGTAAAATTATGCTTCTATGATTGTAAATTTATATATTTATTTTTTACCTCCACATTTGGGAGGACACACCCCCTCCTGGGCCGTTTTTTTACCTTTTTACTATATTTTTAATATAATTTAAAGCTAAAATTGAAATTTGACATGGATTTACATGGATAGTTAAACAGTCATTTGTATTAATTGCCTTCAGATATTATCCATATATTTAGAGGAGCTTCTTCTAAAACCCTGATCTCTAAATCAGGGTAATGTGCAGGTATCGGAAAAATAAATACTAATACCTTTTCAAGACTTTAAGACCTTCCAAATGAAATGTTGATTTTATCCAAATGGTCATGTGGGATTCAAATAGAAATTAATTTAGCAAATAAACCAAATGATTTGTATTTACTCAAGTAAATCTTCAAATTGTTAAAAATCCTAAACTTCTTGCCAAAAATCAGAAACCAGCTGATTGTGGAAGTTGTGTACAGTTTGAAGTACTTTGATTCTAACCACCAGGTTCTGAATCCGGCGTAGTTGTAGTAATAGCCTCCACTTCTGTGACCAGCAGCATCTCACTAAAGATAATCACTTTTGATTTATGAGAATTTATTTGCCTGAACGCTGAGGGAGAAACCAGAACAACAGATTATTTGGTCCAAAAAAAACAGCTTTGGGAAAGTTTACTTCAGTTTTTCAGTGAAAAGTTGAGAAAATCCAGAAAGTAGCTTTAAATTAAAAACCATCACGGCTGCCATCTTGGGTCTAAGGTTAGCACAAGTCATAATGGAGGACAAACTAAATAAAAAACTAAAATAAGCCTAAAATAAGACACATCACTGTGTGCAAAGTTCAGCTCCAATCATCATCTTCTAGCTGGGATTTTAAGATACGTAAACTCGATGAATGAAGCATTTGTTTTAAACGACGGGGTATTAGGCCCACTGCAAACAAAAATTAAAATATTTTTGAAATAAATTTCCACCCAAAACTAATAAATTCTGCGATTAAAGTCTCATATTTTTTAGAAATAAAATCAGAAATTCTCTGATGTCGATAAGTAGCAAAATTACAAGGAAACACTCAAAATTTCCGACAATAAATGCTTTTACAGAAAAAAAACTCGGAAATTCTCTGTTACAAAAATAATAAAATTACATATTACAAACGCAATTCTGTCATGTAGAAAACAGAAAATTTGCAAGAAAAAACCTACAAACTTTTTATGATTAAAGCCATACATTTTTTATATCTAAGATATATCTGACATTGTAAAGTCAGAAAATTATAAAATAAAAATAAAAAAAGAGCCGTTTGTCCTTAAAAAATATCAGAAATTAATCTCAACATTTGTGTCTTTTAACTCATAACTTAACAACTTTTGTGACAGAAAAATTCTGAGCTTTTTTTCTGGAAAATGCACGTTATTAATCTCAGAAATTCAGATTTTTTTTTTAACTGTAATTTTACTACTTTTGGACGATTTTTGTACGATTGAATTAAGTCATTTTATCCAAATTTTACAAAGTTTTTAACAACTACAGTGTCAGAAATAAGAAAGTATAGGCTACTAAAAGTCATAGGATAAATAGTTTTCATGGTTTCATAAAATTCTGCAGCAAAATAAAACGATGGATCAACACAAAGGTGGTTGATAAGGACTCCACAGAAAATATAGCAGACTTGTTACAAGTCCACTATATTTTTGTACATTTTATATTCGCTCATTTGTACGATGGAGTATCAGGGCCATTGTAAACAAAATAAAAATATTTTGGAGTAAATTTCCGCCAAAAAAGCTCAGAAATTCTGAGATTAATGTCACATATTTTCCAGAAAAGAAATCGGAAATTCTCTGATGTCAAAAAGTAGCAAAATTACGAGTAAAAACTCAGAATTTCTTAGATTAATTGCACATATTGTCCAGCACAAAAAATGTCACAAAATCTTAAGATTACAATTTAAGACAAAAAAATTTGACAGTAATTTTAGATATTTTCTTTGAAAGAAAAAAAGCGTAATGTCTGATGTAGAAAATAAGAAAATTTGCGAGAAAAAAATGTCTATGATTAAAGGCATACATTTTCAATATCTAAACTAAGATATTTCTGACATTGTATAGTCAGAAAATTGGGAAAAAGACAATTCTTAGTTTATTTTCTCAAATTTTCTACTTCTATACATCAGAAAATTACGTGTTTTTGTCCTAGAAAATACCTTCAATTAATTCAAACTGTTTGTCTTTTAACTCTTAATCTTACAACTTTTGTGACCGAAAATTTCCGACTTTTTTTCTGGAAAATATGACTTTAATCTCACAATTTCAAACTTACCCCAAAATATTTTTGTTTACAATGGCCGTTGTATAATAATCCGTCGTACATTCGTGAGAAGCGTTTAAAGTTGCCATATAATTTATAGTAATGGACGCCACCGCCGCCATTAGCGAGGACTGCCTGCATTATAGACCGTTTGGTTTCCTGGACGACCCGTGGAACAAACAACATCAGCAGAAAGGATTTTGTGAGTATTTCTCGTAATGCCTCATTAACTAGCATTTGGAATAGCAAACAGCTAACCTAAACCTAGCTATGCTGCTGGCTAATGTTAGCAGGGTAATTATCCGAATCCGGTTCACTTTGGGGTCTCTGATGGCTGAAAATACAACCAACATGTCATTTTTTCTGAGCGTTGCATCATATCCATTAAATATAAAACTTTTACGATATTATATTTGTTCTATTTTGGCTGTTTTTAAAGTAGTCGTACGTTACGGGATTGAAGAGTTTAGCTAAAGGTAGCCATTTAGTCAACATTAGATAGTTTCAATCATGAGGAAAAAACAAGAAATTAATGTATTTTTTTTAAAGACAATATTTTCTTTCAAAAACGAGCATAAATATATATATTTTTTGCATGTAACAGGGTTGAAAGGTTGAGTTTGATGTCAGTTTAATGATAAAAACAATTAAAAAAAGGCCATAAAGTCGGCTAATACTTGCATATCTGGGTGCTAAGAAAGTTTAACTGAACAAATACTTTAAGAAGGGGGAGATTTGTGCGCTGTGACTGGGTTGGATAATATGGAGGACCAACTCTGCCATAATTGACAATATATAAATAAATAAATGAGGATATAAATAAATAAAATCTGAAAAAATTATATTTAATTTCACATTTTTATTTATTTATTCCCATATTTATTTATTTACACATTTCTAGATCATATTTATTCACAGATTTACAGAAGTGTATTCTAATAAGGGCGGTGTTTCTAACACTGACCTAAATTCTGATTGGTCAGCTTCAAGTCTCTGTATTTACGATGAAGGTGCTGATGACGGAGGAGCGTTAGGATCAGATAGCTACTCTGTGTGTCTGTGACAGATTTCAGCTACCCGGCTGCTGGATTCTCCCTGTCAGAGTAACGCTGGTTTATCTGCGAGCAACAGACAAAAACGGAGGTGCCTTGGAAGGTGCTGGGGCGCAAATGTTAACTGTTAAAGGCTAACCTTATGCAAAAGAAAATAGATTAAAAAAAGATGAAAAACAATTGTTTAAAAAAGAATAAAAATTTAACCATGAGAATAACTCAAAGGCAGATCAGAATACTAGAGTTTTAATCTTTGGGCGTAACGATTCAGCATTTTTGCATTCTTCTGAACGTTTGTTCCAGATTTGTGGAGCATATAAGCTGAAAGCTGCTTCTCCATGTTTAGTTCTAATTCTAGGAATGTTGGAGGACCTGATTGGTCTGCTGAGTTGCTATGGTGACAACAGATCTTCAACATACTTTGGTGCTAAACCGTTCAGTGATTTATAAACTAGTAGGAGTATTTTAAAGTCTATACTCTGAGCTACAGGAAGCCAGAGGAAGGACTTTAGAACTGGGTTGATGTGTTCTACTTTCCTGGTTCTAGTGAGAACACGAGCAGCAGCGTTCTGGATCAGCTGCAGCTGTCTGAGTGACTTTTTAGGCAGACCTGTGAAGATACTGTTACAGTAATTATAAATGCATGGATGAATTTTTCTAGGTCTCCTTGTGTCATCAGTCCTTTAATCCTGAAATGTTCCTCAGTTGATAGAAAGCTGACCTTGTTATTGCCTTTATGTGACTCTGGAGGTTCATGTCTGAGTCCATTATTACACCTAGATTTCTGGCCTGTTCAGTGATGTTTGAGCATTTTTCTGTCGCATTTTTTATCTGCGTCCACACGCAGATACTGAAAATGGAGAAAACGCAAATCTCCACTTTGGCCGGAGTTTTTAAAAAGTTTCGTTTTTGGTACCGAAAATCTCCGGTTACGTGTGGACAACAGGCCAAACCGTAGAAAAATATCTCCGTTTTGTGAGATACCCGGCTACGTGTGGACAGGACCTAAGCCACCCGACGCGCTGTGAGTCGCACTTTAAAGGGTTTAAACCAACTCCTACCGTTTGCTTGGTTGGTTTAATTCTAACCACAGAAAGTCCCGGAGGGACTCAACTAAGGGCAAAAATGAAAGCAAGATGTTCCCGGCAGTTTCTGAAGTGGACTGTACCATTACCCTGGTGGTGGGAGGATGGGATAGACTATTATCAATTGTCAGTCTGTTTAACAGTCTGTTAAAGTAATTTAAAACATTTATATGTAATCAATAAAAAGGCAAAATCATGCATTAATGTGTAGTCTAAATGTTTCAATAACTTCTAAAACACACGTAGGACCTACTTAATTAATAACTTAATACCTACTTAACGTAAATTCATTAAGTTATATAGAATTCAGTTTCTGTGTAATTATTTCATTCATCTCTTAGAGCAAAATAACATTGTATTTTTTAAGCAATTAATGTTACCACACTTTCTGTAAAATCACCTTTTTGTAACCTTGTTGAAAAATTAAAGATAACCAAATTGGTCCATTTGGGCAAAATGTCTGATCTTGAAATGCAAAGGCTGGCCAGTCCGACCCTGGCTGCCTTTCTCTGCTTCATCCCTCCATTTTACATTACATAGAGAGTGTTTTTTTTAAACATTCACTTTAAAAACTTGATATTCAGAAATTTCCACCCTGTCAGCCAACAAACGAACAAAAGCGATTATCAAGATCAAACCAACAGATTTATTATCAGCTCTGGCACCAGAAACACAATGCATCTCGTGTCATTCGATTCTCATTGTGTCGAACATGCTCTTACAGCGCAACACATACAGGCATCGATACGCACACTGATAACAAACGAGTATAAACTGCAGGCATCAGAGAAAACTGACAGAGAGAGAGGGTTTACCAAAAATTAGGAGCTTTAAACAATTTCCGATAAATGTGGCACAAAAACATCATCAGGACTTCCGCCTTCTTTTGGCGCCACTAGAGGAACCTGTGGGTTGAAACATTCAGCAGCCTTTACAGTCGATTAGAGAAAGGTTTTAAACAGGCACGAAACATTGAGGTTAAACGTAAAAAGCGATGTTTAGGTTCTCAAGTTGACAGAGAAGAACCACACACACACACACAAACAAAAAAAAAGGTATGAAGCAACACATACTGCTAAAGGCGGACATCTTTACAGCTTAAATAAAAACAGTAAGAGAAAATACATGATGCAGCCAACAAATATAAAAAAATTGTCATGATTACAAGGCATTAGTTTTAGATTTCTTCTATAGATTTATTCTTTAAAGTTTCTCATGCAAGGAAACAGACTGGTAAATAATTTTTTTCGCGGGTTTATTTCTATTTGGAGATTACTTTGAACTGCGTGAACCATTCAGCATTTTGCATGATGATTGAAATGCACATTATTTTCAAACACAAAAGACTTGCAATGACCTATAGTCACCATGTGAAGCATTCCGCAGAATTACTGCTGCAGCAATAAGCTTCAGTTTTGTGAAATCTTCGAGTCATATTACAAACGGCTAATTCTGAATTACTCTTCCCAATTGAACAGTAGAGGGAAACATAATTAAACCAACAGTGCTTCACAGTGGTGGTAGGCTAATGATATGAATAAGTGTATAAGCAGGACATGTCAGTAATTTAGAAGCATTAAAGAAAGTTACGTTGGCCTTTAAACCGTGTTTGATGAAAATCAGCATTGATCAAACCCAACATGTTAAATTCTATAAATTCGAAACGTACAAACTGCAGGAGGGAGAAAATTTAATGTTTCATTGTGTCATGCCTTAATGTGTCATTTAAATGTTTGTGCTTTTCAATGCTTTAAAATTTCACAATATATATTTTGAAAAGCTGAGGTTGAAGCTAAAAATCCTCCAAACTGTAAAGAATGTTCACAAGGCAAGTCGTGTTAAATCTAATCTGGCTTTCCAAACATGGAGGATTAATGCTTTAAAAAAACACATACAGATACAGAAGATAGGAAGATGGAGGGGGGAAAAAAAACTCATAACAAACATGCAAACATAACAAAACTGATTTCTGTCATTTTTGGAGAGATAAATGGGAAAACTGTGTTACTTTAGCATTCTGCTAGCAGATATGAAAGCTACCAGCTTGGCACCAATTCTACATCAGTAAATAATGGTGCGTCCTATTTACCTCCGAAGTCAGAACTCAGAGCTGGGTTTGGCGTCACTCCCAAGTAAACTGCGTTCCCGTTACGTTGGATAAGTCGGGATTCCAATATGGCGACGCCCAGGTAGCCGTAGTTGAACTACCTCTTAAAAAAACATTGTTCCAAGACGTACTTTCAATATACAAACACCCCTTTCATTTTGATAAGATTAGATTTGACATATACGATGGATTTTTGATGCATTTTTACTTGTGTGTCTTGTAAAATAGACATTTTTCCACCAACGCTACTATCGTTGTTGTGAGGCGCGGCCATATTGAAAGTCAAAGTTGGAGGAAAAGAAAAAAATCTCAGACTTTCCAAGTGGGACGTCCGACTTCCGGTTCATTTGTTCCACTCGGAAGTCGGAATTTCCGAGTACAAACCGAACGCACCATAAGTCCCTTAGAAAGTTCTTATATGTTCTAATACAATTTAGCATTGTTAATCGAGGGTTCTGGGTCAGATTTTGTAGCTTCTGACTGCTAATTTTTACCTGTGAAAAAACTACTTTCCACCAGTGTACCTAAACCATTTGATAAGAATTTCCTGTAGTTAAGTATTTTCATGAATTAAGGAAAAAAAATTGTGATAAAAATCAGTAGGTAGCAAATAATCCACAGTTTACAGGATAGTTTGTACTTTAAAACGTTGGGTACAAAACCATCTAAAGTACAAAATGGCAATGAGAGAAAATACCTAACTGAACATTTGTTTTTTTTGTATTAGCAGTAGTAATGGACATCTACAACACATTATTACAATTTTTTTTACACCATACAACGGACTAAACATTGTCGGTTTTATTAATTTAATCTATGTTCTCAAGTTTGCATGAAAAAAAGAGCTGGCTAAGTTGAAGTATCTTGACAGCATTCTAGAGCTTTGGATAAATCAAGTTAGGGAGACATCTGAAAAAAAAAGACTAAAATATACACAAAATTGCTAAAAGCAACAAAAACGTAGCAAACAGTTACTTTAGCGCCTGGTACATTTCCTTGAAGCTAACTAGCACTGAAGCTACTACATAAGTAAATGTAATGATACTAACTTAGGTTTATTCACTTTAAACTTGCACTGTCATTTTCATTGAACACAAATTACTGAAATTCAATTCTATGTCATTTATTGAGTGTCTTGCAAACAAATGCTAGGTGGCTATGCTAAGCTATTGGTTATTCTATCTCTAGCATGCTAGCGCCTTTTTTGGGAATCCATGAGCTAGTGAGCTGGTCGGCGAAAAATCCTCCCAACAAAAAAAACGGCGAAATAAAAGAAACTTAGATAAAGAAAAACCTGACAAGTTTCTTTTTCACCTAGAGTGAAAATGCAAACCATCTTTAAACAAATCATTGAGCTAATGTGGTTACATTAGCCTCCTGTTGGCAGTTACGAAAGCTAACTGCTTAGCACCAATGCTACATTAGCTGATTAGTCTTTTTTTTTGTATCTCCTGTTTAAATTTGTATTATTTTTAACTGAGGTTTAATTTTAAAACGATGATTTAATAAACTAGCTTTTACTCGTTAATTTGTCATTTACTTTATAGGCTATTAAATAACAGTCACTTTTCAGTGTCTGCCATAAAACTGATTAGGGATTTTAGTTGCTAGTGTTACAGTGATGAATATGAGAATAACTATTGGAGGAAAAAGTATGTTTCAGAGCGGCTTAGTCAGAGTTTAGAGCTAAACCTAACAGAATATTTGTAGTTACCCGGCGAAGGCTGTGGTCAACTGTCTTCCTGCAAAGTAGAGTGGGCAAATACTGTTTAAATTAGATACATGTTGCTTCAGCAAATGGCAGAGGTGGGTAGAGTAGCCAAACACTCTACTCACGTAAAAGTACCACTACTTCAACAAATTGTTACTCAAGAAAAAATTCAAAAGTAATGATCCAGAAAATGACGCATGTAAGAGTAAAAAAGTATTTGTTTTAAATGCTACTCTAGTATTGAGTACTTATCGTGCGTTCTATTTCCGATTTCTGACAACCAAATGGAAAAATCAACCGGAACCCCCTCCGAAGTCGATTTTCTTTGCTTTCAATAGTAGCTGTGGTGGAAACATATTTGCCAACCCTCCCGACTTTTCCGGGGGAAAAATCTCCCAGAGCCACCATTCTCACGAATTTCTCCTGATTTCCATCCAGACAACAATGTTGCTAAACTCCGTCACTGGGCGTTGTTTCCGACCGGACAGGAATAACGGTTAAACCTCGAAGTCAAGCGAGGGAATCAGAACAGACTGCTGCACCGGGACTGCGGACAGCTATGTAGTCAGTTCCTCCCGGATTTCTCTGTGTTGCGACTATTAACGCAAATTCAGACAATCCCTGCAATTATCGCAACTTAACCGCACATTTTACTAGGGGTGTCAAGATCTCGATTTTTGTGTGTGTGTGTGTGTGTGTGTTTTAAATCGAAATCGGACGAAATTACGGCACGACTTGTACATCGAAATAAAAAAAAGAGGATCTCGGTCACCTCCTCCCATGTTTAGATACTGTATCGATTAATCGAAATATCTGTTTATGAAGATTACATTTTTGGAAAATCAAGATTTTTTTTTCTTTTACCAATGCACTACTTTCACATACATCAGTAGAAGGTCCAAAATGTGCTGACCCAGGTCCCGGTCCCTTCATCTGAGTAAAGCCATAGGAGTGTAAGTAGGGCTGGGCGATTAATTGATTATATCAATTAAGCACATTTTCAGTTTATAAAGATTGGATTTTTGGAAAATTGAATTTCAGGCCCCAACCTCTTGTTTTACAAGGATATTTTACAGCTTGTTTTTAGTTGGACTTTGAATTCAGGTTTGCTCTGGGACGGAGTGATTGAAAAAAAAAGCAAGTTTTTGAAAATGTTTTTCTTCTCTTGCAATTTCTTTGAAAACACAGCAAAAAGACAAAAATGGCTTAAAATCAAATTAGGGATATAAAAAAAATCGGATATTAAATTTCCATGCCATATCGCCCAGTCCTACTGTCTCATTAGACAACCTGCTATTTTAACAATGGTTTACACAATTTTGAAAGCCACTGCAATTACTGGACTGCTTTTTTTTTTTTCCTGTCTAGCAGTGTGGTACTCAGAATTGGTGTCTGAGTACCACGTACAAGCCCAACAGATTTACTTTGTCAAGCAGAGCATAGGGATTGCTGTAGGTTTAATTTCTTGAAGTTATGGCGACGGAAACGCAAAAACAAGAGAGAAGAAAGAAAGAAGATGTAGACGAGAGAGGAATGAGAGGTAGGAGTGTGACTTGACGATACAAGAGAGGAAGGCGAACAAAGAGAACAAAACATCCCAGTCCTCCACATCCGCAACAACCTCCACAACGACCAGTAAAATGAAGCACATTAACAAAACAAACCAAACAATATGAATTATAAATACAACAATGTCACTGAAAAACTCCCAATTGCCGATTGATATCTATTGATGATAACCTCAACACAAGAATATATCTGTTGACAGCGACGGTGAGCTGGAAAAATGTCCACACAGCAATAACTAAAACAAAAAATAGTCAAGATATAATAACGAAACTGTCTTCAAACACAATCTTGAGCTGTAGTTGTAACATTAACGTCATGCTAGCAGCTTTGAAAGCTAATTGCTAAGCTAATCAGCAGCTCTGTTCCACTTCCTATCTGCAATCCAACATTTAGTGATGGCTGACTGACATTGTGTCATTCATGTCATTCAATCCATGTTTTGTTTTTATATTTTAAACTGAACTTAATAGTTAGGTCCCATATTTTTATGGGCAACTTATTTTGTCTAAAGCTTAAATACACAGTATAAAGTACCCTTAGATTAGATAAAACAATAAAATAAAAAGAAATTAGTCAAACAGACATCATGAACAGTTTTATGTTTGTAAACGCTGCTGGAGCCACTCCATTTCTGTCCCAAAGACACTAACAAAGCCAGTTAATACAAAACACATTTGGCACATGTTCAGTGAACGTCTAAAACAAAGCTTCTCTGGTAGCTCTAATGTGTGGTCGATACAGGTACAGTACATAAAACGGAGAGTAACAAAGAAATACAATTAAAACACATTGGTCCCACTAATCCTCAGTGTGGTCCGGGAGAAAAAGCTTTATTCACACAGCCTGGTATTAAACTCAGTTAAGCCCAGATTTGACACAAAGTTCAAACGTTTCCCTGCTGTGATGAGCGAATGAATTGGTAAAAGTTGGATATGAAGCTCAAATTGCGTGTTTATGTCTATTAAATGATCTGAATGGGCTGTAGAGAGAATCAGGGAGCGTGCAGAGTTTAATTCCCAGGCTGACGGATTTCAGCGAGGCACATTATGTGTCTGACAGCGATGAGAGTGTCCCCTCCTGTTTTAATTTCCTCCTCAAGGCTGACAGGCTGAGGCTGTTTTACCTTGAATGTTCACTAGAGGGAGCTGAAGTTTGTCCATCGTCAGAGGTGCAGACAGGACAAGGTTTATAAAGACGGAGGAGGCAAAAGATGGGTTTTTTTGTTTGTTTTTTTAAGGAGTGAAGAGGAGAAACATGCTATCAGAAGAAAGAGAGAGGGGAAAGTAAAAGATGGACAGGATGTAAGGAGGATGGAGGACAGACAGCAGAAGAGCGTCCCTTGATTTAACATGCACATCTCTTCTGGTTGGGCTGTGGGTCTCCAATGCTGACGGGACCTTTCCCATTGTCTGAATCTGCCGGCGGTTTCTCGACACACTGCTCCATCCTCTTCATCACCAGATCCAACAGAGTTAAAACTGCCTTGTCCACCTCCGCTCCAGTTGCTGCACTGGTCTCAAAGTATGGGATCCTGTGAGGAGCAAAAAAAAACAAGATGGGGGTTCACCGAAAGCCCGGATGACCACTACAGGCTTGGGAAGCTTCTGAATCTAAAGTTTCCAACACAGAATCTAACTAGGCCTGGGCGGTATACTGGTTCATACCGAAAACCTGTGTTTATTTTCCTTATATGAATTTTTAATATACCCCTATAGCGGTGAACAGCTCGGACAACTTCCGGAACATTTAATGAGGGGAAGTGTTTCAGCCAGGACTGATTTCACTGCTACATGCTCTTCACCACAGTGTAGAATTTTTTTTTATTAAGTGCAGCTGCTGGCAGGAGCGAAGCACACGGTTCTGATGAAGTGTTTCCAAAAAAGTAGTTTAAAAAGTTTATAGGCTTTAAAATGTCAGACGAGAACCGAACGGCATACCTTTTACATACGCTATTGCGAGTAACCAGTAGGGGGAAGTGTTGAGCGCTATTTGACCGCCTGTAGGTAAACGCGGTAAACGTACGAAAGAAATCAAAAATAGCGGTAAATATGTTTTAATACCATCTACGACACTTCTATCGTCCTTTTTCTGTTGTTATCTGAATATTAACCAGCTAATAATCACCTACGGTCGCCATGTTTATTTGACTTCTTCTTTGGCGATATCCAGTCTGAGTCTATACTCTGCCCCCTAGCGGGATTCTTCAGTACTACATGGGAAAACATGCTTGGCCCAACTTGACGTTTAAAAAAAATTATACTTTCAGCCTTAGAACATCAAGAATGTCTACTAGAATCTTAATCGTTTTAATTATTTTCATATCATTCGCCTGCGTCTGGAAAAAACAATATGATGCGGTCCATTAGTCAGTAAAACGGGCTATTTAAAGCACGTTTTTAGATTATTCATTCTCATAAGATAATGTGGATATGAACGGTCTTGTATGGAAAATAAACACCGTAATACCGATATGTTTTTTAAAAATACCGTAATATGAAAATTTTGCCACACCGCCCACCCCTAAATCTAAGTATTGTTACCAAGTAATAGGAGGATCTTTTGTGTAATCAATGTTTTTGTTTTCCGGGGATGCATCATGGTAATGGGTAGCGTATTTTACCTATGATTTGATTGTTTTTGCTCGTTTGTAAGGAGGATTTAGCGGAGCAGATGATTCACTCCCGCTGTGTGGTCGACTATTCGGGCTACTGGGGCCCGATAAAAATATTTTTTTCCCCCGTGAAACGGAAGAGATTGCAGGAGTTTAAACCTGGATGCTCAAAAGAAAGCCTGGATTCCTGCAGCAACTGATGGGAGTTTGTGAGGTTCGTGGTAAGTCCTTGTGATCATGTATTTATTATTTAGATGAGGTTTTAAAAAACGTGAGGTTTTGCGCATTTTAAAATCTTTGGCGTTGCACTGTTTTCATGTTCTGATTCAGATGTACCAAACAGCAATTCGCACCCTGTCTATGCCCAACGGCTATAAGTCTGATCCTGACGGCTGCTTCTACTTTAATCATTAAAGATACTACATGACTGTAGGGCTGCAACTAACGATTATTTTCATAATCGATTAATCTGTCTTATTTTTACGATTACTCGATTAATCACTTTTATTAATTATATTAGGCTATTACTTTCACCTATGTAAGTTATTACGAACAAATTTTCAATAAGAATATAGAAAGAGAATTGTGCAGTTCACTACAATCTATTTTATTGGATCTGAACACAGTTAACAGTGTAAAATGAGCGTAACAGTGCAAGATATTTGTCCAGAATAATTTTTAGGCATAAAAATACAAAATGAGGTAGAATTTAATACTAATCAATGTACAGCATATTAACAAAAGTTTCTCAGCCCATGAAATGAAAACAACATTTTCATTTCGGGAATGAAGGAGGCTGACTTAGTTGGGCATTATTTTGGGGCAACATTGGGGCTCTCAGAATTAATTAACCTACTTTCCCTAAACATTTTCATGGTCTGTTGGAGCAAATGTGGCTTTTTAAATTTGGATCTTCTGCTTTCAATTAAATGAACTCAAATTGAATTTCAAAGATCAGATTTGTGAGAGACAGCAGGCTGCAAAAGGTGAGTTGTGCATAATTCATCTTCTAGGAGGGAATGGGGGGGTGACAAAGACAACTGCTGTGTTCACACTTATGGTTGTCCTTTATTGGCATATATGGTTAAAAAACAATACCGTTAGCTTTTCAATTATATAAAACCTATAAATTCATAGAAATGATAAATATCAAATATAATATAAATATAAATATAAATATCAAAAAGTAAAAAATGGCGGATGGACCCATCTGCGGGCCGTCGGATAGTTAAAACGTGATTATAAACCAACTAATTGTCAACCAATTTAAAAATCAATTATAAGCGATTAAATCGATTAGTTGTTTCAGCTCTACAAGACTATGTTTCTCCAAGACAAAAATGTTGTAAGCGGTGGTATTCAATTTTCCGCCAGAGACCAGATGCCGCAGAATTACTCAAGTCACAGGACTCTCCGTGAAACAACAAAATGTTGGGCCTAAAGACTTTTGAAAGTTGTACATTTCCCGTTAAACTACTTAAATGTTCAATTAGTCGTCAAAAAACAATTAAGCCAATCAGTAACATTGCTACAGTTTTACATTTGCACGCCAAAATTCTGGCGTTGACAATGGTTGACAGTTTCTCAGTAGCCAAGGTCGCTCTTCTTCTACTGTTTTGGGGCTTCCACTGCATTGTGGGATAGCGTAGCATCCACCAGCTGCTTACTGTGGCGGTAGCACACATCCATGAGCTTTATGCCTACTACGACAATCCATCGTAGAGGTATTCGGATTTAGTGAGCCTTTCGTGCACGTTGTCTATTAACATTGACTGATACACCGCCCTCTGGTGACAGAACATGTAGAACTTAAGTTTGATACCAATATCGGTCTTACCGAAGATATTCAATGGTCAAAATATGATTAATACATTTTTGAATATATTCACATTTTAATATTAATAAACGAACAAACTTCAAATTTGATTTTTCGGCAAAAGTTGAAGTCCTAATGTATAATATGTACAAGAACATAGAAGGGTTGCTGAGAAAAAAGGCAACTTTGACCCAGAAAAGTAAACCACTGCAGCAAAGTACGGAATAAGTTGCATGATTTCATGCCTTTTTAACATTTTTTTCATTTTTTATTACAACCTGGTAAAAAAACTCAAGATTATTTATCATTTCCTGGCATGTGAAGAACTGGAAACAGTCTGTTCACATTCAGGGCTGATAAAGTACCACCAGCTGAAAGCGGAGAGAGATGCCGCTAAAGTGGCGCCACAGGTAGCGCCGGCGTGATGATAAAAACACAGAAGACAGATGCTGAGGTTGAAAGTGAACTTGCCCATATTTGTCAGCCAGCTCTTTGGCCTGTTTCTCCTGAACTTCCCGCTGATCAGCCAGGTCGGCCTTGTTCCCGACCAGAACGATGTCCGGGTTCTCACAGTAGGCGTTGGCCTGCAGTTGGCCTGCAAATTAAACACCAAGGGCAAACGGACCATGTGAAAAATTTGTCTTTAAATAATTTTTTAACAAAAATCTTCATAGAATATTCCTGCATTACAGTGCAGAGGAGCAGCTATGAAATATTTAACCACTGGTGGTTTGCAGCTGCTCCGTTGGAGAGCAGAAGATTGCCTTCAGAGCTGACGTTATTTTTTTTTAAACCCCACGCAGAGAAACGTACTCATCCAGTTGCGGACGTTTAGAAAGCTCTGCTGGCTGGTGAGGTCGAACATCAGCAGGAAACCCATGGCATCCCTGAAGAACGCTGTGGTCAGGCTGCGAAACCTGCAGCAGAAAAACCAAACAGGATTCATGCTCGCCATTGTTTCAGATGATTTATTAAAGCACTTTATTTGGTTACATATAAGCAGAAAAACCTCAAGTCAGAAGCTTGGTTCCGACTCTGATTATTGTGTACCCATCACCTCAACACCCCACCATTTTAAATCAGCTGGAGTTCTGGACTTTGACAACGGAAACCTTGGAGGAGTTGAAGTGGCCTACTTAGTCATTCTGTTGTAGATCTGCTGCTGTTTTCAGGTTTCTACCTCTGTTGACACCGAACGCGATAGACGCGACCAAAAAGCATGACACGCCCCCAGCTGGTCGCCATAACATCAGGTAACTATCAGGCTACTTAACCCAGGACCCCACCGGTCGGGGTAAACTGATCTGGGACGGACCAGAACATCTAGAGATTCTGCTTCCCACCTTGCATCAGATTTGGCCCTGATTCTTCCGTCAGTGTTTATCTCCGTCCTGCTGTAATTTGTCAGTAAGACAATAACCCAGAGCATTAAAATTAATGGGGACGTTAATGACCCTTAAAGGGAAAAAGCAGCCAACCTCTCCTGTCCAGCCGTGTCCCAGAGCTGTAGGTGAACCTTGAAGGTTTTCCCCGTGGTTGTTCCATTCGGGTTTGATGCTGTGTAGATCTGGAGAGAGAAAAAAATAAAACGCATGCAACTATGATTAAAACCAATAAACTTCCAAGTAACTTTATCTGGGTGGTACTCACTAAACACCATCTCCATATAAAAAAAAAAAAAATCGACTTCGATTGAAATTACGTCACGATCTTGCGCATCGAAACCTAAAAGAGGATGTTTACATACTGTAGGGTCACTAGCATCCCACTCACACTCCGTAGAAACAGTTACCAGGCAACCGTCTATTTACTCAGATTTCCTCATCACAAAGAACCACACATTGCATTTTCCCTAACAAGTAACTCTCACTATATCACAATAAGAACTTCCCCCGTGAACAGAGCACACCTCTACAGAGCTTATTAGCTGACGCTAGCAAGTAGCTATTAGCTAAGCTACAGTTAAACCATGGCTAAGACAGAGGAAGAAAGAAGCTAAAGCCGCTCCTTCCAATCTCATATCACCAGTGAGGAAATGTTGAGTTCCCCATGAGTTTAGTCTGCATTCTCGTTGTAAACCAGAGGACTGTTAGCTTCACATTAGCTTGTTTCTCTGAGCCAGCCAGAGCTGAGAGCTGTTGCGCTGCAGTAACTAAAAAGAGACACTAGATGGCAGCCACCCTCTGTTACTAATCATTTCTGTTATTTATTTAAACAAGATTTTTACACTTATAAGTGTAACCATTCATTATAAATACAATAATATTGTCAATAAAGTATTTCTATTTGTCCATTAACGCCTAACGTGATACATTGCACAAGAATAAAGGAAATTGCATTACTTATGTCTTTTGAAATAAGATTTACTGTACAGAATTTGATGAGTAAAAACAATGATCATAGACTAGACTTGTCTAACATTGGCTTAGGGCTCTGTACTGCAAGAAAAAATAAATAAAATAAAAGAGAATCGAATGGAATCGTGACAATAAAATCTAATTGAATCGAGTATTTGGACAGTCGTGACAACCCTACTAAAGATCATGCATCTTTTGTTGCTGTTGCACGGTTCAGAGTAAAAACTGTAACTGTGCGATTGGATCCTTCAAAGGGAAACCAGCGTAACCTGGAGAAAGATGAAAATCCATAGCAGAAAGGCAGTCTGAGCATCACGGAGCTGCAGAATGGACACCCTAAATTCAACCTGTAACTTTATTGGCTTCAGGCAGGCTGAGTATAAATGCACTCGACACTTTTAAAATCGTTTGATTTTATTATCAACTTTCCATCCGACAAATATAGACCCCTCCATGTTTGGCCGTCACATAAAATCTCAATAAAATGCTGTGAAGTCTGCGGTTGGAACATGACGACGTGTGAAAACACTGCAGGGTGTAAAAGCTGTTCCAGGGAACTGGAAGGCTTTTGAAAAGTCTCTGACACTCGACGCTTATAGGATTCCTCTATATTAACCAGAAAAGCACTCAGCCTATAACTTTTTGAGTTATTTTGTAAATCAGCTCAGGCATCCCTTCCTTGTTCCTGGTCGCTCTGCAGATGTTTCCTGAAAAATTCATCAAAATCTGTCATTAACTTTTTCTATTATATAAAATCGGATATTATACTAACTCTGGCAAAAAAAAAATTTAAATACGGTGTCCTTGGCGGTGGTAATTAAAAATAATCTGGTCCCTTTTAGACTCCAAATACCTGAAACTTAATGCATCCTCTCCCAGAATAAGATCCGTAACCAAAACACATGAACACACTTAAGTAAAGCAAAGGAACAGAGTCGTAAACAGGAAGTCATCCAGTCTGTCAGTCACCCTTTAGCAGGAGACACATCTGTTTAAACGGACCTGGAAACCGTTTTAATGAGACCAGCTGTCAACCTGTCAGGAGACATCGCCGTCATATTTCCAGGGATCCGCGAGCGTCTATCCGTCAGAAATATGGCCGGTTTTATTCCCAGACTTAAACTACATTAAAGCCATAATTCAGTCTGCAGGTTTTTGCTGTTTTTTGTTTTTATTTTCCAAGTATTTGGAATTCGGATAAAAATTTAGTTATGATGAAAACTTGGATATTTATTTGACTGCATGTCACGAGATCTAAATCAGATTATTTTTTATTTAATTAAAACTAAACTGAATTGAAGAGGAACTGGATTAGGTGTACTAGTGAATGTAAATATAGCAGTCACCAGTTAAAAAAACCCGAGATGTTTGTAATTTTATTTATAGGTACAGTTAAATTTAAGAGACAAAGTAAAAAAAATCTAGGAAACACACTTTAGGGATTTAGGGATATAAGAAAATATTGATATGCCAATATATGGAGTTACTTTATGTCACAATATGGTATCGCTATTCAAAAGCAAAGTATCGATTTTGAAGAATTTGAATTTAATCATTAGTTAAAATCATAATTGATTCACTTTTATTTATACAGCAATTCACAATAGACGGTGGCCTGGTAACTGTTGCTATGGAGTCCCAGTGGGACGCTAGTGATGCTACAGTACGCAAAAACGGGAGTAGGTGATCGTGATCGTATTTTACGTTTTGATGCCCACTGTTGTGACGTAATTTAGATTGATTTCGATTTTAAAAAATCAAGATCGTGAGACCCCTAATAACGGCTCCAAAAACCGTTTTCAACATCACTGACCCATATCAATATCGAACTGGATTGAATCGGATCAAATCTTATCGTGATAATTGATTCCAACTCTTGAGAATCGGGATCGAATCGATTGTTGAAATTTGGATCGATTCCCAGCCCTAATTTTGTTCAGTGTTTGTTTGTCTGTTAGGCTACGTTCACACCGCAGGTCTTAATGCTCATTTCCGATTTTTTTTGATCAAATCCAATATTTTCCTATGGTCGTTTTACACTACGGATAAAATGCGACAGCAAACGCGCTCCAGTGTGAACGTTTCACGGCTCCAAAGCGCCCCGCATGCGCAGAAGAAGATGAGACGTCACCATGGTACGTCACAGGCGACGCGCTATGTTTACGGAAGTAAAAATGGCGGCTACAGATGTAAGCGTTTTTTTAGCAGTCTATAAATTCTTGCACAGTGGGAACCAACGGAATTTTGACAAATTAATTAATAAAAACCTCCGTTTCTGTCCATTGACTCGCTCCCTCGCCAGTCTCGGTCGCCATGTTTGTTCGCTTGTTTTCCCCGGCGCTCATTATTGACGTCACCGACACGCTGTCTCGTGTCAGTGACGTAAAAGACGGATTTAAAGCGACGTGGCCGTTCAGACCTCAGCAGCTTTCAAAAACCTCAGATATGTATCGGATTCAGTACCACATACTGAAGTGACCTGGATCGGACTTGAAAAAATTTAGATTTGTGCCGTTCAGACCGCCAGAAAAAGATCAGATATGGGCTGCATTGGGGCAAAAAAGGCGGATTTGATGCGCTTTCACCTGCAGTGTGAATGTAGCCTAAGTTAGCAACATAACTGAAAAAGCCAAAAAAATGACTTTCAAAACTTTTCGCGTTTTGAGGAAATTTTCAGGAAATGTTCGCAGTGGGACCAAGAACAGGTGATCTAGATTTTAGGAGTGATTCTGAGTGCTTCTCTAGTTTACCTAATGGATTCTTTAATGGCGCAGAATAAGACGAAACCAGTCAATCCAAGTGGAAAAACCTGAAAACCTTTGTAGAGTTTGGAAATTAGTAAACGTTTGGTGTTGGAGACCGTTCATCCGTCTGAGCTCAATTTGAGCCCAGATTGATTTCCATGTGGAAATGGAAACACTAGTTCTGTGACTCAGCTCAGCAGCCGTCTGTGGGAGGGAAGCAGCAGCTAATAGAGACCTAAGATGACCCATGGGATGAGTAAAGTTGGGAGAACATGCTGCAGTAGCCATGGTAAACAAGCCTCAGTCACACGGCTGTGATCTAGAACCACAAAACCAACACAGAAACAGAAATCTGTGTAGGCTCACCACTCTCTTTTCCCTGAAGTCGATACCGACTGTGGTGATGAACTTGGGGTTGAACTTGTTGTCCGTGTAGCGGTACAGGAACGTAGTCTTCCCCACGCCAGAGTCCCCCAGGGCAAGGAGCTTTATAAGGTAGTCGTAATCCCCATCAGTCATAGTGATGACTGCCAAAAACCTGCAGAGAGAGAGAGAGAGAGAGAGTCAGAGATGCGACGTCACAGGAAGCCAGGTGCCATTAAGGAGATGCTGTCACACTGAGCGATGTTAGTGGGGATCACTGGGCCGTCCGGACCAGAACACCACTGGGCGGGAAAGTACTGCCTCTGTTTGCGAAGACGTCTTACGATGTCTCTTCAGGACAGCAGATGGAAAAGCAGAAGCTCAGACTCACGAGAGGGAACTTAAAACCTTAAATAAAACATAGAAACCTCAGACCAATTCCAGGTTTTAAACAACAGTTTGCAGCTTTAGTATGACCTTGGTCCTCTACAAGGTAACAGAGAAACCCACAAATCTAAATAACGTGCACTAGGGCTTGGTGAAACATGGCCTCAAATCTATACTAGAGGCCGACCGATATGGGTTTTTTAATGGCTGGTACCAAATTTGGTCGCTGATGGCCAATATCTAAAGCCGATCATTAAGCCCGAAATCCAAGGCATATATATATATATAAATACTTTTATGCAGCACATTAATTGTGAAAGACAACTGAACACTCACTGTGTACAATAAGTCAATAAAACTCTTTAAATATTTATTGAACTTCAAATATAAGACACTATAAAAACAAGCTCAAAGCAGTAACAAATGGTTTCAGAACAATAGCAAATAAAAACCAATCCGTACTAGAGATTCGGATCGACTACATCGCTCGCTTACTGCTTTTCTCCTCCTACGTAGTAGGGATAGTAGGGGGATTCGGATGCAGTGCAAGTCTGGATTGAAACGCTGTTATTGTGGGTATTGCTCTTTACAGAAAGGGGGCGCCCCTGAGTCAAAATCTGCTTGTGGCCACATGTACTTTGGGCTGGCCCTGTCCAAAACGTTTTTTTCTCCGCTACTTATGAATATCACAATGCAACTTTAATATTAAAAATCACTGGTTGTTGTCCAACAATGGAGGTTTAATTTGTAATTATATAGTAATCCTTTATCCAGTCAGTTTGTATTATTATTATATTGCCTCATGGCTAAAGGAGGTAAATTTAGAAACTAGATCACAAGATTCGAATCAGATCAGATGACTGAAGCTTTATTACAGGAGGGACCGGGTTCTTCCAGGAGTTGAAAATATTCTCCCTGCAGTTCAGACGATGACGGCATCGACCTGTCAGACTGAAATAAATATAGCCGACTGACATTTAGCCTGGAACACTTTCAATCAGCTCTCTGTCTTGTAGAAAAGTCTCCTAAGACTATAGTTTAGATAAACAACAATTCTTCTTCTACATGTAGGCATCACACGTGGGAACAATATTGTTAATGGTTCATACAATCTATTTAACAAAAAATTTCACTTCAACCACACAGTCGGAAGAGTCAGAAATATGTTCTGGGAATTTATGCACCAGGTTTTAATTAATGATCAAATCTTCAAATTATTCTAATCTTCACTGAAATCGTAAATGTATGCAACATGTTATACACAATTTCCTAAACAAAAACAGCTAGATCTGTGTGCGAAAACTAAGCACACCATTGTTGGTTCCAGTGATTTTAGGTGGGAAAGTGTCAGACAGGTTGGGCGATATGTTCTCAGATCTGTATCGCAATATAATCGAAAGCATATGCAAAAACAATTACTAAAAAGAGGTTTAGAACACCATTGAAGAAACATTTATTGTGCAAGATGAATTAACCTTTTAAAAAAGTTTTCCCCCCAAAAAATAAAAATGCAACGCAAGAATTGTCCCGACATAACGATGAAGATATTTTAAATGCGATAAAAGCTAATTGTTATATAGATGCACATATTTGAATTAAGTTTAAAATGTTAATTTTACTTGAAATGAAAAACAACGCATTTGAAACTTACAATACCTAGTGTAAGAATGAACAATGAATATCAATATTCGTTCCTTGCCCAGCTACTACAAAGTACATAGGCACAGCTTGATGACATCATCAGAATGTGCAATCGTGGTACGGCGGTATAGTCATAATAGCTGAATCTGCTACATCTACTACCCTTGCTACGTAGCCGGCGAAAAAGAGTATGCGAGCAATGCAGTAGATCCGAATCTCCAGTATGGATCGGTGGATGCTACGCTATCCCACAATGCAGCAGAAGCCCCGAAATCGTAGTAAGAGAGCGACCTCGCAAAAAGAATCAATAGACAGAGGAACCGTCAACCATTGACACGGCAGCAATATTGGCGCATAAATGTAAGTGTAGCGATGTTACTGATTACTTTCATTCTTTTTCGACAACTAAGTAAACGTTTAAGTTGATACGTTATTGTTTAACGGGACCACAGGCGACGTTACGTAACGTAAACATCCGGGTCAAAGGCCATGCAAAATGGTGGAGCAGTACGTCCGACTTCATGCCTACCACTCACTCGCTTGCTACAAAGTATTTATTATATATTTCTACCTTATACCTTTTATATTGCCCACGACTGGATAAATGTGCTTAACAATCACCCTAGGAAAGTAGGTATATAAAGGTCACTTCCAAAAAGTGTATAAAAAATAATTGGGGGCTTGTCCGGGATTTAAACCTTTTATGATATTTAAGAAGGACAGTATATTCCAGGTGATGACAATTAATTGTGTTAACACAATCCCAAGGCAGAGAGTCATCAGTAATCACCCATGGAAAGCAGGTGTTGCTACTTCCTGAAATAACTTATCAGACAGCTGCCAACATTCCCAGGAGTGAACGTCTCTGCAGATTAAGCCAAAGACCAGAGTTTGAGGCAAACAGAAATGACCAAACGTCCAGAAGCTCCATCTCAGACTCTACAAACTTCAGGTAGAAGGTTGAAGATTATGACAGGACAATAAGAAAACCAAGGAAACATCAGTAGAACATCTCTTCTCTCCAAACACCATTTTGCAGGACGACTTAGGTTTGCAAAGCTGCATCTGAGAGAAAGATGTTTGGACCGACAGAGGCCCAAATGTAGCATATCAGCACAAACGCTTCATACCTGCTGTAAAGCAAGGAGGTGGATGGAGGAGGATTGGGGTTCCCTTTTTTATATTGATATCATTTAATTTGTCTACAGCTGTATTGGCTGGATGTACCACAGGAAATGAAATGGAACTTCAGACATTTTATCAACAATATATTAAATCGGTTCAGCGAGTTTTATTTTAATAAAGTTGACACGATTTCTCCTATATTTAATTAAAAGAGCAACTGCATCTAGAATCTTCCTTTAATTACACAGAAAGTTTTAGTTTTTTGGTCAGATTTAGGAATGGTTATTAATTCACAGCTACCCTGTAATTAATCAGATAACAAATTTTTATAGTTTAACAGCCCTACTAACAATAAAAAAAAATAAGAGGGTTTTGGGAAGAATTTTGTATGTTTTCCATTCGTTAACCACCGGCACCGTTTCAAAAGTACGGGTTCGGCACCAGTATCGGATAAAACCTAAACGATACCCATCCCTACTTCTGAGTTAGTCCGGTAGTTTGAATGCTTTGTTCCAACTGTAACACCAGTTTTATGAAAATTAGGCTAAACTTGTATTTGTTTGTTTATGTTCTGTACAGCTGAAATTAAAACAGAGAAGCAGCACCAATAGAATATGTAAGATAGCGGCTCAGTTCCGTGATTATTCCAGGAACCAGACACAGTACATCAGAACTGATCAGTACTTCGGTCTTGTTTTTTATTTAAACCTTTATTTATCCAGGTAAACTGCTGGAGAACCACTTCTCATTTACAAACATGACCTGGCCAACAGTTTGCATAAATAAAATAGATTAAAAAAATACAATTAGGGCTGCAGCTATCGATTCTTTTTGTAATCGATTAATCTAACCCTTTATCGATTCGATTGATCTGATCATTCATTAAAGTTTTTAAATAACCAAAACAGATCAGGCATAACGAAAAATTTTGTGGCCGTAAAATAATCAAGAATTTTTTTTTTTATCTCTGAAAAAAACAGAGAACTCCAACTCAGACATTTGGCTCCAAAACTAAACCCATTTACAGTATTTATTTATTTATTTGTTTGACAAAATAACAGTCAACAACAATAATGTAATTTAATAAACTAAACATTTCATCTACTTTTTTGAATAGTTGCAATGTTTTAGTGATGTTTTTTTTCTTCACCAGTCACTTAAATTGTTGGAAAAACGAGCCGAGTTTCAGACGACATTATCACATAAACCGTAGTAAAACAAAATTACTTTAAATGTCCTTTTAACAGCTGAAAACTCTAAAATGTGAGCAGCTCAGATTGGGTTCCCACTAGAAGATTTTATTTTGGTGCTACAGTTCCAAACCCACCCTGGGCCCCTTTTAGCCCCTCTTTATTAACTTCCTGGATACGCCCATGCTCAGCAGCACTGAACATTTAGTAATAATCACTTATTAATCATAATAAAAACTCACAGGAGTCTCTGTTTCAGGAGAGAGTATTTTTTTTTCTTGCTTTTGGTTGCAGCATTAAGTCTGTTGATTTTAAATGTTGGAGCATTTTTTGTCGCAGATAGTGACGTTACGGAACTTAAAACTCTGTTTTCATCCGTCCACAAGCAGATAAAACAGAGAAAAACGCAGTTCTCCACTTTGGCCAGAGTTTTTTAAAGATTCGTTTTTTGCTGCCGAAAATCTGCGTTTACGTGTGGATGAACGGGCCAAACCGTAGAAAAATATCTCCGTATTGTGAGATACCCGGCTACGTGTGGACAAGGCTCTCTTACCATTGAATGTGAATAAAGTTTATTACGTAAAAACATCAAAGCTGAACATCATATCTAGTCAAACAGCATCATTAAATTGCTACAAATGCAGTATTATAATTAGTGAACATCAGTGTATACAGGCTTTAGGTTACGTTACCTTGTTTCAGCGACGCTTGGTGAAACGTGTGGATGTTTTCTGATCGTTGAGCTCCTACTGCTGTGGTACACCAGCTCTACTTTGCAGTAAATACTCTGTACTTTGTTCTCTTCTTTTTTTTAGAATGTAACGATCCCAAACGGTAAAATTTTTTCCCGTTTATGGGCATCTTTATCCTCCGCTATCGTGCCAACTTAATTCAAACTGTATCAGGCGCTGCTGCTGTGCTTTGCCTAGGTACGTCCGAAACAACGGTCCCTGTGAAACAATCAGATTTCTGCGCGTCATAGGAATATAACGAGGCTTCGAGGCAGTCTTTGCCATAGCACAATTGTACATTAAAAGAAGTAGTAATAAGAGGTATTATTCGTAATTTTGTCCTTAATTTAGATGCTATTCTTAATTCCTTAATTCATTTTTTTTACTTTTCTTCTTGTATAAATCCAATGCTTATATTGCCTGTGACTTTACTCCTGTCCCACAAAGGGGACCTGCAGCTGTAACAGCAGCAAACTGACTAATAAAGGATTATTCTACATAGCATGGTTGCAACTTAATATACATTGGTGTTGTAATCTGTGTTCGGTGGGCCTTCTATCTGAATGGGCGGTCCGATGGCGCCAGGCCTGGTAGAGTGAATAAACGTATATACTGAGTTACATCAACATCACAGTCTTCCCCATCAGCAGAAACAGGGAAATTATAATTAAACTGTTTTTTGGTCCGAAGAGAGAAAAATAAGTCGAAAAAAAAAAAATCAGTTTGTTTAATTTGCAGGAAAAATATCTAAAAATGCAGAAAATCTATATTTTTACAACAAAAACTAAATTTTTTAAGTGTCTTGTGAGTTTTGTGTCGTTACACCACGATTTTTTATCCGATAGTGAATACTTTCTAAAAGGTCGACAGGGCCTTTAAGTTTGACTGATGTGTTTGACTTAACCCAATCAGAGGAGCGATTTGTTTTCCATCTCCTGCTGTCGTTAACAATCTGTTCTCCGAAGCCACCGATCAATACCTGCTGCTAACACTGATGAAGGCTGTCCTTTAACTATTCAATTATCCAGGACGCCCAGATGGTTTGCAGTGGATCGTCCCACAGAGGGGGAAACGGCAGGAACATCACAGTGGAGTCTGGAACATTCACTGGTGAATAATTCACTGCAGCGTGGTGCTCCGGCTCTACGCTGCCACGTTACCAACTCAAAATTTAAACACGCAGTCGCATTTAAAAGAAAGCACACACTCTAACTCGATAACAAAAATGATCCGACCTGCAACAGGTGATGAATTTGGCTCAACCTAACAGATTCTAGGGAGTTAAAAAGATTAAACAAAGCAACAAACGAGCAAAAACTGTAAAAGTAAATTTCAGTGGCAAAGTAAAAGGAAAGAATTACACATTAAAGGGCTAAAAATAAAAATATTGCCGTGGTTATTAAAAATGGAAGCTCTAATCGGATATGTTTTTGGCCTCAATTTGAAGGAACTCTGTGTTTAAGCGGTTTTACAGTTTTCTGTAACTTTGTTTCCAGCTTAGAAGAGAATAAAAGCTGAAAGCTGCTTCTCCTCGTTTGGTTCTGATTCTGGGGAAGGTAGAACCTGAGGACGTAAGTGATCCGGAAGGTTTTCAGCACAAGGACAGATCTTGAATGCATTTTCTTGCTTAACCACTCGATTAAATATAGAGTATAGATAAAAGAGCGTAAGAATGTTGCTGTAAAAAGTACCTTCCTGTTATTTACCGGCTTATTTGTTTAAGAACTGCAGCCAGAAAGAACATTGTGTCATTTTGTGATAGAAGAATGAGGACCTAAACACTTATCTTTGATGAGAATGATTTAATGAGGAAACAGGGCAGAGTTACAGAAGTGAGGACATCGGAGAGCTGAACAATACTGGAGAAGAGTGAAGAGCGGCACCAGGGGAGATAATCAAGGATAAAATGGATGCAGGTGGGATGGGAGTGGCAGGAGGAAAACATAGAGGGGGTACAAAGGAAGGACGGGTAAAACACAAAGCAGAAAGAAACCAAGGAGCAAACACCGCTGGGCAGCTTTGAAGCCAAACCGGAAGGGACAAAAATAACAGTAAGACCCCAATCATCCACTAATTGTCTGGCTCCAAGGGGCAAGTTCCCATCGACTCCCATGTCCACAGCCTGGTCCAAAAAAATAATTTTAGGTTGAATAAGTCCGGTTTACCAACTCTGAGGGGGAGGACACTTTTTATAACTCATCAGTTTATATGTAAATTATGAATAATTATGGGGCGTGACGTTTTGATCAACAGATTTCAAATGAATCGCCAGCGCTAGCGGCGGTGGCTAACAGCTAGCTCCAGGTAAGGCCGCAGCCTCAAGGTCATTTTAACAGTCTGGGCTATTTCGTTTCTCCAAACTTGACCATTGCGTCCTCAATGTTTATTAATGTTTAGATGTTAATCGTGCACTTATTGGACAAAAATGGCTGCTGTGGTATCGATTGCATTAACAGAAAGTAAAATTATATTTCTGCCGTACGTTTATGATAATGCTGTCAAAAAATGGTTGAAATCAAATTTCTTCTTTGCCTAGTGACATTTAAAATATTTCATCAATTAAACATCACATAGCCGTAGTGAAAGTTATGGACCAGCAACGCTTCATGCTTTTATTTGACAGAACTAGTGAATCTGCCTAGAAGGCAGAGGGTTAGCAGAGTCGCGGGTTTTTGGCTAAAAGCGCCCGCTAACCTACGTTAGCTCGTCGCTACATCGACTCGGAGTGTCAATCATCCGCCCCCACTCTCAGCTCCACCTCTCTGGCCATTTTTTTTTATTTTCCCACGCGTGACGAGATGCTAACAAAGCCAAGATGGCGGAGGTGGAAACCGCCGAGTTGGCTTCAGCTCTTCAGAAACCTACAGGTGACCTCTCTGTCCATCGAATCTACAGTCTATGAAATAAACTCAAGTAAGTATTAATCATTTTTAATTGATTATAATAAAACAGAAACAAACCCTGTAAAATGAACAACAAAATGCAATGTAAAGAAATTTTAAAAGCAAAAAGGGGAAACTCAGAGGAATCCGTGGTCCTAATAAATGAACCTTAAAACAATCCAGAATATGAGACTCTGATACTGAAAATAATGAACTTCAGTCAGTAACACCATCCACACAAAGGAGTGTTTCTCTTAAGCCTAGTTTTTACTTCTCCGTCTTTGTCAAAACAGATTGACACAATGCCATTATCCCTCGACGCAAGGCCTCTGCATCATGTAGGCAAGAACGGAGGGAGTAGAGCCCAGTTTTCTAACTATCCGTCAACGGAGAGCGTTTGCCTGTGATTGGTCAGCTCAGCAACAGCTGCAAAATCTTTTCACCAGAACGGGGCTCTATAGTCGCTGTAATCAGTAGTTAATGCAGCGTTTGTGCTCGGAGGTGTAATTCGCGTGGTGTGTTTTAATAGTTATACCAAGTGACCAATCTGGTCGAAGCACTACCTTGTTGTCAAGTTAACTAGTGAACGGTATATTTAATTGTTTTTATTATTATTGTTTTGATAAAACAAAAAAGGAATCGAAACTCAATGTCGTTTAATATATCGGAAATAATCGCGATCATTTTATATTTTCATAAGCACCCAGCCCTAATGCTGCATTAACACCAACCCCAAACGTCAGCGTCAGTTGCCCCAAGATTACATGTAAAGTCTACGGTCGAGTACGTCAGAGTCTCTGCGGTGCTTTGTGTAAGTTTGCTCCGTCAACTTCACTTGCGTTACATACGGCAACGCAGCAACACAGAAGTTCAGCTAGCTGAACTTTAGACGGACACAAAGCAGTTAACGCAGTGCGGCAACCAATCAGAGCATCTCACTGTAGTTATGTCACTATACACGTATCTTGAATGAAGCGCGGGTCCAGTTAAATCATTTTCAACAAACGCAGATTTAAAAAATCATAAATAACACTTACCGAAGTCAGATGAACAGGCGCTCCTAAGGAGGAACAGAGAACCTGTAGTTGGTGTCCTGGTAGGAGATTTGAGCTCTGATGCGGCCCAGGAGGTCGTAAAATTAGGCGCGGGACAGACGGAAGTAGCGCTGAAAGCGAACCTCATCCATAAGCAGCTCCTGGAGCAAATGGTTAAACTCCCCAAACTCAGAACGCATCTGAAGAATGAGCGCTGATGCACCCGATGTCAACGTTGTCTAGCTTTATCTACCAAATAAAGCCAAGCCACTTTCTCGTTCTGCGTTTCTCGATCTGCCATAGTTCACAAACGACCGGCAACAGAGGAAGCCCCGCCCACGCGCTGTTTTTTTTCACAGAAGCAGGCTATGGAAGCCAAAAATTAATCGTCAAAATTAATCCGTTGAGTCCGTTGCCTGACGCAGACAAACTGTGCGGTGTGAATGCAGCATAAGCCTAAGTCTCCTCCCCTTCCTGTCGGCCCTAATGGGTCCCCTGACCGAAAAAATAATGAATGGAAGTCAATGGAGTGATAAAAGTAATTTTCTGGTCCACTTTGTCTTACATCCTGAATCACACATATGTTGTACTTCGATTTAAATGATAACTAATGATGTACGTTTGGACTGTGTTTGTCCAGTGATTTGGGATTTTAAAAATTCGCAATTAAAATTCCTACAAATCGGAAGTCGCATTTATGACGTCAGCGAGCTAACGCTAGCTAGCACTAGCTAGCACTTGAAACACTTACCGAGACCTTGTAGAGCTTCTCCTCCATGCTGGTTCTCACACCACCGACTGTTTCTCCCCCAGCATGGCTGCGACTTTCCACACGGTCAGATTTATAGCGGTTTTCTCAACATTTAATGCTCCTTGAGTGTTTAAACAAAAAAACCCTAAAGTAACTTTTACCGTCAGTTAAACATTTGTAATTTATCCACATCAAAATGTGTCTTGAAAATTCGCAGACATTCTATGTTTCATCGGTGCCGCATTTCGAACGTGATCAGAAAAAAAAAACATTCATCGCTTCGTTGACTATCGTTAAGCTGCCATGAAAAGTCAGCACCCCCTGCTGTCCTGGTGGGGAATTGCTTTGCAACACTGACACTCCAACAGAGAATTATAAACGATTAACGTCTCCGTCCCTACGTCTGCATCTACTGTAGGTGCAAACTCACTGACGGAGAAGTATAAACTATGATTTAGAGAGATGCAATCCTGTTAGACAACAGCTGCTTATCTAAGATAATGGGTGTCGTGTTCTCTGTTTTATTTAGTTAATTTATTTTACTTTTGGCGTTTGCACAGCAGGAAGGTCTGGAGACTTTCTGCATATTCTCTCATGGATAAATTATTGCATGTAAAATAAAAATCCTGCTAATCACGTCTCATAGAGAACAGTTTCCTCCTAAAAGCTGTAGTTGATTCGGCTGAATTTTTAGATTTTAGGTTTTCACTGTTTCTGCAGCTTTGGAGCCTGACAGTCAATTAGACCCTGCACAAAAAGCTGCGGCATCATTCTGGTTTATCTCCTGCGTGGCCAGTAGTAGCGGCGTAACAGACTGTGTTTACAGAGAAGCAGCAGCGACATTTCCCTCCGAATCAATATGCTCGGCATCTCTGTGAGAGCGGTCGCAGCGACGCGCCACAGTCTGCCTCCTGTGGGCCGCAGAACTGCCAGACGGTCGTAGACGCGGCAGTCTGGTCCGCGCTGCGTGGTCATGAAGGAAACCTTTCAGGACAACATTAATTTCATTGCTCCCAGCCACATGCAACCTGATCAAAAACAGAACATCCAGATTCCAACAAATGTGGAGAGACAATTGAGCATTGTGCTGCATCCTGCCCTCATGACTCTAATAGCTGTGATAGTTTCACTTTAACCTCGTTACATGATTTACCAGCCGTGCACAGATGGGATTGTGGCTGAGGGAAGATTGGGTGAATAATTTTCTTTTAGTGAGGTTTTCTGGGGGGGGATAAAACCAGCTGAGGAGGGTTATGACAAACCAAACAGCATGCATATTGAATGGTTCAGTATTAACTTCCTCCATCTATAGTCCCTTACCAAAACTTTATATAACTTCATCAACCAACCCCCCCCCCCCCCAAAAAAAAATTTGTTAAGAAAATTGGATCGCTGTAGAAGAATAAAAAGTCAAATTAAACATTGGAACAGCAATAAAAATAAACTGAAAAATCGAAATATAATGTATGGATGAATGATAAGAGACTAGTTGATACATGGATGGATTGTTGGTAAAATTATGGTGTCTTTAGAAAGCAAATTAACGGCATAAAAACAGAAGAAACGTTTGTCATTTAGCTGTGTACTGAACATATTCGCTGCTCCATCAACATTTCATCCCAAACCGGTTTATTTTCTTGTTAAAATGTCGGTAAAAGATGCTGGGTTTTTTTACAAACCGCCATAAAGGCCTAACCTATTTTTAGCCTAAACGCGATAAATCCTCTCAGCTAATCAGAATTCAGTGAAAGTTGTACGTTATGTTTTATTAAAGCGGGAAAGCGGTGGGCTGACCTGAAACCTGAGGTACTTCCAAAGCAGACGTCTGTTAAGGCTGCAAAAAAAAAAAGGTTACAACAAGTGTGTCTGATGCTGTGAGCGCTTTTTATTATGATGCAAAGTAACAGGTGACCGACTCATACTTGCCAAAACTACAGATTTTCCCAGGAGAGTCCCGAATTTCAGTTCCCCTCCCGAAAACCTCCCAGAGCCGACATTCTCCCGAATTTCTCCCGATATCTGACTGCGTCCCATTTCATGTTCGCTCCCCGTTTCTTATGTGAGAGGGATGGAGAATAAAATCTGTTACATTTTTATTTTGCCAAAGAAGGAGCTCTGAGGTACAGTTTCCTCATTTCAGTCATGAAAATCCATCTACTGTTGGTGAAATTCGACGTTTTGAGTCCAAAATAGGTTTAACTACGTGATTCGTACGTTTGAGGGAAACAATCAGCTGTAATTAGTGACGCAAAAACGAGCCGCAAGTTTTCACAACGGTCTTTATGTGACTGACAGAAGCTGTGGTTTCAGTTACTTTTTAAATCTTCAGACATATTTAGGATTAAAAAACTGTTTGAACCGCCCTAAAGTCTAGTTTCCTTCCCTTTTGGATGCCTGATGGTAACTTCATCAGTGGATCAAGGCTTTTTCTTCCAGCTCTTTGAGCCGATCCTTCTCGTGTTTCGGCAGAAAACAAAGTTACAGCAAAATCAACAAACTCAATGCAGCGCTGCTACCAAAGTAAGAAAAAGTACTTTCTCCAGACACAGAGACTCCTATGAGTTTTTAAAATGATTAATAAGAGATTATTCCTGCTGCTGAGCAGGGGCGTATCCAGGAGGTTAATAAAGAGGGGCTAAAAAGTTTTAGCTGAAAATTGATAATGCCATCAAATTCGCTCAGTCCGTGTCGTGCTGTGTCTGTAGTTATGAATGTATCCTTGATTGGCTTCCATAACTGGATTCACAAGACTCTAAGCTTTCCAATGATATAAAAGTTAAAGTGGATTTATACACAGAAGTGGTCCAAACTCTGAAACTGTGAACTAAAAGAATTGTGCATATCATTCTCTACATCTGCTTCCTCTTAGTTAAACCTGAGCAAGCGAAGCTGCAGCCATACGGAGTCTCGATCCAGGCCCACGAGATCCCAGCAGAACATCCCTCCTCCTCAATCTGCCTCTCGTTCGTTGCTTATCCAGTTAGAGGTCATGTGACGAGTCAGCTGACTGGACGTGTGGCGGAGGACGGGAGAAAAACAGAACGTTCTGTCTGTCCTGCTTTTAAAACGCCCCCAAGGCTCCTGGAAGTGATTTGACCCAAATGTTTATCTTGAATGCTTCCATTAAACCCCATTTTGAACTCGTCTAGGGGAATCGGATGTGATTCTGTGACAGATTTAATCCTGACAGCACCAGACTCTAATATGTTGGAGGGAATATTGTTAGAAGCTGCATGGGAGAAACGCTTCTCCATAAGTTTTTTTTTACAGAAAAGCAGTGGATTAGAATCTAAGTACAGCCCAGGTTGATTAAAACATTTCATGTTAGACGATACGGACCAAACGTTATATCCAATATATACATATGGATATTTTTTCTTCTCAAAGTATCGACAAAAGAAACAATATGCATCTTTTATTAACATAGAGATGTAGATGTACATTAGAAAATAAAGTATCGGCATTTATTAATAATATATCTTTCTTGAGAATAAAATGTTTTATTTTTACGAACCAAAACAGTTATAGCTTTGCTATAAAAAAAAAATTGAGTAAGGGTGGGAGGGTTTTGAAATTAAGTCCAAGAGCTTTTTTTTTCTTTTGTTAAAATTTAAATGTCATACATTGTTGAACTCCCCAAACATTTGGAAAGTTCCTTGAATGCACCACAGGTGTAAGATGCAGCGCCACCGTAGCTGTGCAAATATAAAAATATAAAAATTCTAAGAATCGAATCGATTCACAAGTACAAAAATCGGTTTAATTGTTTAACATAGTTCACCCTTTATTTACAGCTAAAATAGGAATTAAAAATCCAGACAGCCGTTTTAAGCATAGGCGGAGATCCCGGGGGGGACGGGGGGGACACGTCCCCCCCTCACACAAAGTTGTCCCCCCCACAAAAGAAGTTATTGTAAACACATGCATGCTATCAGTCAAACTGTATTGTCTTCTAAAACCACAACAAAAAAGTTAGTCTGCAAATACAAAACAATGTGTTTTTAATTGTTGAGAAATTATAGTCCACCCCCCTTATTTCTCAAGTTGGTACGGTCGGTCCACACACGCTGTTTTCAACAGGCGGGGCTGCCGGCTCTCACCCGCTAACAGCTTCACAGCAGCCCGCAGGCTTACAGGAGGCGGGAATCAAAAGCCAGCGGTTTCCAGCAGTAAGTCATTTAATTATCATATGCTGGTTCTACAAACTTAAATATGTATGTCAAATGTGGTCATATTATGTCGAACATAGACACCGATTACTGGGCGATAGCTTTAGACTTTGATCACCGGTCGGAGATCCCTTTATGACAGACCACCACCACAGTAAAAATAAGTTGTCACTTCATGTTCACTGGTCATTCCAGGATTATTCCACTATTATTTTTCCATTCACTAAGGTGACCAAAAGTTCCTTTTCCCGGACACGTACGCTTTCACGGTCTGCCTAACTAACTAACTGGTCCGATGTATGGAATACCACAGCGTTTAACCGCTCTTATCACGTCTTCCCCAGGCTCTGCAGTTGTTTACAATAGTGCAGGTGTAGCTTAGGGATGAACTGGTTGCAACAAATGTGTGGTGGAGGCACGTTGCTCAAAGCTCTCTGTGTAAAACATAGAGCCGAAGATCCCGTTGGCCACACAGACCCAAAAACACTATGAAAACTGAGAAAAGTGAGAGATCGATTAAATTCAAAGATAAACTATAGAGTATTTATATGTTTAGTGTATTTGTAAAGTAAACGTTTTTTATTTTTAATTATTAAAATGAAACAAATATTTCAAGAATATATTTTTAGATTTTGTGTATCTTTTCGTTCAGTAGGACTTAGATAAAGTTATTAAATATTACAGAGTTATTCTCTAATAGCCTACAAAAATTTCTATGATTTATTAAAGAGATTTCAGTCATTTTGATACTTGACTTGATTTTTGAAGTAGTTTGATGTTATTAGCCTTGAAAGTGTTTCTGTAATAATGTTGGAACTTCTTCATGCTTACATTTTTGTAAATCTACTTTGACTGTTGTGGAAATTAAGACATTTTGTTGAATGTGGTCATAAAGGCATCAATTCATAACATTATTTAACATGCTGAAGGCAAACTATGCAAAACCAGATGCAAAGAAGCAGGAGAGAGCATTTTTATTATGTCCCCCCCAAAAATTACTCTCTGAAATTTTACTGTTTATTGTCCCCGCCAAAATTGAAATGGGATTTCCGCCCCTGGTTTTAAGGCTTATTCTTGAAAGTGTTTTTCCTGTTAAACTATTTACCCAGCGTTAAGTCACTGAATTACAGCCATGTGATTAAGATAACAGCTCAAAGAAAATGTTTATAATAGCGCCCACCCATATCTATATCGAACTGGATCAGACTGAATCCGATTGGCTCATGATGATCGATTCTAACTCTTGAGAATCAGAATCGAACTGATTCTTGAAATTTGAATCGATACCAAGGGGCAAACTCCACCCGCAGAAAGTGAAGCCAACCCGGAAGTGACAAAAAACTGCAGTTCCTCCCTCATCCACTGGGGGCTGCCTCCAAAAAGGAGCAAATTCCCTTTGACTCCCATGTTAAAAAGGCCAACTTTACAGCAAAAATAAACATGTTTACAGCCTGGTTCAAAAAAACATTTACGTTAGATAGTTCAGGTTTACCATCATGATAACTCTGAAGGGGCAAATTTATTTCTAACTTCTCCGTTTGTTTGTAATTTAATTGTGAAATTATGAATAATTAGGGGCGTGTCCTTTTGACTGACAGGTCCGTCTAGGCTAACGCTGGTGGCTAATGGTGGCTAACTGTAGCTAATGGTGGCTAACGCTGGTGGCTAATGGTGGCTAACTGTAGCTAATGGTGGCTAACGCTGGTGGCTAATGGTGGCTAACTGTAGCTAATGGTGGCTAACTGTAGCTAAAGGTGGCTAACTGTAGCTAACAGCTTGCTCCATAGTCTGCTGTCCCCCTCTGCTTGCGGGGAAGCTCTCGACAGCCTGGGACTAACGTAAAGACTTCAGTCATTTGGTGTTTCTGAACTCCACTATCAGTTGCCTCTGCAGTTTTTATTCCGTTTTAAATGTTAATGTGCAATTATTGGACAAAGACGGCTTTCTGTGGTGTTGATTACAGTAACAGACAGTCCAAGAAGTCTCTGCTTTGGGGGGAGGCTTCATACCGGCTGATGCTTAAGCTGTGGGGGGGTTCTGTCAGGTGGCAGAGAGGAATGCTGTTCTGGTCGGAGCTTTTATCTCTTTCTTCACGCGAGTTGGAGCAGGCGATCGGTCGGGTAGCAGCAAAGTCGGCAGGACCGGGACGCCGCGGCAGACCCGGTCAGAGCGGGAGACGGCTAGATGATCAGTCTGGAAGGCTACAGAGTTGGACCCTAGACAGACTGGATGAACGCTGGTTAGATCAGTACTGGTGTGAGGAACACAGCTGGAGGCATAAACTAATGGAGGAGATGTGAGGTGAGTTAAAAGCCTTTTATTTTTTTTAGAGGATCGGAGTTTTCATGATGACTTTTTTGCTGGATGTGTTGTTAAGATGAGCTCGTCTATGTCCTCACCCTCCACCGATGGTAATGGAAATAACACCATATTAGGCAGTATTGACCCGACCCATTTAACCGCGGTTTCTGGCTCAAACCGTCTGGAGCCTACGTTAGCTTCAGTTAGCTCCTGACTAGCTTCTGACTAGTTTGTAGCTACGTCGGCTCGGAGCGTTAACCCTCCAACCCCAGCCTCACAGCTCCACTCTCAGCTCCACCTCTTTGTCCATTTTTGGAGTTTCTGAGAGTGACGAGGCGAGTGACGCGGACAAGATGGCGGCGGTGGGAACCGCCCAGTTGGCTTCATTTTTGCTCTTCAGAAACCTCTGGGTGACGTAAACCAGGGTTTGTCTAATTATATATAGTCTATGATCAATACCCAGCCCTAAATATAAAATGACATCAGGTAATTCTTGTTTCTTCGGCTACTTTCACACTGCAGGTCTTAATGCTCAATTCTGATTTTTTTTTTATCAAATCCGTTTTTGTTTTTTTGTGTGTGTTTTTTAAAAACATTTTTTTATGTTGTTTGTTTACAGGCAAAGCAATTTATGTGTACAGCACACTTTCAACACAAGGAATTTCAAGCTGCTTTAAATGAGGAAAATTGGAACACAGCACAAATAATTTTGAGGATTTAAAATACAAGAAAGCAATTACAATAAGACAATTATTTTATTAAAATGTAAGGACAAACCGGTAAAAAAAAGCTGTACTTTATTCACTAACTGATCTTGCTGAAAAAGCTCACAGTTCTTCCTTTTGAAAAAAAAAATAAATACAAGAAAGCATTTACAGTAATCAAGACTATAATTTGTGTAAAAAATAAAAACAAGCAAGTAAAAACAGTTACTCATAGGTGAGTCTAAATAGGTAAGTTTTAATCTTAGACTTAAAAGAGTGTTACTAAAATGCGACGGCAAACACAGTCCAGTATGAACGGTTCACGGCTTAAAGCGACCCTCATCCGGAGAAGAAGACAAAATGTCGAACACAACATGCTCCGTTGACGGAAGAAAAAAAGTATATATAAAAAACATATATCCTTATAATTATAATCATTAAGAATACTTGAATCTTGGAGTTTATTTATTTGACAAAATAACAGTCCACAGCAATAATGTAGGTTAAGAAATTAAACAGTCCCTCCACTTTTTGGTGAAAAACCTTTTGTGTAAAAAGGTTGCAATGTTTTTTAATATGCTTTCAAATCACATTGTCACATATGTAATTTTAACATGACGACTGCTCAGATTGGGTCCCCACTAGAACAACACCTCTGCTTTTATTTTGCTGCTACAGTCCCATCCATGCATCTTTAGCCCCTCTTTATTAACCTCCTGGATACGCCCCTGCTCAGCAGCGCTGAGGAGTTTAGACGATTAGGAATAGTCACTATTAATCAGTCCAGAAACTCGTAGGCGTCTCTGTGTCAGGAGAGAGTGAGAAAGTATTTTTTCTTAGTTCAGTTACTAGTTACACAAGAATAATAAAAATTGCTTCAATTTTTTCTTTTAAAATAAGATTTACTGTACAAAAATTTATGAATACAACCAATGATCGTAGGCTATCTATAAATGAGCTCTGTCGAATCGGATCTTGACCCTAAAATCAAAAATCAAATCGAGGCTTTAGATATTCGTGACACCCCTAGTCATAAGGTAATCTCCAAACAACCTGACGTTAAATCTCAGGCCTTACCAAGGTTACGGTTGTGTAGTTTTAATGGCTTATGTTAGTTATTTCTATCATGACCTGATATCTAAAACTCTAGAATAAAGCAGCTGTAGAAAAACCAAACCTCAGATCTTATAAGCTCTTGCACGAATATTAGCTTTGGTCAAATGAACCTTGACTGAATCATCTTTGTTAAGAAAGATCTACAGAGAAACCTTGAAGTGCTATTTTGAACATTTTACACATTAATTATCTCCTGACAAGCTTGAAGTACAGAAAAACAACAACTGAGAGCTGCGATGTGTCAGCGAGCAACAAATTGGGTTCAGTAATTTGTTTAAAGTGCCCCTTGGGAATATAATTTCTGAAGGAATGAAGGGTGAACTGATCATTAAACCTCCCTGCTGACCCAAAACCAGCTTCATTCTGCTGATTCAGTCACAGAAGACCTCTGGGTTTGAGCTGAAAGGAATAAATCTGTCCATTTGAGAGCAAAAAAAGAAAGCGAACGGTTCAAAGGAGCTCCCTGAAGAGTTAAGAGACGAGGGTTTCTGCAGGATGCGACGTTCCCAGCAGCAATCTGACCTCCATGGCTCTCAAACAGAAGAAGCTTTGCAAAACCAGGAATGCACATAGCGTAGTGTCCGTGTTACATTGAGACAACCATAACTGCAAGTCTTCATGAATCGGAGTCAAAGTCAGAGGGGTTTTATGGGAGCCTCCCTACAATAGTGCAGTTGTCTGTTTCCTACAATAAATTCTCAAAACCTATCCTGCTGCATTCGAGTCCTCTCTCAACACCAACTAGAGATGGTCGGTATGACAAAATGTTCGTATCACGGTATATTTTTTTAAAACGGATCTGTATTATCGTATTTGACGGTATTTTTTTCCATTAATACCATTAATATTAATCCATTAATAATATAGCTTGGCTTAACATAGCCCATTTTAATGTCAAATGGACTGCATAATGTTTTTCCCAGACAGGTAAATGCTATGAAAGTAAAATGATTATAATAGTCAAAAAAAGAGTAGACGCTCTTGATGCTCTAAGGCTGGAAATATACTTATTTTTTTAACCTCACGTTGATCCAAGCAGCAGGCTGCTTTGCATGTAGTACTGGAGAATTCCACTAGGGGGAAGAGTACAGAACTCAGACCTGATAAAGTGCCGAAGTAGAAAAAAACAAACATGGCGACCATATGAGATTATTAGCTGGTTAATATTCAGATAATAGACCAAAAGACGGCAGCAGTATCATAGATGGTATGTAAAACATATTTACCGCTAATTTATTTCCTGCTGGTTTTGTCGCTGTTTTCCACATGTACCTACAGACTGTAAAATAACGCAAATACACTCCCCCCTACTGGTTACTCGCAATAGTACTTGTAAAAGATTTGCTGTTTGGTTGTTTTCTTATAGTACAGAGCCCTATAGGACATTTTTAGACTAGTTTATGATCATTGGTTTTATTCATTATATTTTGTACAGTAAATCTTATTTCCAAACACATATAAGTGATGCAAATTCCATTATTCTTGTGTAATCTATCACATTAGACATTAATGGTCAAATTAAAATATTTTATTTACAATATTATCGTATTTACAATAAATGGTTACACTTAGAAGTGTAACAATCTTGTTTAAATTGACAGTGTGTAGTTTTTCCAGTACATCTTTGAAAATAGCATTACCATTAAAATATAATGTAATAATAATTACGTAAAGCACATTAATTGCAAAATATTGGCGATCTTGTATAATATGAATTTAAAAAATCTGTTTTAAAACACATAGGCGCAGGTCCTATTTTCAGGGGAAAGCCATTTTAGATGACATCTTTACTTCTACAGGAGCCCGGACGGACAAAGCGCACAGAACACGCCCGCTATTAAGACATTGATTTCCCCTCAAAAAGCAAAAAAGTTTCTCCATAAATACATTTTTACCTCTTCGCTAGTTCCAAGCGATGAAAGAGAGACTGATGTTCTCGTCATGTTGCTGCAAATAGATAATTCTCAGGGAATTGAGCGTTTGAAAACAGCACTAGATGGACCTCCGTTGTTGAGTTTCTTACTCGAAGACACAGATACCGATGTTTGTGATAAATTAGGTATGCACTGCCCCCTACTGGCCAAAAATTACACACTGTGCCTTAAAATAAATAACGTAAATGATTAGTAAGAGAGGATGGCTGCCATCTAGTGACTTTTTTTTTATAGTTACACAATGGCCCATCGGAGCGAGCAAAATGCAGCTAACAGCGGTCCTCTTGTTTACTATGCGAATGTCAAATAACTCGCCGGGAACTCAAAATTTTCTCACTGGTTATTTGAGAGTAGAAGGTGTTACTTTAGCGCCGCTTCCGTTCTTCTTCTTCATCTGTCTCTAGCCATGGTTTAACTGTAGCTTAGCAAATAGCTACTTGCTAGCGTCAGCTAATATGCTCTGTAGAGGTGTGCTGTGTTCATTGAGATGTTCTTATTGTGATATAATAATATCACCAGGTGTTGCGAGTTGTAGGAGAACTGGTGAGAGTTACTTACTAGGGAAAATGCAATGTATGGTTCTTTTTAACGAGGGGATTCTGAGTAAATAGACGGCTGCTTGCTAACTGTTGCTGCGGAGTCCAAGTGGGACGCTAGTGACGCTACAGTATGTAAACATGGGAGGAAGTGATCGCGATCCTCTTTTAGATTTCAATGCGCAAGATCGTGACATAATTTCGATCGATTTTGCTAAAAAATTACAATTGTGACACCCCTATTTAAGCCTGACCTTTTAAGTCGATTAACTTCTAAACTACAGACGTGGATGCTCTTTTTGGAATTACTTCCTCTGGGTCAGCATTGTGTAGCAGTGAAACTGGTCCCCGCTGAAACAGTTCACGGCACCAAACGTTCCGGAAGTTGTCTGAACTGTTCAGCGTTACGTTAGAAATTCATACCATTATGGAAAAAAACACCGGCTTTTGGTATAAAACGGTATACCGCCCGGGCCTAACACCTAGCATGACATCTTCATTCTGTAAATGTACTCACACGGGGTAGAGCATCCAGACATTTTACTCAAGCAGGAATAGAAATACTTTAGAAAAATATTACTCAAGTAACAGCAAAAAGTATGATGTAATAAAAATTACACTTAAAAGTACATTTCTTTCAAAAAGTTCCTCAAGTAAATGTAACTAGTTACTACCCATTTCTGCCCGTAGCCTAGTAACAAGATGGATGGGTGTGGTCAGCAACTGCTAATTAGCATAAAAGTGACAGATCCTATAAACTGCTTGTTTCAAAAGTGACTGAAACTAGAATCTATTTAAAACAGGCATAATATTTTCCCTTTAAGGGTATAAACAAAGCATAGAAGAATAAAGTCCTGGAATAGGAATAGGTGTTCCTTAGTTTTATTGCATTGATGGTCGGCAGGTTTAACTGAAGATTCTTAAACTGTATCGTCCCCACGTTGCTTCACTTTTCTGTCATTAAGTCAAATGCAAACATTTTGCAGGTATAAAGGTTGATAAAATGCTGCTGAAACCAAAGAGACATTCTGGAGGATGGAGTTGACGTTCGATTGATTTCTTTAAAGGTAAGCTGCCAAACGAGTCATCCTTCTCTAGACAAGACACTGACCGCTTAGAAACTCTCAATAGAACCCCAACTAAAAGAGCTGGAATATACCTTTAAGGATTTGCAGTTTGTTAGGGAGATTCAGAGTCCTTACTCCCTGAAAACCAAATCATGTATGATTTTTTTTTTGTTTACACAAAAAGCATCATGTGAGGCTTTATGTATTAAAACTGAAGCAACCTATGGATCTGGAAGTTAAGATTATGAATTAATATGGTAAAGTACTGGGGGCGACTCCTCCGAATGGCTGGAGAAAAGAACTGTTTAAATAGCAGCCCATAGACTAGTCCGATTACTATTACTCTCAATGAAAGGATAAAAAATGTTTAAAAAAATGAATGATAAAAAAATGAAGCATGATTAAAATTATTAAAGTTCAGTAAAAAGCCTGAATTTATCCTGGAGACTCAGACAGAACCATCACTAAAGGCTGAATAGGGAAATTTAATCCATAGAGTAAAAAAAACAGTTAAAGCTTAATTAAAAACGTCTTTCAGAGTCAATAGGTCTCTAGATCTTTCCTGAACTGGTGAACTTTATCGTAGATCTAATTAAAAACTGGTTTTGTTAAATGAGACAAACTTATAAAGACTTTTAAAATTTTAGGTTTCTGCTTACAAATAAACAAGCTTCTGCACTCTGACCCGATCTTAAACTAGCCAGACTCAAATATAGCTGATTATAAATCCTAAAAGAGGAAGAATCGGTTCGGCTATCAAAGCGGTTATCACGTTTATTATCGTGTTTATTATCATGGTTATTATTATGTTTATTATCACTTTTATTATTACGATTATTATCATGTTTATTATCACATTTATATCACGGTTATTATCATGTTTATTATCACTTTTATTATTACGATTATTATCATGTTTATTATCACGTTTATATCACGTTTATTATCACATTATCACATTTAGTATCACTTTTATCACGTTTATTATCACTTTTATTATCTCGTCCATTATCATGTTCATTATCACCTTTTTTATCACTTTTATTATCACGTCCATTATCATGTTCATTATCACGTTTATTATCACCTGTATTATCGTGTTTATTATCACGTTTATTATCGTGTTATCACGGTTATTATCACGTTTATTATCACGATTATCACATTTATTATCACGTTCATTATCACGTTTATTATCACGTTTATTATCACGTGTATTATCGTGTTTATTATCACGATTATTATCACGTTATCACGTGTATTATCACGTTTATTATCACGATTATTATCAAGTTCATTATCACGTTTATTATCACGTGTATTATCGTGTTTATTATCACGATCATTATCGTTTATTATCACGATTATTATCATGCTTACAAATAAACAAGCTTCTGCACTCTGACCCGATCTTAAACTAGCCAGACTCAAATATAGCTGATTATAAATCCTAAAAGAGGAAGAATCGGTTCGGCTATCAAAGCGGTTATCACGTTTATTATCGTGTTTATTATCATGGTTATTATTATGTTTATTATCACTTTTATTATTACGATTATTATCATGTTTATTATCACATTTATATCACGGTTATTATCATGTTTATTATCACTTTTATTATTACGATTATTATCATGTTTATTATGTTTTTCACGTTTATTATCACATTATCACATTTATTATCACTTTTTGTTTTTTTTTTTTTTGTTTTTGTTCATTATCACGTTTTTTATCACTTTTATTATCACGTGTATTATCGTGTTTATTATCACGTTTATTATCACGTGTATTATCATGTTTATTATGTTTATTATCATGTTATCACGTTTATTATCACGATTATCACGTTTATTATCACGATTATCACGTTTATTATCACGTTCATTATCACGTTTATTATCACGTTTATTATCACGTGTATTATCGTGTTTATTATCACGATTATTATCACGTTATCACGTGTATTATCACGTTTATTATCACGATTATTATCAAGTTCATTATCACTTTATTATCACGTGTATTATCGTGTTTATTATCACGATCATTATCATGTTTATTATCACGATTATTATCATGTATATATCACATTTATTATCACGTTTATATCACGTTTATTATCATGTTATCACTTTTATTCTCATGTTTATTATTATGCTTATTATCACGTCTATTATCACGTTTATTATCACATTATCACGTTTATTATCACGTTTATTATCACATTATCACGTTTATTATCACGTTTATTATCACATCATCACGTTTATTATCATGTTTCTGGCTCAATAAACGAGTCAGAAATGTATTTACGTATTTAAACTATAAGGAAGGAAGGACTCAAGGAAAGAAAAGAACTCAAGAAATCTATGAAGGAAGGAGGGAAGAAATTAATCAAGGAAAAAGGAATCACTTTTAATAATTTTCATACTACGGACAAACATAAACGTCTAAGAAATACCAAATATTAGGGATCTGGTGATACGATATGTATCACAATACGGGGGTCAATGCAATATATCACGATGAACCATGAGTAAGAATATATATTGTGATTTTTAAATCTGAATTTAATTGTGGAAAAACTGTCCCAGTATTCTATTCACTCCAACATGTTTCATCCAGTTTTATTACTAGATCCGTTTGATGCACTGGAACCAAGAAGGTGAAAAGAGCCACAAACTACCAGACAGATTTAACAGTTCCATTCAAAGTCTAAAAAAATCTAATAGGAATCATTGCTTTTGAACACCGATATAAATCGTGACAGAAAACCTTGCGATATATCGGCGTATTGATATTTTCTTACATCCCCAGGACCTGGAATGGTTGAGGTCAAACGGGAATCCGGCCGTCCAACCATGAACCCATCTTCATCCTCCTCCTTCCTCTTCCCTCGTTCAGGAAGGAGGCCACTAAACTTATGACTCGTCACATTTTTATTACAGCCATAAAACCTTGCTTCTGTCCACAGGAAGGATGAGGGGGGCGGATTGTAAACTTCTCTATTTCTTCCCAGAGAACCTTTCAACCTCAAATCCACACCTCCTGATATTCACTTCATCCATCCGCTTTTATTTCTTTAAGGCTGGAGGTAAAAATGCACACAAAAGCAGAAAGGAGCAAAGTCCTGTTTTATTTTATTTTTTTGCAGTTAATTTCTTGATATTCCAATATTGAAAAAACTGCCCAGAAGAAAATACTGTGAGCTAGAATAAAAAAAGAAAGTTTGGATCCTGAATTAAAGCCGACGAGAACACAACGCTGAGTTTATATTTATATTTTATGTCGACACCATCATGAGACTCTGACTGTGAGGCTTCTCTCTGAGGTGTTATTCCACTAATCCGATCACGCTCACCCTTCACTGCCTGATCAGCCACATGTGGAGAAAAGTCCCAAACATCCTGCAGAAAGCCCTACCTCTCTCAGCGGTTCCTCGGCTGGTTCACAAGGCGACGTGAGGCGTCCGAAGCTGCTGACCGGTTAGCCAGAGTTTTTCTCCCTCCCACTGACTCTGTGGCTGGGCCGGTGGGAACGCTGGGCGGCTGGAGAATGACGACCATTCAGCGGGAGGCAGCAGAGCAGGCAGCCACTCCTTCCTGTGAGCAGCTGACTGGTTGTGGGCAGCGACGGATGGCTGGTTTAATAGTTCTGTTCCCGGCTGCCTGTCTGCCTCAGTGACCGGCTGGGAATCTGGAAGCACCTCGGAAAACTGTTCGCTCCACTTCGACTTTCCCACATTTTTGTCGCGTTACGACTAAAAGTTCCAGAGAGCAACGGAAGTGTGAAGTGTTCAGATAAGGGAAGGAAAAACTGTTTCTATGAAAATCTGGAAGTTTAATTTCTGTTCCTCCAATTACTGAAGGAATGAATGAAGGAAGGAAGGAAGGAAGGAATAATCCATCCATCCATCAGTTCATCCATCAGTTCATCCATCCATCCATCTGGAAGTTCATCCATCCATCCATCCATCCATCCATCCATCAGTCCATCATCCATCCATGAATTCGTCCATCAGTTCATCCATCCATGAATTTATCCATCAGTCCATCCATCAGTTCATCCATCCATGAATTCGTCCATCAGTTCATCCATCCATCCATGAGTTCATACATCCATCAGTTCATCCATCCATCCATCCATCATCCATCCATGAATTCGTCCATCAGTTCATCCATCCATCCATCAGTTCAACCATCCATGAATTCGTCCATCAGTTCATCCATCCATCCATCAGTTCAACTATCCATGAATTTATCCATCAGTCCATCCATCAGTTCATCCATCCATGAATTCGTCCATCAGTTCATCCATCAATCCATGAGTTCATACATCCATCAGTTCATCCATCCATCCATCAGTTCATCCATCAGTTCATCCATCCATCTGGAAGTTCATCCATCCATCCATCCATCAGTCCATCATCCATCAATGAATTCGTCCATCAGTTCAACCATCCATGAATTTATCCATCAGTTCATCCATCAGTTCATCCATCAGTTCATCCATCCATCCATCCATCAGTTCAACCATACATGAATTCGTCCATCAGTTCATCCATCCATCCATGAGTTCATACATCCATCAGTTCATCCATCCATCCATCCATCCATGAATTCGTCCATCAGTTCATCCATCCATGAATTTATCCATCAGTCCATCCATCAGTTCATCCATCCATCCATCAGTTCAACCATCCATGAATTCGTCCATCAGTTCATCCATCAATCCATGTGTTCATACATCCATTCATTCAACACATCCATCCATATCTCCATCAGTTCATCCATCCATCCATCTGAAGTTCATCCATCCATCCATCCATCAGTCCATCATCCATCAATGAATTCGTCCATCAGTTCAACCATCCATGAATTTATCCATCAGTTCATCCATCAGTTCATCCATCCATCCATCTGGAAGTTCATCCATCCATCCATCCATCAGTCCATCATCCATCAATGAATTCGTCCATCAGTTCAACCATCCATGAATTTATCCATCAGTCCATCCATCAGTTCATCCATCCATCCATCCATCAGTTCAACCATCCATGAATTCGTCCATCAGTTCATCCATCAATCCATGAGTTCATACATCCATCAGTTCATCCATCCATCCATCCATCCATCCATCCATCATCCATCCATGAATTCGTCCATCAGTTCATCCATCCATCCATCCATAAATTTATCCATCAGTCCATCCATCAGTTCATCCATCCATCCATCAGTTCAACCATCCATGAATTCGTCCATCAGTTCATCCATCCATCCATCAGTTCAAGCATCCATGAATTTATCCATCAGTTCATCCATCAATCCATGAGTTCATACATCCATCAGTTCATCCATCCATCCATCCATCAGTTCATCCATCAGTTCATCCATCAGTTCATCCATCCATCCATCTGGAAGTTCATCCATCCATCCATCCATCAGTCCATCATCCATCCATGAATTCGTCCATCAGTTCATCCATCAATCCATGAGTTCATACATCCATCAGTTCATCCATCCATGAATTTATCCATCAGTCCATCCATCAGTCCATCCATCCATCAGTTCATCCATCAGTTCATCCATCCATCTGGAAGTTCATCCATCCATCCATCCATCAGTCCATCATCCATCAATGAATTCGTCCATCAGTTCAACCATCCATGAATTTATCCATCAGTTCATCCATCAATCCATGAGTTCATACATCCATCAGTTCATCCATCCATCCATCCATCCATCCATCCATCATCCATCCATCAGTTCATCCATCAGTTCATCCATCCATCCATCCATCAGTTCAACCATACATGAATTCGTCCATCAGTTCATCCATCCATCCATGAGTTCATACATCCATCAGTTCATCCATCCATCCATCCATCCATGAATTCGTCCATCAGTTCATCCATCCATGAATTTATCCATCAGTCCATCCATCAGTTCATCCATCCATCCATCAGTTCAACCATCCATGAATTCGTCCATCAGTTCATCCATCAATCCATGTGTTCATACATCCATCAGTTCATCCATCCATCCATCATCCATCCATCAGTTCATCCATCAGTTCATCCATCCATCCATCTGGAAGTTCATCCATCCATCCATCCATCAGTCCATCATCCATCAATGAATTCGTCCATCAGTTCAACCATCCATGAATTTATCCATCAGTTCATCCATCAGTTCATCCATCCATCCATCTGGAAGTTCATCCATCCATCCATCCATCAGTCCATCATCCATCAATGAATTCGTCCATCAGTTCAACCATCCATGAATTTATCCATCAGTCCATCCATCAGTTCATCCATCCATCCATCCATCAGTTCAACCATCCATGAATTCGTCCATCAGTTCATCCATCAATCCATGAGTTCATACATCCATCAGTTCATCCATCCATCCATCCATCCATCCATCCATCCATCCATCATCCATCCATGAATTCGTCCATCAGTTCATCCATCCATCCATCCATAAATTTATCCATCAGTCCATCCATCAGTTCATCCATCCATCCATCAGTTCAACCATCCATGAATTCGTCCATCAGTTCATCCATCCATCCATCAGTTCAAGCATCCATGAATTTATCCATCAGTTCATCCATCAATCCATGAGTTCATACATCCATCAGTTCATCCATCCATCCATCCATCAGTTCATCCATCAGTTCATCCATCAGTTCATCCATCCATCCATCTGGAAGTTCATCCATCCATCCATCCATCAGTCCATCATCCATCCATGAATTCGTCCATCAGTTCATCCATCAATCCATGAGTTCATACATCCATCAGTTCATCCATCCATGAATTTATCCATCAGTCCATCCATCAGTTCATCCATCCATGAATTCGTCCATCAGTTCATCCATCCATCCATGAGTTCATACATCCATCAGTTCATCCATCCATCCATCCATCCATCCATCATCCATCCATGAATTCGTCCATCAGTTCATCCATCCATCCATCCATCCATCCATGAATTTATCCATCAGTCCGTCCATCAGTTCATCCATCCATCCATCAGTTCAACCATCCATGAATTTATCCATCAGTCCATCCATCAGTTCATCCATCCATGAATTCGTCCATCAGTTCATCCATCAATCCATGAGTTCATAGATTCATCAGTTCATCCATCCATCCATCCATCCATCCATCATCCATCCATGAATTCGTCCATCAGTTCATCCATCCATCCATCAGTTCAACCATCCATGAATTTATCCATCAGTTCATCCATCAGTCCATCATCCATCCATCCATCCATGAGTTCAAAGTTTTCAGTGACATCCACATAAATACAGACTGTGGTGGAACCACAGTTCTGGTTCTTTTGGACCTCAGTGCAGCGTTTGACACTGTTTATCATCAAATACGACTGGAACAGCTGTGTCGGACTGTCTGGTACAGCACTGGGCTGGTTTGAGTTCTACCTGATTAACAGGGATTGTTTTTGTTCCCGTTGGAAACTTTTCATCAAAACGAACAGAAATCACATGTGGTGTTCCCCAAGGCTCCATCCTGGGGCCTCTTCTATTTCTTATCTACATGCTCCCGCTAACCCAGATTATAACAGTTAAAAGATTAACTACTATAACTTTAATTGCCACAACTATGCAGATGATACTCAGCTTTACATTACAATGTCACCCGGTGACTTTGACCCCATCCAGACTCTAAATAAACGCATAGAGCAAATCAAGAGATGGACGTTCCTTAACTTTCTCCAGCTGAACGGAAACAAAACCAAAGTAGTTATTTCCATTCTAACCCACAAATCTGCTTCGACCTAAACCATCCCATAATATGTCTGGCTGTGTGTTCGGGGTTGTCTTCTTCAGCCTCTAACAGATTTTCACCATCATCTCTAAACAGCTTTCCCACAGTATGATGCTGCCACCGCCATGCATCACAGTCATGATGCTGCCAGAACAAGAACCGAGGTCAGCGTCTCAGGGTTCTGGGGTCCGACCCTGTGGAGAAGTGCCATCAGGGCAGGTCAGAAATGCTCAGAGAGATCCAAAGAAAAGCAGGTGAATGGATAAACTCCCATCAGCCTTACTAACCAGCAAACCCAGCTTAAAGACGGTTTAGCCTGCAGGACCCTGAAGGATAAACCAGTGAGGTCTGAACCAGAACACCAACCTGTGGAGTAGAAGCCGTCGTGGTTGATGGTTCTCTTCTACTGCCTCAGGCTGTTTCTGAGGGTAATGAGAGGGTGACTCCACACACACACTCCCTTATCTCCTCGGGTCATGCTGGTAAAGGAAACCAGACCGCGCGGTGGAGTGCAGCGGAACAAGGAAGAGAGTAACAAACGAGGCAGACGAGACAAACCAGGTAAGATCTGGGAGGGAGGAAGTGGCATTCCTTTTCTACTATCTCCAGCAGCATCTTAAAAATGCAAAAATGCTGCCGAACCTGTCTGTACAATAACACATCGGCAGTGATTTTATTAACAAAGTCTGTCAACAAAGCAACCGATTTCCTGCCAACGTCGCCCCGTCTTAACCGTGACCGGTGTTGGTGGAAAAAAATAAATACTTATGGCTATTTACTTGTTCCAAAAAGTAACTGAGTTAGTAACTGAAGTACTTTATAGTAAGAGTAACTAGTTAGCAGGGAAAGGAAGTTTAAAAGCAACAGTTTAAAAAAAACTGTTGCTATATATAAATATATAACAAAGAAGGTAGATTTTTTTAACCAGTTTTCATAAATCAGTTGAAACTAGTAAAAGGTAGTTAGCCTACTTGTACATCAACAGACAGCAAGATGTTTATCCTACAATTCAAGTATTATCTTTGTAACAAAAGTAAACAGTTAAAGGTTGGGTAAGTGAGTTTTTCTGTTTAATTTTGAACATAAAAAGTAACAAAATAAAAAGAAAGACAAACAAAATAAACAAATAAGAATAGTCTAAACAATATAAAAATGTCTGAAAAGCAGTGGGATAAAGCATTGAAACCTAACACTTCTCCACTACTCTCTAAACAATCAGTCTACCCTATTATACATATTCACATACCTATTTAGAAAAACAATAATAAAAAAATAAAATAGAAAATAAATGCATACATTATTTACACCCTCTTGTAAATCCCGTCTTCCTCCCTGTACCTTGTGAATGTGGAACATTTTCACAAAAAGCTACATTTAAAAAAACAATACACCCATGGATGCAGAATGAAAGTACAACATTTCTTTAAAAAATATTTTTAAGTAAAATACAATAAAATGTACAGTTAAAACAACAATGGCGTTACGTCTACCAGGTAGTAGCGGTTGGAAGTTGACCGATACGGTCAACATCGGCTGGTACTGGGAAAAATGTTGGCGTCGGCAAGTCGAGCAGCCGATTCCGAGGAGTAGGGATGGGTACCGATATCTGGTACCTTAATGGCATTGGTTCTAACATAAACGGTAGTAACCAGACCGAAAAGCGGCGCACAATTCGGTGCTTTATTTCTCTATCCCGGACGGCCAGATGGAGATTTAAAGAGGAGCGGCAAAAGCAAATGAGGCGGATTAGCAGTGCTGACCGACAACTGATGGTGTCATCCAGGACAAGTTACTGTGGACTATCATCTCTATTACCCGGATGTGGAGCTGCTAGCATTAGTGTTCAGTCAGAGGACTCTTCAGATTCGCTGCGAGTCTGACTGCTACTGGAGGTCTTTGAAGATACCTGGACGATATTTGGCAAATAAATTACTTTTCTATTTATTTATTTATTTATTTTTTATGACTTCTTTTGCGTTTTTGGCTTAAAACATGATGAATATTTCCAGAATCGGACTTGTGCAGGTATTTGTTTTAGGAATCTTACTCCATCATTGCTTTCCTTGCTACTTGATCTGCAAAGAAAGTCACATACAGTGCTCAGCATAAATGAGTAAAAGAAGCTTAATGAACAACGGAACAATTCCCAAACCTTCCACAAGGCTGAGTTTTATTGAGCACTTTTTAACTCCGTAACATGAAATTAAGGTTAATAATCTAATTTAGAAGACAAAATCTTCAGCAAAAATCAATACAACTCACAACAAAAACTACTACATCTAGTATTTTGTATGAGCAGCGTGATTTTTAAGGACAGCAGCAAGTCTTCCAGGCATGGGATGAACAAGTTGCCGACATATTGCAACATCTATCTTTTTCCATTCTTCAAGAATAACCTCTTTTAAAGCCTGGTTGCTGGTTGGAGAGGGATTCTCAACTTTTGGGCTCAGATGAGGAGATATTTTTGTCCATTTAATCATCCTTCATCCTGTTCTCCTTCAGAAATGCAACAGTAGCTTTAGATGTGTGTTTTTGGATCATTGTCGTGTTGGAAAAGTGATGGCAGCATCTTCTCCTTTGGTATAGAGCAGTACGTTGTTGAGTTCATGATACCATCAATGAAATGCAGCCCCACATAATGACACTGCCACCACCATGTTTCACTGTAGGCACCATGCATTTTTCTCTGAAATCCTCCCCTTTATGACGCCAAACAGTTTTTAAACCATTAGTTCATAAAACAGTGATCTTGGTCTCATCACTCCAGAGTATAGAGTCCCAGTTGTCTACATTTTTTCAGAATGGGCCCTAGCAAATTCTAGGCGTGCTTTTTTGTGCATAGGCTTTAGGAGAGGCTTCCTTCATGTACGATACCCATGCATGCCATTCCTCTGCAGTGTACCGTATGGTGTCCTGGAAAACGGTCACTCCAGTTTGGCTTTCTACTGCTTTAGCTAACTGCAGTGAACTTGCATGGCGATTTTCTTCAACCCTTCTCATCAGAAGACGCTCCTGCATAGATACTTCAGTGGACAGCCTTATAAGATGGTTGCACTTCCATCTTTGTTTAATTTTTGGATCACTTTTGCTAAGGTATTTTGACTGATATGTAAAGCTTTACTGATCTTCTTGTAGCGCTCACCTTCTGTGTGTAAAGAAATGATTTCCTTTCTCAGATTTTGTGACATTTCTCTTCCATTGGGAGCCATTACTGACAGCATGAAATGGGAAGGGCTTTTTCTTTGTAAAGTAATGCCCTTTTATTGTCACCTGTCTGCTGGACACCTCTTAAATGAATCATTAGACTCACCTGTGGTTGAATGCCTGTTAATTAGAAGTTTGTAGTCTTAAGTGTGGCTTTTCTCCTTAGACTATAATTGGGGTGTACTCATTTTTGCAACATGGGCTTGAATTTAATTTGTTAGGAAATTCACTTTTTTGTGTGTGCAAATTAACAAATCTTGTTTGCAATCAATGGCCCACATTTGTGGCAGTATTTTGTAGGACAGTATATCCTACAAAATGTTGATTCTGAAAGGAAACTGAAGGTTTTCTGACAAACATAGTGGTGTGTACTCATTTATGCCGAGCTCTGTGCATGTGATAGGAATGTATGCGACACCCAACCCACCCTCCCTTACATGCTGCAAGCGGTTGATTTTAATCTCATAATTTAAAAGAGCGCTATCCTTGCTTTTTAGTCCATGAATAATTTCAGATCCCCATTCCATTTACATGGCATTTTAAATGCTGCAGTGACCTTCATCTGGCCGATGAACATGAAGAATTTACTTCCTTGTCGCCAGGGAAGCTACAAGCACAAGGCGGAGGAGGAGACATAAGATAAAGCTTAAACACGTTGCTGTTTTTTTACTCTAAGATATGTGGGAAAATCCCTCCATTCTCGATCTTTCGCTAACAATATTTCCTTCTACCCTCAGTGTTTATTGGTGGGCAACAAAGCAGAAGTACGGTAGCAGAAATAAACGATAAATAATTAAAATATCAACATAGCAAAAACAAAAAAAAAACTGATGCAATTTCAACAGCTAACAATTAAAAGACGAAGCATTCAGGATCTTTTAAATGGTTGTATATATATATATTTATATGTATAGAACAAAAAGGAGGTGAAGTGGAGGAAAGATAACAAAATCATGAAGAATTATGTTTGCAAGGAACCCAAAGCAGCAAGTGTGTTGAGAACCCCAAAACTTTACTAAAGAGTAGCACTACTTCAACATAGCTTTACCTAATGGAAAAGTGAAAATTAACCATCCAAGAAATTACAAAAATGCGATATAATCTAAAGCATGTGTGGTAACGATATCTATAGCAATATATTCTTTAGATAATTATATCATGTCAAAATGACTGCTCCTTACTTTCCAGATGCATCTTAGCAGAACAACTTCTAAAAGGTTTAGAACGCCATTGAGAGAAAATGTATTATGCAAAATGCATTTTTTTTAAATGTGATCTTTCTCCAAAAATAATGAAACACAAAAATTCTAACAACATAAAATAAAGATGAAGATATTTGAAATATAATAAAAACTACATGTTATCAGAATAAAGTTAAAAATAGTCTGCTTCCCTGGTTACTTGTTTGTATAATTCATCATCGCACCGAAGGAAACCTGCAGATATTTTAATTTAAAATGCTTCAAAGTTCAACACGTTTCTTTTTCCTTTACATGCAAAACAACAGATTTAAAACTTGCAATATCTAGATGTGTTTGAATACACCTTCTGGTGCTACTTGGACACGTCATCAGTGGGGTGTTTCGGGTCTTCGTACACCCTCACCCGGGCAACCGCGTCCAAGTGGCCTGTTGCTCCACGGATCCACAGCCACCGTGAGGCCTTCTCTGCGGCCTCTAGGATGTTTTTATGGCTTTCTTCAATTGCAGTCCTCTCAGTCCAAGGAGTTTGAGGGTTTGCAGTAGTGAGTAGCCTGCAAAGCTTCGGCACCGGACCTCGACCGGCTGACAGAAAACTTACCATCTGATGTTCTGGCACTCCGAGCTGAACGGTGCGTACTTAGCCCTCTTGCGCTCGTGGGCCTCTTCAATACGGCCCTCCCAGGTGACTGTCAGTTCCAGGATGATCAATTGCCTCGCCAACTCAGATGCTAACACCATATCTGGCCGGAGAGAAGTTGCTGTGATGTTGCCCGGGAACTTGAGCAGTCTTCCTATGTCGTCCTGAAGCTGCCAGTCGCGAGCGGCGGAGAGGAGTTCCCCCTGTAGGGCTGGGCCGGTGATGTTGTACCTTCTGCCCTGCTCTAATAAAGTGGACTGTTTGTTTGGGGGCTGCCCGGGTCTTGCTGTGTTGGATCACTGTGCAGATAGAGTCCGCCAAAGCCTTTAGCACCTGGTCATGGCGCCAGCGGTACCGCACCTCCCCTAGCTTGCACGCAGGAGTGTCTGCCAGGTGTGCAGGATTGCTGGGCTTGGGAGGACGTTATAAACAGACTTGATCCGAAGTGGCTCGGCTTTCCAGAGCTCTGCCCAGGTGATTCTGCGAGAATCTGCATGTTCCCACCTGGTCCACGCTCCTTGTTTGGAGATGCCGGCCATTTTGGTGTATCTGCTCGTCATCACATGTCCTTCCTCCTTCCTTCCTTGGTGATTAAGTCTAACTTTATTACTTTATCACATTTTTGTTAGAATTTTATTAGATTTGAGCCCCAGCTGATGAAGGAACTCCAGATTGAACAACCGAGCCGAGATAAAGTCTAACTCTATCACTTTATCACCAACAAACTCAATAATTCTTCACATCTGCTTTTTGCAGTTCGTCATATTCATGTAAATGGTCTGCTTATTTGTTTTTCTGGAAAAACAATCTTTTAAACAAAAGCATGCAATTTTAAAATTTTACAGTAGTTCTTTTCTGATGTTACTTACTTTACAATCTGTTATTTTTTGAATTTGTATATTTTTGACCTTTGTGTGAATCTGTATGCTTGTATTGTCCTAAATATAGCAATATCAATATTTCTGAAAGGTACTGTGGTGTAATAGCATCATACATTTACTTGAGAAACGAGACATTTTTGGTTAGATTTTTTATTAGATTGTATATATCTTAAACAGTATACAGAAGCATTGACATGTCTGAAAGTATTGGGATCTAATGGGAAGTAACGCATTGACTTGATTGGATGTTTAGCCCCGGCTGATGAAGGACCTCCGGACTAAACAACCAAGCAATCCCTGAAATCAATGCACATTTTTTTGCCTCCTATCATCATGTTTCTGACCCTGAAACACCGCCGATCCCTCATCTCTTGCTGGATGATCGTCGAAAGCCCAGCCGGGTCACACTGCTCATCTAAGACTGAGATATGGAACATCGCATTGATGCAGGAGGATGACAGCAATTCCCACAATTCCCAGTGAGCCAGAAGGAAGCGCTAAAAAATTAATTGGTTGTATGCCGGATGTGTCTCTGCGGCCTGCAACAAAAACGCACGGCTGTCAGAGAGATGGAGACGAGGATGTAAACCCGGTTCATTATGAGGCTCACAGCAGACAGCATCCTGCCAGGGTTCACCGGGCGTGCGGCTGTAATTACTGCTGGGAGCGTTGACATCATCATCGTCTTCATCTGACGGGTGGAAATCAAAGGATGGCAGAACGAATTCAAACCTCTCCGTCAGCAAACAAGACGTATTGAACCCAAAAGAGACGGAACGGCAGTTCTTCAGAAGACGGAGGCGTAGTATTTTAAAACCTGGTTGGTTTGTGGCTGCGAGGTTCTCTGGTACAAAGGGAAAAATATGCTGATGATCAAACGCATTCATTAATTGGTAAAAATCAGCATTAGGACCAAGGAAACCTGCCAACCTGTAGCAAGTAGGGCTGTCACGAGCTATTTTATCTGTTTTTTATTTGATTGAAATCGACTGAAATTACATTGCACATCGGAATTCGAAAGAAAATTGCGATCACCTCCTCCCATGTTTATATACTCTGTTCCCTATGGAGAAGGAAGTGGAGAAAAAATCTCAACCTTTTATTATTTTTCCTCTATTAGTATTTCCCTCTGAGGCAAAGGATCTCGCGTTACTACGTCTCTCTCCTTCTTTCAGGCCGTCTAAGACGCTGCGCTGCTGCTACATGTCAGTTACAGCCACGCCCTTCATCCCCCCCGCTTGTTCCCGGTGCGCCAGGCAACGCCTCCTTTTGAGCCATCAAAAATAAATGTGGGCGGGGTTACACTCTGGTAGAGTGGTGAGTTACTCTTTGAATAATTTCGATTTTGCTATCAATAGCGATTTTAAGTCTCTCTCTAAAGCCCTCCCCGTCTTCAGACGATAAAGTGGTAACGTATTAGGGATTTCGCCCGCTAACGCTCTGCAGCCCTCCTATTGGTCAATAAACAGGAACTAGGAGTGTTTGTGTGCAAATCGATCGTGTATGCCTGCGCTTTAGGGCCGTTTTCAGGAGAACGCCTTGTTTGATAGGAAGTGAAGTCCCACCAGAGACGTCTCAGACGACTGCAGAAGAATTAAGGCACTTTGCTATCTTAGCTGAAAGTAATGCAGTCAGTGATGACTATTGTTTCTCATAGACATTTTCAGGGATAGGCTACTCCAGTTGGCTGCAGACACGGATGATGAAGCTCCTGATTTTGGAGGAAAGACCAAAACATGGATAAAAATGTGCTGAAGTGAAAGAACCTGCAGATTCTGTCGGTTTTTCTAAGAGCTGAGCTGAACGATGAGAACCGTCAGTCAGTCATGCAGCTTTAATTGCAGCAGAAATGTCCTCTCCAGGTCTGCTTACCGTCACATCCAAACTCCAACGTTCTTTTCAGGACGAGCAAACCTGAAAACAGGAGACGTTTCTGTTCACCTTTAACAATAGGGGGCCTTTTCTAAATAGCTTGAACTGATTTAAGTCTTTTAGAACCTTTAAAGTGCATAGAAAATCCAGGATCCTTGGTTGAAGAAGCTTTATGCACGGACAAGAATACCAAACGCATCTTTTAAATGTTTAATATTAATGACTGAACTGTACTTTCCAATTTGTGTAAACAAGATGCACACTTTTATTTCAGCTGGTAGTCGAGGAAGTATCTTTGTGAAGCCGGATTCAAGCTTAAGGTAACTCCCTTCTTGGCAAACATCCTGCCTCATAAAATGGATTTCTTGGGTCTTATCTGGATGAAAGAACATTAAATAAGAAAACAACAGTATGAGGTACACACTATGTAAAAATTAAGATTTATAGCAGAACCTGATTTGAAGTTGGTAATATTTCCTTACCGCGACCGAACACAACAGCCTCTCACTGAGGAAAACAGGCATGATAGAAAGAGTTCAGGCATGCAGCAGTTAGTGCTGACATTGTTTTCAGCTGCAACATTCCTCGTTAGCAGGGCGAAGTTCACGAGTCATTGGAATGGAAAACGATGCAAGGAAAATGTGTTCCTTCAATGACTCTCTTCTACTTTACAGATAATTTAACAGGCGTTATAGGCTGTGAAATCAGCTAACTTAAAAATAATTATTTTTAATTGTACAGCGCCGTTACGACCACAAGGCAGCAGCAATGCGCTACCAGAAGATACAGAAGAAGCCACACAGGGGAACGAAAGCAGAGGATAGACGTTTGAGTTCTGCTCTTGAGTTTTTGCATCGCTAACATCCTGTGCCTCTTGTTTCAGATCCGTAGAGAGTTTAAAAGTAAAATGAAGGAGAGTTTTTCCTCTCCACTCTCGCTGCATGCTTGCTCAGTATGAGGGATTTAAAGTGACATAAAGCAGGCGACTGACTGTAGTCACAATCAAGGGCAAACTACGCCAACCAAATGTGAAGCTAACCCAGAAGTGACAAAAACTATTGACTCCCATGTTAAAAATGCCAACTTCACAACAGAACATGTTTACCGCCTGGTTAAAAATAACGTTTAGGTTTAATAGGTCAGGTCGTGGGGCGCCTGCTCTGACCCCATCCCATTTCTTCTTTACTTTTCACATTGGTTATTAAAACTTGTTTTAACTGAAGTTCATATCGTTTTACCTGCGCTGTATAACAAATGCCGACAGAAAGTTAAAGCAGCACCGAAAACAGCGTAGTATGTTGCAACAACTGACCTGAGATCAAACCGCTCTACGGAGCCATATCAGAGTCTGAAAGTGCATTAGATCGATGGAGAATTAAATATCAGAGCTTGTTCCTTCAAGCATCCTACTTCCTGGATAACCACACGGAGGAAAACATTGCAGCCGGAGGGAATCATTAGCTGGGATCAAAAGGAAGAAAACCTTGATTGCAGAACGACACCGATGACCAACGAGTGTGATGATTGAAAGTAGATAAAATTGTTAATATTTCCCTTTGTCTTAAAATAAGTAAATAATCTTATGGAATAGAATAAATTATGTATACAAATCTGTTTATAATACACAATATTTTTGATTGCATTAATTAAAAAATGCATGACAAAAGCCCAGAAAAATTAATTGCACATTAAATCGCAATCGCAATATTGAAGAAAAAAAATGCAATTAGATTATTTTCCAAAACCTACCGTGGATAGAAACTTTTTTGCTAACTTGAATAACAAACTGAACTTGACGATCTGATTAACTAGAATCAATTGAAATGGATAGATGACTGGATTGAATCGACTAGAATATATGACACAGAAAATAATAAAAATGATAATAAAATTAAAAAAAATTAAATTTTTGTAAAGTGCCTTGACTAGGCCTGGGCGAAAAATCGATCAGATGAATTATTTCGAATTTTTTGTTGCGGGCGATTTAAAAAGTGAGTAAATCGAATTTTTATGTATTGGCGCCTTTTTGGCTCTCCGGAGGTTCCGTAGCGTAAGGTTCCCATAGGTGTAGGTCGAGGGACAACACACGAAACGGAGACGGCAAGCGACAGCATGGCTACCGGTGAGAGTGGGAAGTTTGTTCCCAAAAAAGGGATAAAATCATCTGTTGTTTGGAACTTGTTTGGATTTGCTGCAACAGCCATAGAGCAAGAGACCCCACGCTGCAACCTTTGCCTAAAACCCATCGCAGCCAAAGGCAGCGGCACCACAAACTTATTTCAACACCTGAAACAGACGCATCCAGCTGAATATGAAAAACGCCAGTCTCTCCGAGACAAACAAAGCCGCAGTGACCAACAAACCGTGGATTAAAAAACAGCATACTGTAGCCGAATCCTTTGCACAAGGGATCGCATATGGCAGGAAAGTGGCACGGCGGAGAACAATCACCTGAAGCGGTCTTTTTGTATTAGGCCCTGGGCGGTATACCGGTTCATACCGAAAACCGACGGGTATTTTCGTTATGATATGATTTTATAATATACCCCTATAGCGGTGAGCAGCTCGGACAACTTCCGGAACGTTTAATGAGGGGAAGTGTTTCAGCCAGGAACGATTTCACAGCTACACGCGGTTCACCATAGTGTAGAAAGTAATGTTTTTAACTAAGTACAGCTGTTAGCAGGAGAGAACCACACAATTCTGATGAAGTAATTTCAAAAAAGAGGAGCCTCGTCTATAGTTTAAAAAGTTTATCGGCTTTAAAAGGTCAAACAAGAACCGAACGGCAAACCTTTTACAAACGCTATTGAGAGTAACCAGTAGGGGGAGTGTTGAGCGCTATTTGACCGTCTGTAGGTAAACGTGATCAACGGCGGCAAAACCAGTAGGAAAGAAATCAAAAATAGCGGTAAATATGTTTTACATTCCATCTACGATACTTCTGTTATCTGAATATTAACCAGCTAACAATCACCTACGGTCGCCATGTTTATTTTACTTCTTCTTTGGCAAAATCCAATCTGAGTCTATACTCTGCCCCCTAGCAGGATTCTTCAGTACTACATGCAAAGCAATTAGAAGATGCTATTGGTTGCTTGCGCCAACGTGAGGTTTAAAAAAAAAAATACATTCAGCCTTAGAACATAAAGAATGTCTATCAGAATTATAATCATTTTAATTATTTTCATATCAATCACCTGTGTCTGTCATGCAGTCCATATGGCAGTAAAACGGGCTATTTAAAGCACATTTTTATATTCTTTTTTCTTATAAGATACTGTGGATATGAATGGTCTTGTATGGAAAAAAAATAGTTAAATACCATAATACCGATTTGTTTTTTTAAAATACCGTGATATGAATATTTTGTCATACCGCCCAGCCCTACTTTGCATATTTGTCACAGACCTGGTACCCATATATACCATGGAGAAGACTGAGTTTATTAATTTGATTAAAACATTAAACCCCAGGTATGAGCTACCCAGTATTTCAGTGAAGCAGTTTTGCCGCAGCTGTACAACAACACATGGAAGAAAGTTCGCAGCGAACCGGAGGAGCTGTCCTTTTTCTCGGCAACAACCGAAATATGGTCCAGTCGGACTATGCATCCCTATATGAGTTTAACCGGGACTTTTATCAATAATGTGTGGGATTTGCGTAGTATTTCCCTCCAAACGTCATACGTTCCAGAGGACCAGACCGGTGAACTTATCGCCAAGAGACTGAGAGACTTTCTGGACTGCTGGAACCTGTCTGAGAATCGTCCATCCTGCATGGCGACTGACAGCGGCCCCAACATGATTAAACCTCTGAGAGTCAACGGATGGCCAAACCTCCAGTGCTTTGGACACAAACTACACAACGCTATTGGGAAGTCTAACTATAAGTGAAATAAAATATTGAATGTCGACAGAGCACAGAAGCTAGATGACGCTCGTCTTTTACTAATACTACTGTAATTTAGCTGACTTATTTCCAAAGCTACTTTTATCTCGGAGAATCGGAAAAAAAATCGGAAATCGAATTAAAACAGATAAAATCTGATATTTTATTTTTAGGCCGAGCAGCCCTAGCCTTGACATGACTTATTATGAATTTACACAATAGAAATAAACTGAAAGGCATTATTTTAACGTTTTTTCATTTATTTACTTTTTTAACACCTCTGATTTTACAATAGTTTGAGTCAACTACAAAACTACAACAAACTAAGCTATAATAATATATTTAACAAAGTTAGTTGTACATTATTATAATAATAATTAATATCAACCTCTAGAGAGGTATGAGTCAAATTAGACAATATCTGCGAAGTCGTGTGGCTATCAGCTGCATTATCACCAACACCACCACATTATGCATAGTATTAAAAGCTTTATTAAAAAACAGCCCAAGAAGTCGATTGTTTTAGAGTACAGTGTTTTTAAAGTAAAAATAAATTGTAAAACGTTAAAAAAAAGAAAGAAATAAACAACATACAGACAAAAAACAGCTAAAAAGCTAATGTCAAAATTCAATTTTAAGTCTTAATCCTGATCAATTTTGTTCACAATTTTTTATTTTGTTCAGATGGAGGGAATTTCTGTAATTCAAGAACCGTCCCTGCTTAAAAATATTCTAAACAACTCAACTATCAACTTAAATTTGAACAGATCTGAGACTAATTTTCACGTTTCCTAATTTAATTTGCATCAAGTCATCAGTCCAAAATGAAGACAAGTGGCCTTTTACTGAGAGAGAATCGCTTAAGAATAAATTCGGTTGAGGAGAGGAGAGGAAGAGCAGGCTGCCAACAGCAGCACATTTTAAAAATGAATGAGCCTTCAACCTCAAGCAGAGAGCTGTGGACCACTGAGACGCTGGCATTTAACAGCGAGAGTGAAGAACGGATAAAAACGCAACATGTTCTGATCGGATCATCTTAAGCTGCTTCATTGTTGGGCGCAGAGTCACAGATTTTATTTTCCGAGTTTTTAGCAAATGTTGTTTGTTTGAGACAGAAAGAGGTTCCTGTGTTTGACTCCTAATAAAGACCTGTCAGCTGAATATCATCTCATGAGTCACGAGTCCCAAAACGAGGGAAGAGGAGGAGGAGGAGGAGGAGGAGGAGAGCCCACAACCGAAAAGAGGGGAAACATGATGAACAGCAGAAGGAGCAGATAAAGGAGAGGAGGAGTTGTCGATGGATCCAGAAGACAGAATCAAGACAAACATGAAACGGAAAGAAGAAATGAGCTTAAATAAAGCGTGCAGGGAAATCAAAAGGGATAGAAAAATAAAACGTCGTGAGTAGCAGCTATGCTTTACGAGCCGAGTGAAATCAATTTCTCGCTTAAATTTGAAACCTCAAACAAACCAACTCTGTTGCAATAGAAAACATCAGGATCAATGAGTGGCGAAAACTCCCAAAGACGAAAAAGGGACATTTTCATGCACCTGCAGATAAAACTGGGAGAGCTCTCCGTTTTAGCTTGCAAAGAAAACGGCAGAAATGAATAGTTGATTGTGAGCTCTAATGCACTTCTCATGTAAAAAAAAAAAAAGTCAGAAGGTGTGGAAATAAAAATCCAATGGTTCAAAATCCAGAGTGTGTGAACTTTAAGTTTGGTTGTGTAAAACCATTAAAGGTGTCAGGATTCTAGTTCAGTCGGGGGAAAGCTAACTTTCTGTGAGCTGTTTAATCTTTTAATGACGCTTCTGCTTTAAAATGTATGAGCTGTGAACCCGGCTGGTTTTCAGCCAAATGAAGAAACCTTCTGGCTCTGTAGAGCTATCGCAAAAAATAAATAAAATATGTTTCCTGATCTAACCATACATTTTAGGGCTGCACAATTAATCGGATTTTGATCGTGATCACGATTCGGTGGCCACAATTAAATTAAGCTGATCGTCAACGATATTTACATTCAAAATGCGAGCTTCACTGTGTGCCTCTTCATCATTCACGGCCTCAACCAATAGTCTGCCAACCACCAGGGGGCAAACGCATGGCTAAAGCTTCATTAAGCTGACCAAATAAAAACGCCACACGCCACTCAGCACTCATAATGGCTACACTACGCTTGCTACGTAGCAGAGGAAAAACAGTATTTGAGCAATGTAGTAGATCCAAACCTCCATTATAGATCTGGCTAGTAAGCAGAAAGTTCCCGAAAGTGTACTACCGCCACAGTAAGCAGCCGGTGGATGCTACGCTATCCCATAATGCAGCGGACGCCCCGAAATCATAGAAGAAGAAGGACCTAGCTAAAAATGGCTACAGACGAACTGTCAACCATTGACACCGCCGCAGTTTGGCAGATAAATGTACATGTAGCGATGTTACTGATTACTGTAATTATTTTTTGACTGATTAAACATTTAAGCTGTTAAGTCATACCAGACAAAATAACGGCCAGAGGAGGCGGGACCAAAGGCGAACGTAACGTAAACATCTGGGTCAACAGAAGTCATACGGGTCAAAGGACATACAAAATGGTGGAGCAGTACGTCTGATTTCATGCCTATTATGCAATAGTTTGCTATGCAGTATTTACTACATTAACAGGTGAGTAATAGTTGCTACGTAGCATATAGTAAATACTAAGGATTTAGATGCAGGGAATGTCAAAGGCCTTTTCTGTATAAGCTGCAAGTTAAATAAGTTGTTCCCGTTAAATTTCATTTTGCGATTGCACTCTGCCATAACATATTTAGCTTGTACTTTTAAATATATATATATGTATTTATATATATATATATATATATATATATATATATATATATATTGGAGTTTGTTTTTGTTAGTTTTTTTTTGCAGTATTGATCATCTATTCTGATCCAAAGTTTTATTTTTCACTTTTTTTTAAAACATTTTTAAAAGTTTATAATCAGTGCAATAAAAATAGATATTTTACAGGACTGGATTAATGATCGTGATTAATAATGGTGATTACAATATTGATTAAAATAATCGGGATTATTTTTTGGAACATAATCGTGCAGCCCTAATACATTTGGATGTATTTTAAAAAAAAACAGGTCTTTAGTGTTTTTGGAGATGTTGGCCAACAAAAAAATTGTGATCGAAACAAAAGGAAAAGTTAGAAAACACCTCGACATCAAATAAATAAAGTGAATTTAAAAATAATAATAGCTTGTCCATAGTTTTGCAGTTGCACCTAAATAATTGGAGAAATTTTTTTTGTAAATTCTCAATACAACAGATTGTTTCAGTCTCTCCTTTCAATAGCTAACATGAGTTCTGAGTGATCGTCTCCACAACAAATCAAACATGAAAGATTTCCTGGAGTGGACGTCCCGGTATTCCCAAGCTTCAAGGTCTACAGCCGTATATCAAAATGTTTCCAACTGCTTATTTTAATAGTTCAGACATCAAATATACCTTAAAAAGGGGGTTATTATGCAAAATTGACTTTTTGACGTGTAACATCCCGATATGTTATTTCCTCATTAAAAACATGCCTGAAGTTTTGCTTTGACTCATCCACTCATGCTTGACTAATCTTCGAGTTTCTGCTGGTAGTTATTGGGGGTGCTGAAACGCCTGCTCCCACCTATCCCGTCCTTTTCCACCTTTCCCCTCCTCCAACCTGACGTACTCAGCCGAGCCTCCGCGCCAGCAGAGAACTCCACCCCCTCCCCACACAACTGCGTTTTAGTAGCAGCTGCTACAATTAGCCTAGGCTAAGTGTTTGGACTTCATCTTTGGAAAAAACACTAGGCACAAAAAGATCTGTTATCTTTACGCAAATCACTTCACAGAGGACTGCTTTCTCAATAAAAGACTTATTGATAGTGGATTACTAAACGGATTTGCCCGAAAGACACGACTACTCCATCGTAACCTGAACAGGTAAGAACTGTGACTCGCGTCCTTTTGTTAGCATTTGTAACTCCGAACTTAAAACGAAGCTTCATATTTCTGTATTTTATGGTTTCAATGCAAAATTTAGCTTCATAGTGATTAATTTTTATAAAAGGGTGCCAAAGAGGTTAAATGTTACAAAGCCGAAACGTCTTGTAAAAGCCTCTGAAATCGCTCAGGTTCTTCAAAAACCCCACTTTCAGGGTTGGATATCGGATCATTTTTTGTGTACGGTCTTAGGATCTCCAGCGTTGCCATTGTTCACCAATGTAAGTTTTTTTTTTCCTAAATACTAAAATGCAACACAATGAAAACTTCATTACACAATATCAGAGTCCGACTCTACATGCATGCTCTGATAATGGCCGGTATATGACGTAGTAAATGGGGAGCCTGTGAATATTCTCATTCATCCAGGTCATGGTTATCTCAAGGAAATTTCAATCGAACGCAACTGGACTTGGTAATTTGTCTTGGAAGACATTTCACCTCTTATCCAAGAGGCTTCATCAGTTCATGCTCGCCGCTGACCAGGCTGGGACTGGTCCAACTAACTGGTGTGGAGACTCAGCTATTTAACCTTTTGGACAAGAATCATTATGTCATTGGATCCTTTGTGCTCCATGTCTTAACGACGGTCGTTGGCGTGTCGCCTATTGGTGGAGGTTTTACCACCAATAGGCGACACGCCAACGACCGTCGTTAATATGGAACTAGAATTGGGACTTAAGTTTTGTGACTTGTATTCCCTGTTTTGAAAAACACAAGTACGGATTCATTTAATAATACAAGTACAAATCAGAAAATACAAGTACGAATCAGGGAATACAAGTCACTAAATACAAGTACAAATCAAAAATACAAGTACAAATCAAAAATACAAGTACAAATCAGAAACAAGTACAAATCAGACACAAGTACAAATCAGAAACACAAGTACAAATCAGAAACACAAGTACAAATCAGAAACACAAGTACGAATCACGCTACTGCCAGAACCAATCAGATTTCTCTATTCTCTAACCAATCACGAAGAGAGGAGGGCGGTGTTCTTCTGTGTTCACAACCAAACTTGACTCTTTGAAAAATGCAGCCGAAGTCCCGTTTGCCATCACCACCGGTCTATAATCATCACACACAGTTCTCTGAAGGTGAGTCGGTTTGTCATAAACAAAAGTTTCTCATGTCTCTGCTATTAACTAATTTCACCAAGGATAACGTGTAGAGGACTTATTGCCTTCAGCTAGTAAAATTGTTTGCTAAAAAATAGCTACTGCCTTTAATAAACTAGCCTCGACACAGTTTGTTAGCACTTTTGATTTAAGACTGTTTTATGATAAACCGCTGCGTGTGTGTTCTGCAGCCGCTCCTCCTGCCATCTGCCGAGACTGATGAACCAAGTTCAGAGGGCGCCGTCTGCCGAGGTACAGGTAGGTTATTACGAACGTGAAACTTGATCATGTTTAAATAGTGTCAATTTTCTTTATTGAATAATGGATCTCTTTTACCGTCTAATGTATGAGACTTGGACTGAGCACATTACTTTACTCTGCCATGCCTCTACATTACAGCACCAGACCTTGCAGATAATCTAAAAGGTAAATACACCACAGTCCCACATCGCACATGATTTCTCCACCTTTGTGTTGCAGACATCCAGGTGAATGCTGTTTGGACGCCCGACACCAACATTGGAGCTGTCTCCCAGGACATGCCCGGAAAACCTCCCCGGGGGCATCCTGACGAGATGTCCAAGCCACCTCATCTGGCTCCTCTTGATGCAGAGCAGACTATACTCTGAGCCCCTCCAGGATGACCGAACTGATTAAATAAATCACAGGCCATCTCCCTGTACCCCATAGTTGAAAAAGACAACTTCACAATACATTGATTTTTATTGTCACAAAATACAATTGCTTTCAATTCAATTTAATTCTGGAACAATCACTGTTGGGGGAACAACAACTACAAAACTACTGTGTCCCTCTAACTACAATGTGGTCTATAAAACACCATCTATATAAGGCCAAAGCCAGTGTCGTTGCAGCTTACTGATGTGAGCAATGCTGCCTCAAACTCCTCATATTTTGTGAAGTTGCCCGGAAGTCTGATGGACTGGAAGCATGTTTGAGATCGTGGAAGATCTCTCTGCACGACCTCCACCTTCATTTCTCCTGATGGTACTTCCCAACCAGTCCAGAACTTCAGGAGTGCCCTCAGGTTGTCTGGTGATGCTAATGAAAAAACAAAAAATAAAATTGAAATAATATCAAGTACATGAGCAAGTTTCAGCAGAGTTTTAATATTGCAGACCTGCCAACCTCAATATTTTGAGTACCACTTGTGTTGTGCAGCTTTTTTTGCAGACTTTCGCAACTCCATCGCTTTGCACGCAGTAAATTCCCGATTCACTGGCTGGGCATTGTTTATAGAAAAAATAAAGCCTATATTTCTAGTGGTATGCAGATGAATACTGAAATATCTATATCTCCTAATACAGTTCTCTTAAAGCTTTATAATCATGTTTATCTTGCTAGCTGTATAATGATAAACATTGACAGGGAAAGGAGTTTCGGTATCTCTGGCTGGACAGCTCCCACCAAACCACTGCTCTATCAGGTTTAGAGGAGTCTTCGGAACGGAGATAAGCAGGGCAGGAGGCTTGAGTTTGGGACTCGGCCTGTCCCATCCTTCACGCCTCGCTTTGCCTATAATTAGAGTAAGAGCTGACAAGCTGATGAGAGTCTACCGTGGGGTTTAGTGCACGACCGCCCGGTCGCGTTAATTGATTCATTAAAAACTAAAATTTGCATAAAATGAAAAAAAAAAACAGTAGTTAAATGGATATGTACTTTGATATCAAAGACATGACGCACCTGAGAGCACAGCACATTGGTTAATTAAAGATGTTTAAAGATTAAAGTAAAAAAGTGCTATTCAGATTGAGGATTCTGACAGTTTAGTCGTAGTCTTGTAAATAGTGTCCCTACAATATTCAGTGTTTGTAAAATCTTTAGTCTGAGATTAGTCTGGGACTAAAAACTGTTAACTCAAGTCTTTAGATGTGAAATGATAATCTTTTAGTCTTTTCAAAATATTTTCAAAGTCTTTAGGTGTAGCCTACAGAAGGTATAATGCAGTCACATTCATATCTAATGAATGAATGAATAAATGAATGAATATAAATTGTCATTACTAAAGTGTTTCACTGATCTACATTAGCCAATCAGAATTTTAATTTAAACAGTAACACTACCGTCTGCATCTGTATAAGACCAGGTGGCAGGCTAATTGGACTTTTTGTTTTGTTTTTTAATTATTGTAGGTTACCTGCTGCTGTTGCTGTAGCCTACAGCAGATGGAAAGATGTACATAGCCTATTGGCTACCATGTTCAGCTCACCTTTTATCCAAGTCTAAAATCTGTCGCGATATTCTTTCTTCTGAGGCTGATTTAAAAAAAATTTTTTCAAATATTATTGAATCACAGATGCAAAAGGACAGTGACTTACTGGACATCACAGTTAGCCTATGGTGTGACTTTTGGCCTTTTACATTTAAAAAAAAAAGAAAAAGAAGAAAAGATAATACTTTAATTGAAACGTCAATAGGCAAATACAGTTGTCTGGCGTTCAGGTGAATAAATCTTGACCTGTCAATGGCCTCACGGTTCGCTTAAGTCCCAATTCTAGTTCCATATATTCAATACACTACAGACAGTCAGCTACCAAATAGTATCAAGTTTCGTAAACTCTGCTGTGAAAACGAAAACGTTCGTAATAACCTACCTGTACCTCGGCAGACGGCGCCCTCTGAACTTGGTTCATCAGTCTCGGCAGATGGCAGGAGGAGCGGCTGCAGAACACACACGCAGCGGTTTATCATAAAACAGTCTTAAATTAAAAGTGCTAACACAATGTAAGGGTTGAAAAGACATTTGTTACAGAGACTTCTGCTCCCACTTCAGAGACAAATGTCGAGGCTAGTTTATTAAAGGCAGTAGCTATTTTTTAGCAAACAATTTTACTGGCTGAAGGCAATAAGTCCTCTACACGTTATCCTTGGTGAAATTAGTTAATAGCAGAGACATGAGAAACTTTTGTTTATGACAAACCGACTCACCTTCAGAGAACTGTGTGTGGTGATCATAGACCGGTGGTGATGGCAAACTGGACTTCGGCTGCATTTTTCAAAGAGTCAAGTTTGTTTGTGAACACAGAAGAACACCGCCCTCCTCTCTTCGTGATTGGTTAGAGAATAGAGAAATCTGATTGGTTCTGGCAGTAGCGTGATTCGTACTTGTGTTTCTGATTTGTACTTGTGTCTGATTTGTACTTGTATTCCCTGATTTGTACTTGTATTTTTGATTTGTACTTGTATTTAGTGACTTGTATTCCCTGATTCGTACTTGTATTTTTGATTTGTACTTGTATTTTCTGATTTGTACTTGTATTATTAAATGAATCCGTACTTGTGTTTTTCAAAACATGTGTACAAGGTACAAATAGGGGAATACAAGTCACAAAACTTAAGTCCCAATTCTAGTTCCATACGTTAAGACATGGTCAGCGGCGAGCATGAACTGATGAAGCCTCTTGGATAGAGGTGAAACGTCTTCCAAGACAAATTACCAAGTCCAGTTGCGTTTGATTGAACTTTCCTTGAGATAGTAAATGGGGAGTTTCAGAAAGGGTAGGAGGGCTTAGAGAGACACAAGCCAATATTAAGGCATCAAATACAGAAGTGATGAGAAGGTAAATTTCTGTAAGGTGGATTTCGATATATACAGGATTTACAGAAAGATTTAGGGTAACAGTTTTATTTGACTGTGCTATAGAATGGTACCTTTAATGTCCATTAAAGGTTGAATCAAAGCTAAAAGAACAACATTTCCTTAAAAAATTATTTCTGAATTAAAACATAATAAAATGTAAATTTTAACCGGGCACGACAATGACGTTATGTTTACATCTACCAGCCAGTAGCGGCCGCCATTGCGGGTTGACAGATACGGTCTTTATGATCCAACAATATGGTTAGGACAGATCTGCTGGTACTGGGAAAAACGGTGAAGCCAGCAAGCCAAGCAGCTGCTTCAGAGCTCCAGAGATATTATGTCTCATGAGAGCAGTGACTTGAGAAGAGCAGAAACTAGAGTAAATTTAGGTGAAGCCTACACTAGATGGAGCTACATAAAACATTTCCACGCCATCCAACACACGCGGAAATTGCGACTTTCCTCCTGGATCGGTAAGCTAACTCACTAGCTAACGTTAGCCAACAGTTAAACCCAAATACATTGCTCAGTGGACCCAGTTCAGTCTGGTCACTCGATGTATTGGCAGCCAACCAGGCAACCCAACAGTAGGAATGTTGTATTTTTTTGTTGTAACTACAACCTAGTCGGACTAGATGTCGCTATCGTATTCATGTTCCATTACCAACCTTTAATATGCACAGAGGAAATTGTCTTAGCTGAACCATAAAAGCTAAAGCCTACTTTCCATTGGATGCGGAGGTCAGTTCTAAAACAGTCAGCAATTGAGATCGGGCAAAAACGGAAATCAGACACGGGAGCAGTGTAAAGCATCCCAAAAAATTTCAAAATAAAAGAAAAGTGCAGATTTTTAATTGCTCGAGTAAGAAGAAACTAAAGAAAGCATAATCACTGGTGACAACAGGCCTTAAAGGCACACTGTGTAATTTTCGGCCAGTAGGGGGCAGTGCATACATAATTTATCACAAGCATGCGGTATCTGTGTCTTTGAGTAATAAACTCAACAACAGAGGTCCAACTAGTGCTGTTTTCAAACGCTCAATTCCCTGAGAATGATCTACAGTGGGGCAAAAAAGTATTTGGTCAGCCACCGATTGTGCAAGTTCTCCCACTTAAAATAATGACAGAGGTCAGTAATTTTCATCATAGGTACACTTCAACTGTGAGAGACAGAATGTGAAAAAAAAATCCAGGAATTCACATTGTAGGATTTCTAAAGAATTTATTTGTAAATTATGGTGGAAAATAAGTATTTGGTCAATAACAAAAGTGCATCAGTCTCTCTTTCATCGCTTGGAACTAGCGATGAGGTAAAAATGTATTTATGGCGAAACTTTTTTGCATTTTGAGAGGAAATCAATGTCTTAATAGCGGGCGTGTTCTGTGCGCTTTGTCCGTCCGGGCTCCTTTAGAAGTAAAGACGTCATCTAATATGGCTTTCCCCTGAAAAGAGGACCCGCGCCTATGTATTTTAAAACTGATTGTTAAAGTCATATTTTACAATATCGCCAATATTTTGCAATTAATGTGCTTTACGTAATTATTATTACATAATATTTTAATGGCTGTACTGCAAAAACTACACACTGTCACTTTAAATCAGCGATTTCACTCAGTCCCCGTCACTTTCTCACCTCATCTGCTCTGTATGATCACTTCTGAGTTTAAACTGGACTCTTAAGAATTACAGAAATTAGTGGGAATCACACACTGAAGGCAAGAGCCCATCACATTTTAGAGAACATTATGTAAATGTGGCAACTACCGGACGTAGACTACAAAAAAGGACGGAGGGTTGATGTGGTCATTGTTGTTTTCCACTTATCGTTATCGAGGTCAAATGCTCAATATACCGTGATATTAATTTTAGCCCATATCGCCCAGCCCTAATCGATTCCATCAATCGTTTTGGCTAAATATCACATCCCTGAGTCTATCATCAATGTAGAGATGAGGAGCAGACTAATAATAATGTAGGATGAGTGCAGATGATTACATGGAGCAGCTGAAGTAGAAAAAAAACTCCATTCTGAATTACGTTAGGCGATATCTTTAGGTTTTCTGATATTTTTATTTCTTAATTCATAGTAAACTTCAAAAGAAATATGTTTCAAGAAGAGTTTTTCCTTTTTCTGAAGCCATAAATATTTAATAAGTTAGGATTGGATGTGTGGTCCTAAGACTAAAATGGTAAGATGACAGCGGGTATAAAATGAAACCAAAGTAAAGATCAGTGCGGATAAAAATCACAAACCCTTCAGTGAAAGGAAGCATTTAAAGCGGTAGAGGACCGGTCCCCTTTTCAACCCCTCACATAGACACGGTACCAGAGCTTGAATCGACAGATCGTGATCAGCAACTCCTTGCTATTGGAAAAGTACTCTTCACCTCTCCTCCTCCTCCTCGTTTTTGTCCTTTCTTCACCTTCCATCTCCTCCTGCCTCCGTCACCAGGCAACTAGTCTTTGCACCATCCCTCACACGGTGTCCATCTCTGCCACCCCTCGTCCTCGCTCTGCCACCCGTTAAAGCACGCAGACAGATTACAAGATCAAACATGAGCAGATAGTAGATATAAGTGGTGTAAATGCCCAGAACAGGTTTATTATGCAGCTCGTACAGTTTGACTAAACTGGAGCGTATTTACCCATCAAAGCATCCATGCTGCCTATAATATGATGTTATTGTGTTAAAAGTTAGCACTCTAAATTATAAAACAAGTAGTAAACTATAAATAGTCATTTTATGGTAACAAAAGAAGGTGAAAATAAAGGTGTGATAAACCCGCTAATGCACTTCATCTCCTTTTGGAAAAAGTTTCACTTTAAAATGTTTTAACACAATAATTATTTCCAATTTAGTGATTCTAAACACCACACTTTTGTGAAAAAAAACTGCCTTATGCTGAAATCCCATCGAATCAAAATGAAACTGAAATTTGTTTCACTGACGGTCATCTTTCGGTTTTCAAACTGAAATTAATGCTTGGCATGAACCTGATCTTTTTAAGGGAAGGAAATACAAAACCAAACAAGTTAGCCTGGTTGCCATGGCCACCGTTGGAAGGAAGGAAGTGAGGCTTCATGAGCATCTTCATATCACGTGAGAAATCAGCAGCAAGACCACACGGAGTCGATGCTTCACAGCTGTGAGCCAAAAGGAAGGTTAGAAACCTTCTGAAGCATTAAAGGAAGCAGAAATGCTTCATCACTGTAGGAACCCAAATATATGGAAATCTTTAATAATCAACACCTTCAGTCTCCAGTTTTAATTTACCGGATTTTGCAACTTAAGCTATTTTAATGAGATGCCAAAGGTTGTGCATCACGAAGTACGACTCGGCCCTCCCCCATTAGTTTCTTGGAAGCAGTTAGTCGGCTGTGTAAGGAGGCCAAAATAAGACGTTTTAAAAATGTTTCCCTGTTAAAAAAAGAAATAAAAAAACTCAATTGAATTCAAGTTTTTAGATGAAAATAGTCCAGCTTCTGGCATCATTCTGGCTGGATATTTGACCACTCACCCATTCGAGACTGGAGCAGATAAAAAAATATATATATATATCGATGCATGAAGGTGGCACAACTTTCTCCAGCCGAATGGAAACAACACTGAACTGGATTAGTGGATGGATAGATGATAGATGGATGGATGATGGATGGATGGATGGATGATGGATGGATGATGGATGGATGGATGATGGATGGATGACGGATGGATGGATGATGGATGAATGGATGATGGATGGTTTGATGGATGGATGATGGATGGATGGATGGATGATGGATGGATGACGGATGGATGGATGATGGATGACGGATGGATGGATGATGGATGAATGGATGATGGATGGATGGATGATGGATGGATGGATGGATGATGGATGGATGGATGGATGGATTGATGGATGAATGGATGGATGACGGATGGAATGGATGTGGATGGATGGATGGATGGATGAAGGTGATGGATGGATGATGGATGGATGGATGATGGATGGATGAAGGATGGATGATGGATGGATGGATGGATGGATGATGGATGGATGAATGGATGAATGGATGATGGATGGATGGATGATGGATGGATGGATGGATGATGGATGGATGGATGGATGATGGATGGATGATGGATGATGGATGATGGATGGATGGATGGATGATGGATGGATGGATGGATGGATTGATGGATGGATGGATGATGGATGGATGGATGAAGGATGGATGGATGGATGGATGAAGGATGGATGGATGGATGGATGATGGATGGATGAAGGATGGATGGATGAAGGATGAATGATGGATGGATGATGGATGGATGATGGATGGATGGATGATGGATGGATGACGGATGGATGAAGGATGGATGTATGATGGATGGATGACGGATGGATGACGGATGGATGAAGGATGGATGATGGATGGATGATGGATGGATGATGGATGGATGACAGATGGATGATGGATGGATGACGGATGGATGATGGATGGATGACGGATGGATGACGGATGGATGACGGATGGATGACGGATGGATGATGGATGGATGACAGATGGATGACGGATGGATGATGGATGGATGACAGATGGATGGATGAAGGATGGATGACGGATGGATGGATGACGGATGTATGATGGATGGATGACAGATGGATGGATGAAGGATGGATGACGGATGGATGGATGACGGATGTATGATGGATGGATGACGGATGGATGATGGATGGATGATGGATGGATGACGCATGTATGATGGATGGATGAAGGATGTATGACGGTTGGATGTATGACGGATGGATGAAGGATGGATGGATGAATGATGGATGGATGAAGGATGGATGACGGATGGATGATGGATGGATGAAGGATGTATGACGGATGGATGATGGATGGATGATGGATGTATGATGGATGGATGACAGATGGATGGATGACGGATGGATGATGGATGGATGACGGATGGATGATGGATGGATGACGGATGGATGACGGATGGATGATGGATGGATGATGGATGGATGACAGATGGATGATGGATGGATGACGGATGTATGATGGATGGATGATGGATGGATGACAGATGGATGACGGATGTATGATGGATGGATGACGGATGGATGATGGATGGATGACGGATGGATGACGGATGGATGATGGATGGATGATGGATGTATGATGGATGGATGACAGATGGATGGATGACGGATGGATGACGGATGGATGACGGATGGATGACGGATGGATGAAGGATGGATGACGGATGGATGAAGGATGGATGATGGATGGATGACGGATGGATGAAGGATGGATGATGGATGTATGATGGATGGATGACAGATGGATGGATGATGGATGGATGACGGATGGATGATGGATGGATGACAGATGGATGGATGATGGATGGATGACGGATGGATGATGGATGGATGATGGATGGATGAATGATGGATGATGGATGGATGACGGATGGATGATGGATGTATGATGGATGGATGACGGATGGATGAATGATGGATGGATGACGGATGGATGATGGATGAATGATGGATGGATGATGGATGGATGATGGATGGATGACGGACGGATGGATGAATGATGGATGGATGACGGATGGATGACGTGATGGATGACGGATGGATGACGGATATGGATGACGGAGGTGATGGATGGGATGACGGATGGATGATGGATGGATGATGATGGATGAAGGATGGATGAAGGATGGATGATGGATGGATGATGGAGCATGATGGATGACGGATGAGGATGGATGACAGATGGATGGATGATGGATGGATGACAGATGGATGACGGATGGATGATGGATGGATGACGGATGGATGATGGATGGATGACAGATGGATGGATGATGGATGGATGATGGATGGATGAAGGATGGATGAAGGATGGATGATGGATGGATGACGGATGGATGATGGATGGATGATGGATGGATGATGGATGGATGATGGATGGATGACAGATGGATGACGGATGGATGATGGATGGATGACGGATGGATGATGGATGGATGACGGATGGATGATGGATGGATGACGGATGGATGATGGATGGATGATGGATGGATGATGGATGGATGACAGATGGATGATGGATGGATGATGGATGGATGACAGATGGATGACGGATGGATGACGGATGGATGATGGATGGATGACGGATGGATGATGGATGGATGACGGATGGATGATGGATGGATGACGGATGGATGACGGATGGATGATGGATGGATGATGGATGATGGATGGATGACAGATGGATGGATGATGGATGGATGGATGATGGATGGATGAAGGATGGATGATGGATGGATGATGGATGGATGACGGATGGATGATGGATGGATGATGGATGGATGATGGATGGATGATGGATGGATGATGGATGGATGATGGATGGATGAAGGATGGATGAAGGATGGATGATGGATGGATGATGGATGGATGGATGGATGGATGAAGGATGGATGATGGATGGATGGCAGATGGATGGATGAATGGATGGATGACGGTGGTGGATGGATGGATGATGGATGGATGGACAATGGATGATGGATGGATGATAGATGATGGATGATGGATGATGATGGATGGATGGATGGATGGATGATGGATGATGGATGGATGATGGATGATGGATGGATGATTGATGGATGGATGATGGATGATGGATGGATGATGGATGGATGATGGATGAATGATGGATGATGGATGGATGATGGATGATGGATGGATGATGGATGATGGATGGATGATGGATGATGATGGATGATGGATGGATGCATGATGGATGATGGATGGATGATGGATGATGGATGGATTATTGATGGATGGATGATGGATGATGGATGATGGATGAATGATGGATGGATGATGGATGATGGATGGATGATGGATGGATGATGGATGATGGATGATGGATGGATGAGGATGGAGGATGGATGATGGATGGATAGGATGGATGATGGATGGATGACGGATGGATGGATGATGGATGGATGATGGATGGATGATGGATGGATGAGGATGGAGATGGATGGATGATGGATGGATGAGGATGGATGAGATGGATGATGGATGGATGATGGATGGATGATGGATGGATGATGGATGGATGGATGGTGGATGATGGATGGATGATGGATGGATGATGGATGGATGGATGATGGATGGATGATGGATGGATGAAGGATGGATGATGGATGGATGATGGATGGATGATGGATGGATGACGGATGGATGGATGATGGATGGATGACAGATGGATGGATGATGGATGGATGACGATGGATGATGGATGGATGATGGATGGATGACGGATGGATGATGGATGGATGACAGATGGATGACGGATGGATGACGGATGGATGATGGATGACGGATGGATGATGGATGGATGACAGATGGATGGATGATGGATGGATGGATGAAGGATGGATGATGGATGGATGACGGATGGATGATGGATGGATGATGGATGGATGAAGGATGGATGATGGATGATGGATGGATGACAGATGGATGGATGATGGATGGATGGATGAAGGATGGATGATGGATGGATGACGGATGGATGATGGATGGATGATGGATGGATGAAGGATGGATGATGGATGATGGATGGATGACAGATGGATGGATGATGGATGGATGGATGAAGGATGGATGATGGATGGATGACGGATGGATGATGGATGGATGATGGATGGATGAAGGATGGATGATGGATGATGGATGGATGACAGATGGATGGATGATGGATGGATGGATGAAGGATGGATGATGGATGGATGACGGATGGATGATGGATGGATGATGGATGGATGAAGGATGGATGATGGATGATGGATGGATGACAGATGGATGGATGATGGATGGATGGATGAAGGATGGATGATGGATGGATGACGGATGGATGATGGATGGATGATGGATGGATGAAGGATGGATGATGGATGATGGATGGATGACAGATGGATGGATGATGGATGGATGGATGAAGGATGGATGATGGATGGATGACGGATGGATGATGGATGGATGATGGATGGATGAAGGATGGATGATGGATGATGGATGGATGACAGATGGATGGATGATGGATGGATGGATGAAGGATGGATGATGGATGGATGACGGATGGATGATGGATGGATGATGGATGGATGAAGGATGGATGATGGATGATGGATGGATGACAGATGGATGGATGATGGATGGATGGATGAAGGATGGATGATGGATGGATGACGGATGGATGATGGATGGATGATGGATGGATGACGGATGGATGATGGATGGATGACAGATGGATGACGGATGGATGATGGATGGATGACGGATGGATGATGGATGGATGACGGATGGATGACAGATGGATGGATGATGGATGGATGACGGATGGATGATGGATGGATGATGGATGGATGACGGATGGATGGACGGGATGGGAATGAATGGATGGATGATGGATGGATGACGGATGGATGATGGATGGATGATGGATGGATGATGGATGGATGACAGATGGATGATGGATGGATGACGGATGGATGACGGATGGATGACGGATGGATGATGGATGGATGACAGATGGATGGATGATGGATGGATGACAGATGGATGGATGATGGATGGATGACGGATGGATGATGGATGGATGATGGATGGATGACGGATGGATGATGGATGGATGATGGATGGATGACGGATGGATGATGGATGGATGATGGATGGATGACAGATGGATGGATGACGGATGGATGACGGATGGATGATGGATGGATGATGGATGGATGACGGATGGATGATGGATGGATGTTATACTAGCTACTGGATGTTTTATCATCTGCCTGCACTGATTGCAGTGAAGTTCTTCTTCGGCCCTTTTTTATGTTCTTCTCTCACTGTTTGTGTTTTTCTTTGTGACACATTGAGGTTATCGGCTGGATTTCTGGTGCGTTTCTCAGCTCAGCCGCTCACTCTTTATAACTTACAGCTGGGATGACATGGAAACAAAAAGGATTTCCCAGCAATCATACAGAAGTTACAGTGGAGCCCAGAACCTAAAAAATGATTTATTTCTTCAAAGCCATTTAGTGCGACTGTGTGGTAATGGATGCAGTTTGAAAAGACACGGCAAATGAAACGATCTGAGCAGAGTGTTAGCAGATAATCCTGCTTGGACTCTTGTAGAAAGCTCTGATAGCACTGAAGGATCAATAATGACGCCTTTGGTTTTAGAGAGTAAATCAGTTTAGCAACACATTCTCTCTCCACTGCTGCTCATAAATAGCAGGAATGCAACGTTTTATGATGAACAGATTCTCTCTCTGCGCTGCCGTTCTGATGAAGGAGCTAAATGTTGATTCATGCATTACAGAAGCGCTCCGCTCTGTGAGAGAACTTCTGGTACCTTGGATGCGACAGCCCAACATCAAATACGTATAATAATTATCTAAGGGAATATTTGTCTATAAATCATTTATTTATTGGTTGAGAGGATGAGAGTATTACTGGCATTGTAAACAAAATAAAAATATTTTGGAGGACATTTCCACGCAAAAAACTCAGAAATCTTTAGATTAATGTCACATATTTTCCAGAAAAAAACTTGGAAATTCTCTGTCACAGTTAAAAGACATAAATTTAGAGAATAATTTAATAATAATGAAAATAAATAATGTTTTACACAGTCTATGATAATTTCAGACATTTTCTAGGAAAAACACACGTTTTTTGATGTAGAAAGGAAGAAAAATTGCGAGAAAGAACTAATAAATTTCTAAGATTAAAAGCATAATTTTTAATTTTAAAAACTTCTGACTTTACAATGTCAGAAATAACAGATATCGAAAATGTTTGCCTTTAATCAGAGAAATGTATTCGGTTTTTTTCTCGCAAATTTTCTTCTTTTCTACATCATAGAATTATGTGTTTTTGCTAGAAAATATCTGAAATTAATCTCTAAATTTATGGCTTTTAATTTTTGTGACAGAGAATTGCCGGGGTGTTTTTCTGGAGAATAAGTACAATTAATCTCAGAAATTTTTACTTCCGAATTTTGCTACTTTTTGACATCAGAGAATTTCCGATTTTTTTTCCTGGAAAAATATATGACTATAATGTCACAATTTCTAAAGTTTTTGGGCGGAAATTTGCTCCAGAATATTTTTGTTTTGTTTACAATGGCGTCGTAGGACCCTAGCCTAAACTTCTGATGCCGTGAAATGTTTTAAGAGACTGAACTTATATAGCGCTTTCTGGTGATGCCGACACCTAAAATTGCTTCACCCCATTCACCCATTTACGACGGAGTATTAGGGTTTTCGTCACCTTTTTGGCTGAATTAAAATCATTTTTCCCTACACCTTTTAGGACGTGAAACCTTCTGGCTGTCCAGATAAATAATGTCACCTTGCTGGTTTGGGAGAAATAAACTAGACTCCCAGGCGGACACACCGAATGTGTTCTGGTTAAGGGCGTAACGCAGAGCCGGCCCAAGGTAGAAGTGAACTAAGCGGTTTGCTTAGGGCCCCCCGAACCCATCAGGGGCCCCACAATAAATCCTGAAATTGAACAGAGACTAAAGATGTTAAAATTAATCAAAATGTTAATATTACTCCCATTTGATTCTGTTTTGTTTCAGTGTAGATTTAAAACATTTTAATTGTTTAAATTTTTTCTAATTAACTATTTTATTAATTTTTTAAATAAAAAAATCTATTCTAATCGATGATGATGATCTAATCGTTTGTCAATTCGATTAGATTTTTATTCGATTTGATTATCGATTATTTAGCCATTATTTTATTTTTATAGAAATTTGACATTTATTAATTTATGTATTTCCATGAAATAAACAAAATTCTTCATTACAAATTAAGTTGTAGTATTAGTACGGTCTTATGTTAGAGCAGGGGTCTGCAACCTGTACCATCCAAAGAGCCGTTTTTCGCTTAACCCAGATAAATAAAACTCATTCAGAGCCGCAAATGTAACATGACCTTTAGAAAAATTTAATTTTGGATTTTTTGATAATAATCTACTGGAGTAACGTGTGTTAATTCATAAATAGGTACTATTTTAGGTAGGTACTATAGTTACTATTTTATTTCTGTTTTTAGGGTGAGGTAAAACAAAGAAAAAATCATGAAATGTTAGCGTAAAGAGGACGGATTCATTTTCTTCTCAGTTTTTGACATTTGTGGCAAAATTATGTAAAAATGCACATAGTTTTAAACCTAAATAGCAGATGAAGTATTGTTATTTTAATGTCATTCTATCACAGAAATTCAAAATATTTTTTATATAACAAAACTCCTGCTAAAACCCCGAATTTATTATTGAAAGAACAGAAAAAAACATTATTTGGTATGTTTGGTGCAGAGCCCTGTGTTAGAGGTTGCGTTTAACAAGAAAATGTTGCAAATGTGCAAAGATTGATGTTTTAGCGGTACAAAGCATCATCACTACATCTTTGGATTTAGAGGCTCAACGTGTGTTAAAAATGGAAGTAAAAACGAGTCAACGTCAAGTTTTTATTGCTCCAAAATTAAACTTTTAAATTATTAATTCAGGAAACAGTGCAGGGGGGGGGGGGGGGGGGGGGGGTTTTTTCGGCCTGAGGCAATCACATTTATTTTGCCAACAGGTTCGTTTAGAACCAAAGCGGATTTCTGCTTCCAAATCATCGCCTTAGAATAACCCTCGAGAGCCTCTGAGGGGTGTTAAGCCCTCTCCATCAAGAGGGAATCTTATCCATGCATTAATGATCTTCTGGAGGCCGAATCCTGCTGTTTGTGGTCAATACTCCACAGGCGGCTGGCAGGAGCCGGAGGGAAAAGGTCACCCTGGTTAGGGCGGCCGACCTCGAGCCAAAAGGTCGCCGAGAATCATCAGAGCCAAACGCCTAACGGGAATCCCGCGTGTCGCAATGGATAAACCTCAAACGGGGCGTCTTGTTTTCGTTTTTTCTAAACGTCACCATGGTAACAGCTGATCAGCCTCAGGAAACGGAGTTAAAGGTCTGCGAGCTGGACGTCATGACTCCGGATTATTACTTCGTTCGGGGGGGCGAGGGCCAAATGTAGTAATTGTACGCGAAATACAAACACCAATAGTAAAGAGTACTAAAGTACTTTTATTTATTATACAGATATTTAAACTTCCTGTCTGTGTAAATAACAATAAAATGACAAATAAGTCATATTTATCCATTTAAAATATACCCAAACTTCCTTATTTGATAGATTTTTAACACTGATGTCAGTGAAAAAAATATATTCGCCAGTTTTTTCCAGCGGAAACTCAAGTGTGTGACTTTTGAATAATGTTGGGCTGTAATCGGGTTCGGGCTTTAATCAAAATATACTCTTTGGGCTCGGCTCGGGTCGGGCCCAACTTTTAAGGCCCGTTCACAGCTCTGGTCCATTTATTCAGCAACGTCAGAGTCAGAAACGCCTAAAAGCCTCAAGAGCTCCATGTCAGACTCGACAGGCCTCAGTTAGCGTCCTAAACGCTAACATGCATGACAAAGTATCGGCTTGTTTGGGTCTAAATGAGCCACGAGAGCTCTGGATCAATGCCAACTAGTAGTGGGCAATATAAAAGGAATAAGGTGGAGATGATATGAGAGATTTTGAGTATACCGCCATACCGCGGTTATACATTTTGATGTCGTCAAGCTGTGCCTGCATACTTTGTACCAGGTATTAGGGGTGGGAGGGATGGCAAAATTTTCATATCACGGTATTAAAAAAATAAATAACGGTATTGCGGTATTTAACAGCATTTTTTTGCCATACAAGACCGTTCATATCCACCTTATCTTATAAGAATAAAGAATATAAAAAATGTGCTTTAAATAGCCCATTTTACTGCCGCATGGACTGCATCATGCTTTACATGTAGTACTGAAGAATCCGGCTAGGGGGCAGAGTATAGACTCAGATCGGATTTTGCCAAAGAAGAAGTAAAATAAAAATGGCGACCGTAGGAGATTATTAGCTGGTTAATATTCAGATAACACAAAAAAAGACGGCAGAAGTATCGTAGATGGTATGTAAAACATATTTACCGCTATTAATGATTTATTTCCTACTGGTTTTGCCGCCGTTGACCACGTTTACCTACAGACGGACAATTAGCGCACAACACTTCCCCCTACTGGCTACTCTCAATAGCGTTTGTAAAAGGTATGCCGTTCGGTTCTCGTCTGACATTTTAAAGCCGATAAACTTTTTAAACTATAGACGAGGCTCCTCTTTTTTGGAATTACTTAATCAGAATTGCATGCTTCTCTCCCGCCAGCAGCTGTTAGTCAAAAACGTTATTTTCTTTCCGCGTGTAGCAGTGAAATCGGTCCTGGCTGAAACACTTCCCCTCATTAAACGTTCCGGAAGTTGTCCGAGCTGTTCACCGGTATAGCGGTATATTATAAAATTCATATCATAATGAAAATTAACACCGGTTTCTGGTATGAACCGGTACACCGCCCAGGCCTACCAGGTATGCAAGGTAACTGAAGTGTTTGTCTTCACACTAGATATTGAAAGTTTAAAGTTTGCTTTTCATTTCAAAAATTTTTAATTCAACTATATGCAGGTTCAATTTTGTGTGACCCCCCCCACCTGTACCCGAGCACCACTCAAAAAAAACCCAGGCGGCCGCAGGCCCCGTCCACACTACTGCGTTTTCGTTTAAAAACGGAGAACTTTTGCTACGTCTGCACCTCCCATCCACACTAAAACGGCAAAAACGGAGAAGTTTAGAAACGCTGCCGACCCCGTATTTCGTTTTGAAACTCAGGACAGCGTCCTAATCTGCGGTGACTTCAACATTCATGTTTGCTGTCCCTCTGATAAATTTGCCAATGACTTTAAGGCACTTCTCCACTCACTGGATCTGACCCAGTCCATATCCTGTCCAACTCATAAATTAGGTCACATTCTTGATCTCATCATCTCGCGTGGGGTGACAGTGTCAAATTGTGAGGTCCTGGATTTTCCCGTATCAGATCACTCTCTCATACGGTTTGACATCCGTGCTGTTCCACTTGCACCCACATCCACTGCCCCCCAACGTAGGCGAATCATTACCACTTCTACAGTTAACAACTTTGCTGCTGCCTTTACTGCCTCTGATCTCTGTTCTACTGCTGACTTGGCGTCGCCTCTGTGTCCTGACCTCTTCCTCTCCTCCTTTCACACCATCTGCTCCCAGATTATGGACTCTGTTGCCCCCTACAAAGAAATGGGTTCCAAAAGCCCATCGGACCCCTGGCTCAATGATACAACTCGGGCCCTCAGGCGTCGGTGTAGACAGGCTGAGTGTAAATGGAAGAAGGATAGGCTGGAGGTGTCACTGGAGATGTTTAGAGACAGTCTTTCCACCTATCAGAGAGCAGGTGAAGGAAGCTAAAGGACGATACCTTTCAAATCTCATCAACAGCAATAGCCACCGCCCTGGAATCCTCTTCAGCACAATTAACTCTGTGATCCATTGTTTTAAATGATGTCTCTGAACACACCTGTAACACATTTAAACAGTACTTTTTGGACAAGGTTCTGTCTGTTCGGCAAGCCATCACACAAGTCCCTGCTGCTGTCATCCCTTCACAAGCAGCGCAATATGTGCTGGAGAACTTTGAGGCAGTTACCCTTGTGGGCCTCAAAAAAGCTGTCCATGAGTTGAAGGCTACCACCTGCCCTATAGATGCTGTTCCGGCCAGGATTATGAAGGACGCCATTGACACCGTGGGCCCCTGCCTTGTTTCCTTTATAAACAGTGGTCTTAGTCTGGGCACTGTTCCTTCTGCTCTCAAACATGCCATTGTCCGACCGCTGCTCAAGAAACCCAACCTCGATTCTTCCATACTGTCCAACTTCCGCCCAATTTCTCATCTGCCATTCCCGTCTAAGTTGATGGAGAAGCTTGTTGTCTCCCAGCTTCAATCTCATCTTCAGCAGCATGCCATAGCTGATAAATTTCAGTCTAGTTTCAGGTCCAGACACAGCACTGAATCTGCATTACTTAGGGTCCACAATGACATTCTTACAGCCCTGGATAGTAAAAGCTCTGTGGTCCTGGTTTTACTAGACCTGACCGCTGCTTTTGATACCGTGGATCATACCGTCCTCATCTCCCGACTCAAACACACTGTCGGTCTGCAGGGCATGGTTCTCAGATGGTTTTCATCATACCTTACAAATAGAACTTTTTCCGTTATGCTAAAAGACTCTTCCTCCTCAGCCGCCCCTCTGTCATCCGGTGTCCCGCAAGGATCCATTCTTGGTCCTATTCTGTTCTCGCTCTACATACTGCCACTTGGTCAACTCATCTCAAACCACAATGTCTGTTTTCACTTTTATGCAGACGACCTTCAGATCTACCTCCCCGTGGTTCTGAGTAATCGTTCTGCACTGGACCCCCTCCATAACCGCATTCACAACATCAAGAATTGGCTTTCCCAGGATTTCCTTCACCTGAATGAAGGAAAGACTGAGTACATCCTGTTCACCCCGGACTCACCAAACAGCTCCCCCAGTTTTGGTCCTCCAACACCTCAGTTTGCTCCGGCGGTGCGCAACCTGGGTGTTATCTTTGACAGTGGCATGTTGTTTGGAAAAACAAATAAGTGCTGTAGTGAAGGCAAGTTTTTACCAGCTAGGGCTACTCAGCAAGGTCAAATCTTTCCTATCCCGAGCTGACCTCGAAAAGGCTGTCCATGCCTTCATCAGCTCGCGGATTGACTATTGCAATGCCCTCTACACTGGACTTAATCAATCACTCCTCAACCGTCTTCAACTGGTACAGAACGCTGCAGCACGTCTCCTCTCCAACACCTCTAAATACTCTCACATCCGCCCGGTCCTCCGCTCTCTCCACTGGCTCCCAGTTCGGTTTAGGGTAGAGTTTAAGATCTTGATGGTTGTTTTCAAGGCCATCAACGGTCTGGCCCCTGACTATCTCACTGACTTGGTAATGGTCTACCAACCAGCCAGAACTCTCCGCTCCTCAAATCTCATCACATTGGTCTCACCCAAGTATAACTATAAAAAGTTTGGAGGCCGGTCCTTTTCCGTCCAAGGCCCAAAGCTGTGGAACGCACTTCCAGTGCAGCTTCGAAGCAACTCTGAATTGTGTGTTTTTAAATCACAGCTGAAGACACATCTTTTCAGACAAGCTTTCGACACATAGCAACTGATTTAATTGTTGTTTTTTATGTGCTTTTATTTATTTAGTGCCGTCTACTGTGGTTCTTGTTTTTATTTGTGTTTTTATTCTGGAAAGCGCCCTGGGCACCTTTTGGCTGTTGTAAGGCGCTATATAAATAAAATTTGATTTGATTTGA